>CM060340.1:23031803-23039303 GCA_030674155.1 Stramonita haemastoma
GAGATTTGGGGGTTGGTATGTATTTTGGTGTGTGTTGGTTTTTGGGTGTTGTTTTGGGTTTTGTTTTTGGGCCGCGCGCGCCGTTTTCGCCCTACACGAGGTGTGATGCTTCGGGGGGAGGAGTAAAGACAAAAAATCAAATTTTTTTTTTGGGTAAAGATACATTAATTCCCCAAAAAAAAAACCCCGGGGGCATAAAAATTTTCCCTGCAACATCTTAAAAAAAGTTATCTCAAAAAAAAAAACCACAACAAAAACAAAACGATGTGGGGGCCTTGCGGCACACCTCTGCATAGGAACACAGCCCGATTTTCAACAAGAATCTCTGTGACTAAAGGGGTAAATTTTAACACAAAAATTTTTATTAAAGCAACGCAACGTTTTCGCTCTTTTTCGACAGAGAACAATATTCGCTTACGTTCGATGAAACAATACATACAATCCATACAACAATCATCATTACAGCACGTAAATTTTAATGCATAAAAATCTACAAAATCCTGTCTCTTTGTTTTTTTCCCTTTTTTCCATTTTCATTGTGTGTTTGGGGGGGGGGGAGGGGTATGATGATGTTTGGGTTTTTTTGGTTTGTGTGTGGGTCTGTGTGTATCGTTCCGGGGCGCGCCCGTCTATCCCTAAAAAGTTGGTGGTGCATCGTGCATCTCGGGGTTTTTGGGGGTGCACTGTCCTCTTCTCTTCTCTCCCCCTTCTCTTTCCTCTCTCTTTTCTCTCTCTCTCTCTCTGCCGTGCATCACTCTTATAAAATTAATTTTTTTATGGATATAGTAATTAACATAAAAAAAAACAATAATAGAAACAACAGACAAAAACCCTGATACACAATAATAGATACAAAAAATGTATTTTTTTTTTGTTTTTGTACCACTTTAGGAAAACAATTTTCTCTGCGTAAAAATTTGGGTGCTTCCCCGGGGGCCCCCCAAATAAAACGCCTACCCTTTTTTTTTTTTTTTTGCATGCAACTAATATAAAATAATAATAGATGAAGCCACCTTTTTGTGTGTTTTGTTTTGTGTGTTTGTGTTGTGTTGGTTGTGTGTTGTTTGTTGTGTGTGTTGTTGGTGCAGCTGCGTGAATCCCCTTTTCACTCGTCATGCACCCCGCAACTTTGTTGAGCACGGGGGCCCTCAGCACACCGCGCGCACCGTGTGAAGGAAATGTTGATTACTAGAGATAAGACAAAACGATACAAAGAGTGACCGAAACCCCCACCCCGGCCACGCCGAACACGATAAAAAAATAACGAGCAAAGAAGAACAAACAAAAAAAAGTGCCCAAAAACCTATCTGGTCGTTTGGGGGCGAGCTCTACATCAGAACCTCGATTCTCAAGGGGGGCCCGCATTTTGGGGGCGGGGGGGGAAAGGGCGGGGGAAGGGGGGGAAAAGGGGGGCGGGGGGCCCCCTCCCCTCTCTCTTGTTTTTTTTTCCCCCGTACCTTGGGGGGCAATCTCTTTATACTAGTGAATTGGGGGGGCACTAAAAAAAAGGCCGCAAACTCCCCTATAAAAGGCAACCAAAATCGACATGCCTTTTTAACGTTAGTTTTAAAGAGCAAGGTCCCTTTTGGGGCCTACCCCCCCCCCCCCCCCTCCCCCCCAAAGGAAAAAGAAGTAAATAAAATCGATTAGATACAGATCCTGGTCACTTACGGATAATGAAATGGGAGAATGAAGGTGAAAGGGGAGAGAGAGAGGAGAGAGAGGAGGAGAGGAGAGAGAGAGAGAGAGAGAGAGAGAGAGAGAGGAAGAGAGAGAGAGAGAGAGGAGAGAGAGAGAGAGAGAGAGAAGGAGAGGGGGGGGAGAGGGAGAGAGAGAGAGAGAGAGAGAGGAGAGAGAGAGAAGAGAGAGAGAGATGAGAGAGAGAGAGAGGGAAAGGAGAGAGAGAAGAGATGCTGAATGCTGTTGCTGATGCTGATGATGAAAATGAGAATGGAGAGAGAGGAGAGAGGGGGGGGAGGAGAGAGAGAGAGAGGGAGAGAGAGGAGAGAGAGAGAGAGGAGAGGAGCGAGAGAGGAGAGAGAGAGAAGAGAGAGTGAGAGAGAGAGAGAGAGAGAGAGAGGAGAGAGAGGGGGGTAGAGAGATTGATAGAGACATAGAAGAGAAAAAAGGGATAAAGAGGATAGAGAGACATTGATAGAGAGATAAGAGAGAGATAGAGAGGTAGACATTGAGGAGATAGAGAGAGATTGATAGCGAGATAGAGATAGAGAGAGAGAAAATGATAGAGGGATAAAGAGAGATAGAGAGTAGACATTGAAGAGATAGAGAGATTGTAGCGAGATATTTATTTATTTACTCTTTTATTTACTCTTTTATATCGAGGATAACAGAATAAGCAATCATGTGCTTTTTTTCATCCGGTCCCCGTGTGTATGCAGTTTTTGTAAATATTGTCATCTGTTCCCGCCGGCACACGATGGCCTACTCTTACGAAAAGCGGAACAGGATTTAACGTGTGCGCAAGATGTTCTGCGTGCGTTCGCACACGGGGCCTCGGTTTAAAGTCTCATCCGAAGGACTTTTGATAGAGATATATAGAGAGAGACAGAGATAGTGAGAGACAGACAGACACAGACACAAAGTCAGAGACAGAATCATAGAGAGTGACAGACAGACAGACAGAGAGAAACAGACAGACAGACAGACACAGTCTCTAAAGAGACAAAGCCTCAGAAGACAAGACAACAGAGAGCTAAGAAAGAGTGCAAAGTGAGCCTTTCCATAAGCTACTGTCCACAGCACTTCAGAAATCAATCATAGCAGCTACGCTCCCCCCCCCCCAACCCCCTCTCCCCGTACCCAGTGGGGATGCTGGGGGCCTTTCAGTATAAATAGCATCCCCCACCTTCTGAAAAATTCAGTGCTTTGAATTCCCTCTTTTCTATCCCTCTCTTTGTTTCTAAGTAGTTCCTTTTTCTCCTCGCCACCTTCTTTTTGTCTATTTTCTGCCTTCTTGATTCATTCTGCTACCTTTCTTTTCTCCCAGAAAGACTTTAAAAGAAAATAATTCCCTCCCCCACACTGAAGTCTGATCCCTTAGGACTGAGTTGTCAGGCGTTTAAACCCGGCAGTGTAACGTTTTTTCACTCATAGGACAGATAAAAATAGTTGCTGTCTGAGCGTTCAACAAAAGAAGAAAAGAAGAATATCAGTCGATATAACATCCCACCCAATTTAAGCAAAAACCACATATTTTGTCCCCTCACATCAACCACAGTTTACCTAAAGTACACTAATAGATCGGTGGTTTGAGGTAACTCACCTGTCTAGAAAGCAAAAAGTCCGGGTCAGAGTGTGCAGTGGTTCAAACCCCGTTTGGGCCCGAAACTTTTCTCCGCATCCATTAGATCATGAGTGGTGGTCTGGGTGCTGGTCTTTTGGATGAGACGATGAACCGAGGTCCCGTGTGTTACACATTATATAGCGCACTTAAAAGAACCCAGGTAACAAGAAGGTTGTCCCTGGCAAAATTATGTAGAAAAAAGCCACTCTGATAGGGAAACAAATACAGTTGCAGACAGGAAAAAGACAAAAAATAATGGGTGGCGAGGCACTGTCCTCTGGGAGAGCAGCTCCAATTTCATGCAGAGAAATCTGCTGTGACATAAAGTGGCAATAAATCAATAAATAAACACACAACAATGATACAATACATCCCACCACATTCTAAAAACAACACTCATGCAGTACTATTTTTACCTCACTGATCGAACCTCATCAATACTTAAAGCATGGATCCTGATCAATCACCAGCCTATTAAGGTCCTACCCATCACTTCCCCTAACTGACATGATTGGCTTCATATTACATACCTGACTGACTGACTGCCTAGGCCTGCAGTGCTAATTAGGCGCTAAACAGCTGTTGACCAACTTCTTTGTCTACAAACCTGACCAGCAACCCAGGCTTTGGCTTGCTAAAAACCTAACAGCTGTGGACAATATTGAAGCTGCCTGATCACATAAACTCATGACAGCTTTACCGCACAAAAACCACCCAACAGTTTTGTGGGCAGAAATATAACTTGAAATAATTGTATGTCTGAAAACTTGGAAAGTAAAATCGAGACAACTTACCTTTCCTAAACGTCCCAGATTTGTGACAGGCGAAAAATGACTTGATTCAGAGCCGGTATTTTTTTTGTGAGGACCCGGCAAACCGGAAACGTGCAAACTGACAACGCTAACATACATGGAGCGTTGTCATTGGTCGATCGGGCCGGCAGTAGGTGACAGGTGGCAGTTCATTGGTCGCCAGGGCCACGTGGCCGCTCGTGCAAAAAGGTGTGTGGTGCGTGGTGTGTGCGTGCGCGCAAGTGAGGTAAGAGTTACTGCCCCTGCTGTAGGCTTGAGTTTGCTTGTAAGTGGTGGTAACAGCTGGTTGGGGAGCGTTTCACGCGGCTTTATAATTAATACATTATTTTTTTCTCTTCTCTCACTGTGACAAGGATAAGAAAAAGGAAAAGTATTAAAAAAAAAAAAAAAAAGAAGAAGAGAGAAAGTGTCTGAATATATCGATTGATTGCAGTGCACGTGTGCAGAGATTCTTCTGTCTTGATTTCTTTTGTATGTGTGAGGGAGTGGGGAGGATGGTGTTTTTTGTTTTTCGTGTTGTTTTTTTCTTTTTTCGGGGGTGAGGTTGGATACTTTTCTTCCTATTCAAAGGACTAGATCTTTTCTATCTTGTTCAATATTTTTTTTTTCATTTTAGGATGCTCTGTCTCACGTTTTGTTTCGTTTTCACACGTTTAAAATTCGTTTTAGTCACCTTGTTTATGCCTTGTTTTCCTGTAAAGCCTGCTTATTCAATTGTGTTTTAGCCTGTCACAGCTGGTCTGTCTCTTCTGTTGCTAACGTCTTCTTTTTTTAATTCCGTCTTCTTCTATTCTCTTTTTCTCTTTCTCTGTCTGTCTGTCTGTCTGTCTGTCTGTCTCTCTCTCTCTCTCTCTCTCTTGATAAAAAAATTCCAGGAGAAAGAAAAAGTCTGGTATAAAACCCTTAAGGGAGGAGACATGGCCCCCTTAACGTGCAACATACAGGCCCACCGGTGTGTGGATACGCCCTGATGCCCACGAACCAGCCCCAGGTATGGGTCAGATACCAAGAAAGAGGACAACCCAATGGCAGATCAGGCGGAAGAGGAGAACCTGTCTCCCAATGTTTGTGAAGGCAGAGGAGGATGTCCTCCAGGGCAGACTGGACTCTGCAGCTCAGTGACAGCAGCCAGTCTAGGAGAATGACCACTCTGATGTAAAAAACACACTGAAGTCAGATGCGCTGGACCTGACTTGTCAGGTGCTTAACGGCAGCACAAAGCACTTTCGCTCTTATGACAAGCTTTGGACAACGATAACGACGGCAACGGCAACGACGACGACGATGATGACTACGACGACGACGGAGAAGAAGAAGAAGAAGAAGAAGAAGAAGAAGAAGAAGAAGAAGAAGAAGAAGAAGAAGAAGAAGAGAAGGAAAGAGATGAAGAAGAAGAAAGTGAAATATAATGCAATACAATACTATTCAATAAATTACAACACAACACGGTACAGAAACAATGCAATACAGTACAACACAATGTATTGCAACGCAATAAGAACACAGTACAATACAACACGATACAACACAGTACAATATAATTCAATACAACACAGATAGTCTTTCGTAGAAGACAAGGCAACCTGTAGCCGACTGAGTTATTGATACAGCTATTTTTTGGTGAGGTTTTTGTTTTGTTTTTTTATATCTTGGAACTTTAGCTGTCACAGATCATTGTTCATTAGGTTTTCTTCAGCTGCAGCTCCATACTATGCAGTGTAGAGCAGTGATGCAAACTTCCTTTCTTTCTTCGTCGTCATTGATAAGACAAGGAACCCTCCCCCCCCCCCCCCTCATCCCCCCCCCCCAACCCCACACCCTTCCTTCCTTCCCCTTTAACCCCTTTCCCTACTCTCCCACTGTCCCCCCCCCCCCCCCCCCCCCCCCCCCCCGCCTGCCTAATATCACAGATTGTGAACAGACGTTAAATGAAAATTCACACACACACGTGCTTGCGCGCGCACGCGCGCGCAAGCACGCACACACACATACAAATACACGCGCGCGCGCACGCGCGCACACACAGACACACAACAAAACACAAACACACACACATATACACACACGCACACACACACACACACACACAGACACACAGACACCACACACACACGCACGCACGCACGCACACACGCACACATACTCATGACGCCTGTGGTTCTGTCGTTTCCCTAGTGTGGGCATTGCGACAGCTTGTTTTATGATCATGTTGAACATCTGTACTGGTCTTTCTTCTTGTCGTTGTTTTATGACCATGTTGAATAACAGTACTGATCTTGATATGTCTGTATTGTTGTTGTTGTTTTATGACCATGTTGAATAACTGTACTGATTTTGATAATATATCCGTATTCTTGTCGTTGTTTTATGACCATGTTGAATAACTGTACTGATTTTGATACTACATCTGTATTCTTGTTGTTGTATCATGATCATTTTGAATAACAGTACTGATCTCGATACATCTATATTCTTGTCGTTGTTTTATGATCATGTTGAATAACTGTACTGATCTTGAAACATGCATATGTATTTTTGTTGTTGTTTTATGATCGTGTTTCTCAGCTGTACTGATAATTGACAAAGCTTTTCACCTGGGCTCGTGTGTGCTGAATGACCAGAATACTGTCGAACTTCTTGTTGTTGTGCGTTCCCCAGCTTAACACTCAGAGAGTCACCCAGAATATGCGCTGTCTCACTGATCACATCTGGGAGTCATTGTGATACTGTAAGTTCACACTGGATGAGAGGTTTGCGTGCATGACTGTTTTCAAATACCACGCCATTATAGACAGCCATACTGCATCTTCAAAGGATATCTACCTTCTCAGCCCTGCAGAATGAGATCGAGATGATTGGATTGTCTCTTTCACTTTTGTCTTCAGCATTTGACCAACTGGGACCTAAACAGCAAGAGACACTGCGTGTGCTTCTGTGGACCAGTGTTTTGCGTTTGCGTTTGCCTAGTACTAAGGTGAATTAAGCAGTGAAAAGTGTGGTTACCGAGTGGATGGGTGACCGTTTGTGCGCCTTGGCTTTAGTACAGTCCCCTAGTTCACCCAACTGTAAATGGGTACCTTCCCTCTTTAGGAACAGGGAAGGTAAAGCAGCGAGGGAGAGGAGATGGGCGCCGCCCTCAATATGCTGGACCCTGGAGAAGCTGGGGTCTCTGATACCTCGCTCCCTTATGACCACATAGGTTAGGGGACACATTTGCCTTTAACTTTAGTCACTTGCTTTGGTGTTGCATATTTTGGCTGTATTTTCATACTATCTCTTATCTTCTTTGTAGTCTTTGTTGTTTTTTTTACCTCAAAATTGAGTTGCAGAGTATTACGTCATATTGCTAGGACTGAAATGGAAAGAGACTCACCACAGGTTCGT
>CM060340.1:23059303-23066803 GCA_030674155.1 Stramonita haemastoma
ACCTCAGCTCTCTAAGGCTCACATAGACCCTAGTTCTCTAAGGGCTCACAGAGACCTTAGCTTCTCTAAGGGCTCACAGAGACCTTAGCTTCTCTAAGGGCTCACAGAGACCCTAGTTTCTCTAAGGGCTCACAGAGACCTTAGCTTCTCTAAGGGCTCACAGAGACCCTAGTTTCTCTAAGGGCTCACAGAGACCTCAGCTTCTCTAAGGGCTCACATATAGAGGGCGGGCGCCTATCTCCTAACATCATCAAAATCAGCATGATAACATTGAACCCATTTTTACTTTCTTGTTTTTCTCTTTAAATTCAAGACACCGTATCCTCTTCTTCGCTACTTAATTATTTCTGCTGTTGACTACACATCAATTACTACTACTACTACAAAACCAGATGATGCAGTACCAATACCAATCAGAATTCTGTGTTCACAAGGACTGTGGAATTCTTCATTTTTGACATTGCATACGACAAAACCATCCTATCCATACACCACACCACCACGCCACTCATGCTCCATTTCTGGGTTTCCTCAGTTCACATTTACACTGACACATCTCAACACAATTCAAACCAACTAAAAAACAAAAATCAAACGTGTGTTTTGGGATAATGTGGAATATACGGTCAGTTTATTTGGTATGTGTACTGTCTGGTTAATATATATATATATATATATATATATATATATATATATATATATATATATAAATTATATGTATATATATGTCTTTCTCTCTGAAGCTACATGTGAGGGAATACAATCCGGATACACCAACTTTAAAGAGCATGAGAGATGATGTTTTTTTTTTCCAAACTAGGTCTAACGATAAACAGGAATAAAAGCAACAATATCATCTCCACCACACGCACTAACTAGAAGAAGAGAGAAGAAGAAGAAGAAAAGAAGAAGAAGAAGAAGAAGAAGAAAAGAAGAAGAAGAAGAAGAAGAAGAAGAAGAAGACTGGAAATAACAATGATTATTATAGTAATAGTAATAACACTAAAAACAAGAACAATAGTAACAATAATAGTACTATTATCTGATGCTGGTGATGATTATGATAACTAGGTTAGAAAAATAAGATGCACCGCTCACCTTGAACGTATTGTAAATGAAATGAAACACGCTTTCGTTCGACTCACGAAAAGATATTACAACAAATACTCATATAACATGCATACAAATAACACGTTTCTATGTGATATGATTGGTATATGGATATGGTGGTATATGGATATGGTTCTATATACATCGACTATATGAACATGCATTGGCAATAACAGGGCAATGACAATAATTTTGAATTCTCTTGTCTGGTTGTTTTTTTTAAAACCATTTTCACTCCGTGTTCGTTGTCTTCTTCAAATCCTCATCATATAATTAATATACGGCTAAGGCACTGACGAACATAGTTTTGAATATTTGTGAAGAATTTCTCACCACACTGTCTAAAATGTTCAAAAAGCATTTCAGCAATAAGCACTTACTGTATTCATGACACTTCGATTATTTCTTTTGTCTAATTAATATCAGTTTGGACCATGAGCAAAGGTGTTTTCTTTCTATACTCACTTAAAAAGTCTGCTTATTATTTGTTCACGTTACTCGAAGTGGTTTACATGTTTCCAGTTTGCTTCAATATCCGTTTGTTACTTTGCCGATAAAGTAACCTTATTCGTGCTGATTTTAGAAGGCAACTTATTGATAAAAATGAAATATTTGATGTCAAAAGAGGTGCAAATCAGCATCAGCCTCCCTCCACACGCATGCACGCACACACACACACACGCACGCACGCACGCACGCCACGCACAGCACACACACACACACACACACACACACACACACACACACACACACACACACACACACACACACACACACACACACACACCACACACACACACACAGGTGAATGTGACACACGACTTGGAAAGATTTCTTTCTCTGTTACCACACCATTATGATCATACTATACTCATTTGTATATATATAACACACGCTCGTGCTTGTGTGCACACATTCTCCTACAAACGCACACACACACACTGGTTCATTCAAAAAAAAGGGAAACCAACACAGACATGAGCCGCCGCTGTAGTCTAGTGGTTAGGGCGTTGGACTCGTAATCTAAAGGTTGCGGGTTCGATCCCAGCTTTCGGCTATGGCGTTGTGCCCTTGGAAAAGGCACTTTACAGCTATTTTCTCACCCCACCCAGGTGTGAAAGGGGTACCAACCTTGTGTTGGGGTTAACCCTGCGATAGACTGGCGTCCTATCCAGGGGGGAGTCTATGACTCTCAGTCGCTTAACGCCACAGAAACCGGGATAAGCACCGGCCTGATGAGCCTAAGGCTCGGGAGAGACTAACACAGACATGCACACACGCGAACAGGTTAAATATTCCCACAGTCATACTGATAAAGAGACTGGTGACTTTCTTCGTCTTCGTCGTCGAACTCTCAGACAGCAACATTGTTGTCTGTCATAAATATGAGCGAAAATGCGTTGCGCTGCCGTTAAGCCCCTGACAAGTCAGGCCCAGCGCATCCAACTTGGGCGTTAAAGGTGGACGTGTTTTAAGGTAAAAAGAAATGCTTCGAGTTCGTTCAGTACTTGCTATCTCTTCATGCTCCTTTGCAGGATGAGTAAGACACGTTCTGTTTTCAGTCACAAACTTTTCCCTTCCTGGATGGATTGGTTGCCTATGTACACTTCTCCACACTCTCAAAAGGATTTCAACACAATTTTGGTTGAATCAAATACTGGAGAGAGAGAGAGTTAACAAAAATAACAACAAAAATCGAAAAAAAACCAAAAACGAAAATCCCAAACAAACAAATGGCATTGCATTCAAAGTTGTTATGAAAAAACTCACAAAAAACTCATGTTATCTGGTTTGGATCAAGATATCTTGAGGACAAAGACAACATTTAAAAAAAACAAAAAAAACATAAAACCTTCATCTCATTTGGACGGCTTAATTCATCACCCAGTGACAACATGTAGCATTCTTTTCCTCCATGGAAAGGTAAACAATATATCTCATCAATTCAGAAAAAAAGGAAAACCCACGCTGAAAAAAAAATTACCAAATTTTGGAACACTTTACAAACAAACCATCATAATCAGAATGTTCTTTTTCCATCTAAATTATGTTAACACAAAAAAAAAAACAGGTAGTATCACCAAAACTGGAAATACAGCCACAAACCAAAATTCAGCTTGTAATCGTGGCTCGGCTAGCTGTCTTTATCCCCATAATATCCTAGTCTTTCTTTGTTATTCTTTTTTTCTGAGTTCCTTCACCACAAAAACTGCTTCATTTACCGTGGATCGTCTGCCTGCTCTAAGAACACAGTCCAACTACAAAGTATCAAATAAGTAAGACGCTCTGGCGGAAAATATATACATTCGGCTGTCCTTTTCTAACGGTAAAAAGAAAACAGAAACATTTTTAACTGAGTAATCTTTGATATAAAGCAGAAACTTATCAAGATTAGTGAAAACACAGCTTTACTGTTTTAGACTAGTTTGCAAAACCAAACTTCACAGCCTTAAACGATTATTTATACATCTGTTTCTCTATACAAACAAAACTACAAATACATGTATAATACTTGGATCGAAATTTAAAACACAACATTGTCATCTAGTATATCTCACAAAATTAATGTCCTTTTTTCTCCACTGTACAATGGAAGTAGTATTTCTTTACTGCATCCTAACCACTAGCCAGAAAATCTTCTAGTCCTCATTGATTTCAATAATACGAAAGGTTCTTATCATTACACCTTAACCCAATATGGGAAAAAATCTCAAGTCACATTGATTGTTTATTGACTGAACTGTTGCCGGCATATTTGTATTGCAGTTTTCAGACCTGTCTGGTCCTAATTGTTCTTCTTTCATGCAGGAGACCTCCATTCCTCTTCGTGGCGAGTTCCACTTTGAACCAGGAAGCCTTGAAAAATGCCATAGTGTCTTGTGACATGGTGGTAGCCCGTTAATATATTCAGACACCTGTGTCATTCTTTCTTTCTTTCTTTTTCTTTATTTCGAGGAAAATGGAACCAACACTCGAGTTCTTTTTTTTCACATCCAATCCCCGAGTGCATTCAATTTTGTATATTCTGTCATCCTGTTCCCACAGGCATACAAATGGCCTACTCTTCCGAAAGGCGAAAAAAAAATTAACGTGTGCGCGAGATGGTTTGCATGCGTTCACACATGAGGGCCTCGGTGTATAATCTCCTCTGAAGGACTTTCTGAACAGGTCATGATCTTTCTCCATTCCTGGTACACGGGACACGTCAGATTTCTATTTCATACATCACACCACCAATAATAATGCTGGACTCTTTATCAACACAAAACAGTCCCCCAGAGTTTACAGTCCTAATGCCATGATGGGTATGAGAACAGAACTTCGCTTTCTTTCTTTCACACACAGCTCACTCTAAGCCATACTTTCTCCTTCTTTCTCTAGTATCTCCACTAGTGACCACAAAAACAAAACAAAAAAAACACAAAAAAACCCCCAACCCCCATCAGCAAGGAACTCTCCTCCTCCCCTGAACGCTGTATATATGTGTATGTGTATACAGACCTGGCTCTCTAAGCAGAGCTCTAAGCAAGTGTCCAGGGTTCTAGTCTCTCTAGCTAGCCGTAGTGGTTCTCCTCTATACTGCTACTGTAGCTCAGCACAGGTCCGAACCCGTCAGGAGAGGAGACCACGGTGGTGCCGCTGACCCCGGAATGACCCGAAGCTTCTTGGCGGGCACGTTCCCGACGACGCCGGGCACGTCTGGCGCTGGGCGAGGAGGAAGGATCGGGCACGGTGCCCGTGCTGGAGGTGCCCCCCTCCTCCCCCTCCCCCACCCCCGTCCCTGTCCCTGCGTCCTGGCTCCTCGTGTGCGTGATGCGGGCACGAGGCGTGCTGACGCCCTTCTCCTCCGTGTTGATCATATCCGTGCCCGTACCCACAGTGCTCTTGCGGCTGCCCACCCCGTAACGGCTGTAACCACTCCCTCCCCCTCCCTCCTCCACAGGCTCTTCCCGGGGGTGGGGAAGGGTCTGGATGTAGCGGGACACCAGCCTGGAGCGGCTCTCGCCCTTGACGAGGTCCGTCTGCGCTTCCGCGGTGCGGATGTGGATGCCGTTATCCGTCAGGCCTCCAGACCCCGCTGGAAGAGACATCTGGGAGCGGAGGGAGCTGGGCGGGGGTCCTTTGTCCTTGTCGTACAGCTCGCCCAGGTCCAGACTGCCGGGCATGAAAGCCACGTGCTTGCGCACGGACGGGGGTAAGTCCTTCAAGGTGATCTTGCCGAGGCTGCCCAGCTTGTCCTGCACCTGCTTCTTGAGGAGGAGGAGCTCGATGTCCTTGCCCTTCAGCACGAGCTCGGTGAGGCTGCACGTGCTCTTGAGCGAGTCCAGGTTGGTCTGCATCTCGTCCTTGCGTTGCATGAGGTCCATGACTTCCTTGCCGTACAGCGCGTGCAGCTCCTCCACCAGCTGCTTTTCCCTGCTGCGGATGTCGGCGATGAACTGGATGGCCACCTCGTGGATGCGCTCCTCCGCGTTCTTCACCAACGTCTCGCATTTGGTCAGGACCTCCAGCTGACGGTCGTACACGTCCATCTTGGTCTTGCAGGCGGCTAGCAGGTTCTGGATGTCTTCCTTGTACTTTGGCACGGCCTGGGAAAACTGGGTGATCTCGTGGTCCTTGTGCTCGTTGAAGGTGCACAGGACGCAGATGCAGGTTTCGCAAGGCTCGCAGAAGAAGCGCACCACCTCTTCCTGGTGTTCCTTGCACTCGATGTCCTTCTCGATGTCGCAGTCGAAGATGCTGTGGTCCTTGGTGACTTTGGTGTCGCGGTGAAGATCCACGCAGCTTTTGCACAAGAGCTTGTTGCAGTCCAGGCATTTGGAAGACGCTTCGCGATGTTTACGGTTCACCAGCTTGCAGAAGTCGCAGAAAGGGAACTTGGACGGTTTCTGGCGAGCCACCACTTCCCCTAGAGATGAGACCAGGAAGTTGTCGGGGAGCTTCTTCACGCCGCCGAGAGGCAGCTGCGTACGTTTGCGGCAGAGCGGGCAGGTGAACTCCCTGTAGTCGCTGTACTTCTTGTAGCTGTACTCGGACATGACATGGTTCTCGATGCAGCTTTCGCAGAAGGTGTGCAGGCAGTCCAGGCTCTTGGGCGACTTGAAGGCCTCCAGGCAGATCTTGCAGGTGAGGAACTCCTCGTGGATCTCCTGCGCCAGCTTGTTGCCGGCTACCGTGGTGGACATGTTGCTGCTGATGCTGCTTAGGTCCACTGCTTGTGTGAAGTAACGGTCCCGCTCCTGCCTCCGGCGGTACCTGACCACAATACAAAGAAACCATCATCATCATCATCATATAATAATAATAATAATAATAATAATAATAATAATAATAATAATAATAATAATAATAATAATAATAATAATAATGATGATGATAATGATGATGATAATAATAGTGATGATGATGATAATAATAATAATGATGATAATAATAATAGTGATATGATGATGATGATGATGATGATGATGATGATGATGATGATGATGATGATGATAATAATGATGATGATGATGATAATGATGATGATGATGATGATGATGATGATGATGATGATGATGATAGTAGTAGTAGTAGTAGTAGTAGTAGTAGTAGTAGTAGTAGTAGTAGTAGTAGTAGTAGTAGTAGTAGTAGTAGGCACTCATCAGTCTCGGAAGACTATGGAATTGCGCTCTAGTGTTTAGAGCGCAAAGCCTGGGCAAGTATGTATGGAGGGCAAGCTGTTACCCATGCAGCAGACCCCCCCTCTCCACGGCACTGGAATGATCCATTGGAAGGGCATTGACCGATACGAATGGTTCCAGTACCGTCGCAGGAGCCACCAGAACGTTGCCATATACCTACAGCCCCGAGCCGCTCTGGGACTCCAAACTCCCCGATTTTTCCTCAGGGATGGTGTCTAAACACGACACCTGTGTGCATGCTGGTTTGATATAATTTTGTCATCCGCTCCTACCGGCACACGATGGCCTACTCTTCCGAAAGGTGGAACGGGGTTTTAACGTGTGCGCAAGATGTTCTGCGTGCATTCGCACACGGGGCCTCGATTTCGAGTCTCATCCGAATGATGATGATGATGATGATGATGATGATGATGATGATGATGATGATGATGATGATGATAATAATAATAATAATAATAATAATAATAATAATAATAATAATATATGGAATTTATATCGCGCTAAATCTTGTAATGCAAACAAATAAAAGCGCTTGCATTCAAATCAGTCACACGCATGCAACCATTCACAAATGAATTAACAAATCATGGCACTACTTTTTTTTTTTTTTTTTTTATCTTATTCTTTTATACCATTGAGGGAAAAAGTAGTAGTAGAGGAAAAACCAAGTGCAGGTTACCAACTTCTTTCTCAATCATTTTGAAAT
>CM060340.1:23081803-23084303 GCA_030674155.1 Stramonita haemastoma
AAAAATTATTTTCCCCGCCCCCTCCCCCCTACTTCCCCCACATCTGGAAACTTCATGTGAGCCCCCCCCCCCTCCCCCCCCCTCCCACCTTTCCTTCACCAGGTGGGCTGTCAATACGCAGACTTCACACAGCTAGACAAACGATTCCAAAGTCTGGTCATCTTGTGCACATGTTAAATCCTGTTCCGCTTTTTGTAAAAGTAGGCCATCGTGTGCCGGTGGGAACAGATGACAAGATTTACAAAACTGTATACACAATGGGACTGGATGTAAAAAAGCACACGAATGCTTATTCCATTATCCTTGATATAAAAGAATAAATACATAAATTGTCTTTGTCAAGGTGGGAATCGGGTAAACCAACAAACTTTCCTGAGAAAAGTTAGCGTGTTAGGCTGTACATTTTCTGTTCATAGTCCCAATCGAGTTTTCATTTTAAGTGCTATCATTTAACTGCCATTAGTTTGAGGGTCGTGGGGTTGTTGTTGTTGTTTTTTCGTGTGTGTTTATTTAGAAATAATGGGCTAAGCAGTTACAAGAAAGATAATTTTCATTTACGTTTAGACTAGATTGACGCAGTTGAAGGCCTTGGATCCATTTAGTGACAAGACATTCAGTTATGGACACCACAGACAGGAAAGGATTGAGATGGGTGGGAAAGACTGCTATAAGAATTGAGGAGATAAGGGTGGGGAAGAGGTATGGAGAAGTGTGTGTGTTGTGTGTGTCTGTGTCTGTGTCTGTGTGTGAGTGTGCGCGCAAGTATGCATGTGTGTGTGTGTGTGTGGCGAGTGTGTGGGAATACATGCGCCTGGATGAGAACGGTGGCATGTGCATGGGCAGTTTATAATATATATATACATACATATATATATATATATATATATATATATATATATATATATATATATATATATATATATATATATGTATGTATGTATGTATGTATGTATGTATGTATGTCTGTATATCTGTATGTCTGTATGTCTGTATGTATGTATGCATGTGTGTGTGTTTGTGTGCGTGTGTGTGTGTGTGGTGTGTGTGTGTGCGTGTGTGTGTGTGTGTGTGTGTGTGTGTGTGTGTGTGTGTGTGTGTGTGTGTGTGTGTGTGTGTGTGTGTGTGTGTGTGTGTGTGTGTGTGTGTGTGTTTATATTGTGCATGCGTATATACGCATGTTTTCTTTCCTACCCCCTTCACTGTTGGCCGTCGCTCTTTCTCTGTTTCTGGTCCAGTGATCTGGAATGATCTCCCTCTGTCCCTTCGTAAAAAGCCTACCTATGACACATTTAAATCCAGCCTCAAGACACACTTATTTCAAAGCTAAGACTTTCCTATCCTGTTTCATCTTCTGCCCCTGCTCTCAACAGCCGAAATATCCACCACCCTGCCAAAGTGTTTAACCTCTGTGTGTGTGTGTGTGTGTGTGTGTGTGTGTGTGTGTGTGTGTGTGTGTGTGTGTGTGTGTGTGTGTGTGTGTGTGTGTGTGTGTGTGTGTGTGTGTGTGTGTGTGTACATTGGCTTCGTTAAAAATCTAAATTGTTGTTGGCTGCATGCGCAAGAATTGGTTGAATGCAAGCGCTTTGATTTGCTTTGCAAGATATAGCGCTAATAAATTCCATTTATTATTATTATTCACTCAATTTTCCCCTAACAACCTCTTCTCTTTCAAAATATACACATGGATTTTGTGAGTGCAGCTTTTCTTCCCCATTTCAAAAGCAAACAAGCAAGCTCCAAAACAAACAAACAAACCAACCAACCAAACAGATAACTACCACCACTCATGTCCTCGAAACCCACCTCTCCCCCCCCCCATACACACACACGTGCGCGCACACACACTACGCACACACTTACGCAACTACACACACTCACTACACACACACACACACACACACACACACACACACACACACAACACACACCACACACACGCACACACACATACACATACATACATACTACATACATACATACAACACATACAACATACATACATACATACATACATCACAACACATACATACATACATACATACTACACACATACATTCACACACACATACACAAACACATTACGCACTCACTACACATCACACTACACACACACACACACACACACACACACACACACACACACACACACACCACCACGCACCACACACACACACACACACACACACACACACAACAACATTATTGAAATTCAAAATCAGAAGAGGAAAATACAGATGAACAATTCATAGGATTATTTGGGGGGTAAAAAGAAGCAACAGCACAGAGACACTCCAGTCACTGTCAGATAGGCTAAGAGCAAATTGGGAACATCCACAGACAAAACACAGAGAAAGGAATCAGTAAGCTAGGAGAAAAAACAACAACTGTAGGACTAGTATGAGAAGAAGGGAGGAGGAGGAGAAGAAGAAGGAGTAAGGAAAGAGAAGAAGAAGGAAGGAGAGGAAGAAGAAGAAGAAGAAGAAGAAGAAGAAGAAGAAGA
>CM060340.1:23098694-23143559 GCA_030674155.1 Stramonita haemastoma
TGATATAAAAGAATAAATCTCTCTCTCTCTGTGTCTCTCTTCCACTGGCAATGTAAGTTGTTCCATATAGACAGACATCAGCTGTCAAATGCAGCATTTTGTTATTGGGAGAAAACATCCCCCTGCAAGCCTGTGAGACTGCTGTGCAGTGATAGATCTACCAGCAGAGTGAATGCTAGCCCAGTAAGGCAGAACACAAGCCTGTGAGACTGCTGGTCTCTACAAATTCAATGACTGTCGTGGCTGTGTCATGTATGCAGTTCAGTGAAATTGTTCAGATTGTATTACATTGGATGCTATTCTGGGATAAAGCTTGTACAGTACCTATGCTTGTCTCTGTTTATTTGTGATTCTTGTATGAAATGTTTTGTTATTGTGCTGTATTTGTTGTATGCATTTTGTAAGAATCATAAGCGAAGCAGTCCAGTCACCACTTAAAAATAGAACGATTATATAATTTCACACCATAATTTAAAATTCATACTTAAGCAGTACAGACTAAGTTTAATGCACACACACACACACACAATAGGCAGTCATTCACCCACATAATGCCAGAGTTTCATAAAAAATGGGCTTCAAACAAAAAATATATGATGATTTTACTATGATGACCCAGTGCACACTGCACTCAACTGCTGCAGGGCTGGTCCACAGAGACTGCAGTGCAGCTGCACTTATGGGTAGAAAGTGTTCTAAAAAAAAAAAAAAGAACTTCACCATATCGCATCTGAAAATACAACAGTATTTTTGAGGTAAGCAAATTAATGAATCAATATCACAGTTTAAACCATCACAGGCAAGGTCACATATTGATTGCCTCTCAGTCTGGGAAGATAAAGGGAAAAGGCAAATACTGATGTTGTGCCCTTAGTTAAAACTTGGTACAGTACAGTGCAGTGCAGTGCAGTACAGTACAGTACAGTACAGTACAGTACAGTGCAGTAGAGCACAGCACAGTACAGTACAGTACAGTATAATACAGTATAGTATAGTACAGTACAGTACGGTACAACACAGTATAGTACAGTGCACAGCAATACAGCACAGCACAGCACAGTACAGTACAGCACAGCATATCACAGTACAGCACAATACTGCACAGATGTTGACAACAAAGACATGGAGACCTCTTACAGGCCATAGCTTGCTCTATGATTGTACTGCCTCATCTTCTCTGCCATGCCAGACAAGTGATCTGTTGCACACACACACACACACACACACACACACACACACACACACACACACACACACACACACACACACACAAAACCACACACACACACACAAAAACCACTCACACACACACACACACACACACACACACACACACACACACACACACACACACACACAGAGTTTAGCAATCCTGAACTTTTTCATTCCCCATCCACACCCCATCATCACAGCATCCATCATTCACAGTCTCCCACATACACTAAACCTCACATCAATTCACTCAAGGCACAGAGGGAGGAGAATGCAGGAATGAGTCAACCAATGATGAAATATACAAGGGGGATGGGGGTGGGTGGGGGGGTGGGGGGGGGAGGGAAGTAAAGTGCTTGAAAGAATTTTTTAAAAAGTCATTCACAGTTATTAGTTCACCTTGTGCTGCAATCATATTTTATCACAGAGAGCTTGTGTCATAGTTCATACGGATGCACACACACACACACACACACACACACACACACACACACACACACACACACACACACACACACACGTTAAATTAAAAAAAAAACACACACACACACACACACACACACACACACACACACACACACAACCCCTCCTTCCTCTCTCAACCCCCCTACCCCCCCCTCCAAAAAAAAGAAAAGAAAAGAAAGTGCATGTGTGGCAGGTAGCTGACTCAGGACAAAGCACATCACCTGTTTCATACACTTTGCCAGCTTCACCAGTCCAAACCAAACTGAAAACAGTGCTTACTCACAATGTGTTCAGATCATAACATCTCTCAGCACACACACACATTTCATATATTTTTTTGGGGTAATATAAATTTTAAAAAAACCCACCAAGTTTCAGGCCAATCAAAACAGTATTAACTTCCCAAAAGATCCACACATCAGAAACTCTCAATTTTTCACTAATGTCACAAACACGATCTACTGATTTTAACAGTAAACAACAGCTGATGCCACACTCTCCCCCCTCCCCCCCCCCAAAAAAAAAAATCAATTTACAGCCTCTGAGGAGAGATAACCCGTAAATCCAACCATGCTCCACCACTCACACACACATGCAGACAGACAGACACAGCTGACTGACCTCAACAGGCCATGAAGTCACCCATTAACAATACCAGCAGGTGACAATGCAGGAGTCTGTCACCCCTCTCCCTGCATCACACAGTTGTTCATACTGACACTACTCTGCTTGCTTTCTTTCTTTCTTTCTTCCTTCTTTCCTTCCCTCCTTCCTTCCGTCTGTCCTTTCTTCCTTCCTTCCTGTCTTCCTTCTTTCCTCCCTCCTTCCTTCCCCCCTTCCTTCCCTTCCTCCTTCCTTCCTTCCTTCCTTCCCTCCCTCCCTCCTTCCCTCCCTCCCTCCCTCCCTCCTTCCTTCCTTCCTTCCTTCCTTCCACATTATCTCTCTTTGGCAACAACTCCACATCTCACCTGCATGCTTTGGCTTCAGCTCCATGTATCATTGCAGTTCACTTCTCAATTTGGATCAGAGAAAAAACAACAACAGCACACGAGAAAAAAATGCTAGTGTTAGACACACTGCCATGTGCAGGACATTGTACAGCGACAGGCATGTCATCCTCTATACATGACACTGTCGCTGACCTGACAGACCAAAACTGTGGAGTTTTCATTGGAAGGCAAGATGCAGTAAAGTGGAAGAGACAAACGCTGTAGAAAAAAAAACACCAACAAACTTATCTCACATTTTTTTGGTCACAGCATCTGATTTTTCATGAATGTTTTCTTAAACCCAAACACACTGCCCAAATGTTGAAAATACACATCACATTTATGGATGCACGGTGACAGAAATGCTAACTGTGCCTCATGAAAAAGGTTTCGAATGAAAAAAAAAAAACCCCAAGCTGAAAACATAATTCAACTGACTCTGGTGCATAGAAAAAACAAAAACAAAAGGCCACAAGAGTGTGTAGATTCATAAATGCAGAGATATCACAGCTTCTTTGTTTCCCAAAAACGGCGCCTTCAGTTCAGGTCCCACAACTCCCTTCTCTCACTGGCTCCGAATCCAAAAAAACACACAAAGTTCAGTCAGTCAACTCTGGATTAAAAAAAATAAAAAAATTCTTTTCACTGGAAGCAGACGACACGACGTCAGTGCCGACTTGTAGGTGGACGAGAACGTCGCCGTGGTGACACGTCTTTCTCGCTGGAGCGCCGAGAGATGGAGGCACTGTTACGGTTGCTGCTGCGGGGGAGGGGGGGCTTAGCACTGGTGGGGGCCATCTTCATCCCGGACTTGTCCTGCAAGAGATCAGAGACTCAAGATTCAAGATTTTATTTCAAGAAAATGAAAAATGAAAAATCAGATGCTGTGACAAAAGAAAATGTGAAATAAGTTTGTTGGGTTTTTTTGTTTTGTTTTATTCTACAGCATTTGTCTCTTCCACTTTACTACTACACTAGGGGTAGGCTACATGAAATTCGACAAAACTGATGCTTGCAGATGTGTGGACGTGTGAAAAATACTCACAACAAAAAGTCATCACACAATGGATAGCACAAAAAAAGAAAAAAAGAAAGAGTATTCACAATACAGCAGAGGAATAAAAAAAAAAGTCAGAATGTTTAGATGAATCGACAATTAATGCGTGCTCTGTCTCTGTCTCTCTCTACTTATGACAAAAATCATAACACAACGGATGGCACAAAAAAAGAAAAAAAGAAAGAGTATTCACAATATATTAGAGAATCAAAAAAAGTCAGCATGATGTTTAGATGAATCGACAATTAATGCATGCTCTCTCTCTCTCTCTCTCTCTCTCTCTCTCTCTCTCTCTCTCTCTCTCTCTCTCTCTCTCTCTCTCTCTGTGCATATGTGTGCATGCGTGCGTGCATGCATGTGTACAATGGACTGAGTGAAAAAAAATCTTGAGAAGAAAGGAGGGAAAGAGGGAAAGAAAGTAACACTACGTAAGGAGGAACAAGACAAATCAATATTAAATCATGCATGTCATTCATTGGATAGACTCAATTTTAACACTCAGTAAAAAGAAAAAAAATGTATACACCAACACAAAAAACTAATCATATAAAAAACTATACAGTTGTTGGCAAAGAGAAAACCAACATAATTCATTCAAGATTGAGGTGGGATAGCTATGTGGTCAGAGAGCTCACTTTCCCCAAGTTTAAGTTAAGCAGTGTCAAGCGTGGTTACCAGTTGGATGGGTGACTGTTTGTGCACCTTGGCTTCAGTACAGTTCCCCCAGTTCACCCAGTCGTAAATGGGTACCTGCCCTCTTTGGTGTCAGGGAAGGTAAATCAGCGAGGGAGAGGAGATGGGCGCCGCCCTCAATATGCTGGCCCCTAGAGAAGCTGAGGTCTCTGATGCCTCGCTCCCCTACAACCGCCTAGGTTATGGGACACCTCTACATTTACCTTTTATACTACTTGACCTGCCCACTCAAGATCAACAATCAATCATCCTCTTTATCACCCTCCAACCACAGAGGCCACATCAGGGCTGTCATCTTGTTATGATAATCAATAAACAGCTAAAATAAAAAAAAACAAAAAAAACCCAGCCCATACACAACAAATAAAGAGCTATTTGTAATGATGGGGAAAAAGCATTGGTCCACATGAGGCCAGCTGTCTCTACAAGCTTCACAGTCAGCACTAGGCTGAAGGAGCAGGGGAGAAAGGCAAAGATGAAACAAGCCATCTAGTCAGTACACAGATGCAGTCTGCGGCGATGTCTACTGCAGTGAGAAATCAAGAGAAGCAAGAAGAAGAGACAGCGTCCTTGATATTCTGCTAAAATCTGTACAAGTAAGGAAGCTAAGAGTACTGAGATGCACACACACACACACACACACACACACACACACACACACACACACACACACACACACACAACACGTCATATATGTCACACAGACACACAGCAGTGTGACACACACTACACTGACACACAGCGGTGTGACATACACCCCATCTGCAGAGGAAGAGAACAGAGAGGAACACAAGCAGGATTCTGTACAGCCAGCAAGAAATGATATACTGCAGGGTGAATTCATGACACAAGCAGAAAGCAAGTTATATTGATAGATGTAGACCCAAGAAAATGTCAGAACAAAGCAAGAAAAGATCAGTTAAATATCAGGCAGAGCAACAATGATAATCACAACAGCAGCAATACAATAATAACAAGAAGTAGAAGATAAAATATATAATGGAAGAACAGACCACTGCATAGCCAGAGAAGACAGACATGATGGCAGAAACTACCAAAGTTTATATCTGTCTCCACAAGTAAGAGAATGTGAGTGGAGAGCAGGAAAAACATTCCCAGTCATTTTGCCCACAGCGTCTGACTATTCTACAGCTGTACACAAAAAGCAGTGAATTCTCTGACCAGTCCAGAGACACTCTGAACCAACACAATTTACAGCCTTTTGTTTGGAGCAAACTCCTTTTCTTTATGGCACCTTCCACATTAAATGACATTCACAGGTCATGGTATCAGTGCCATCTACAGTGATTTGGGAGTGATGATGACATGGTCAGACAGGAGAATCCCTGACCACAGGGTCAATGAGGACACAGATTCCAGTCGTCTTTGAATGTGCGGTCAAGGTGTTTTTTTTTCTTCTACAGTTAGCACACAGCGCACAAATCCAGCATAACTCAGTCAGGGATCCAGAGCCCAGAGCCAAAATCAGCCCCTTCATTTTACCAAGTCCAAGTGCGGTCAGTTTTTTCTATAATTAGCACCAGCCGGGATGGAATGGATAGCAGCTGAGAGATGCCAAGTGTGGGGGAAACTGACAGCTGTGAGCATTGATACTGATATGATCAAAAAAAATCTTGTGGAGGAGACTACAAACTGAGATCCAGTGCATGAACACATGCAGAACATCTTGAACACATGTCAAAATCCCATGCACACATTGCCGTAAACAGCCCCTAATACAGAAGCCATACACATCAGTCATGTAAGCTGTTGTTTACAATGTACTGCCGCAAACAGCCCTTAATACAGAAGCCAGCCATACAAACCAGTCATGTAAGCTGTTAATACAATGTAAAACCATAAACAGCCCCTAATACAGAAGCCAGCCATACGCACCAGTCATGTAAGCTGTTGTTACAATGTAAAGCCCTAAACACTCCCTAATACAAAAGCCATACACATCAGCCATTAACAGCTCCTAATACAGAAGCCATACAGATCAGCCATTAACAGCTCCAAATACAGAAGCGATACACATCACCCATAAATAGCCCCTACTACAGAGACATAAGTGATGCAAGTGTTGTTACAATTTCCTTGCTACACCTTACCCACAATGCGTGGAATCACTGCATTCTGGGAAAGAACAGGTACACCACTATGTAGTCACTGCAGGGGTTTTTTTTCAACAATTGTACTTTGTGAATGGTGTTAGTACACAGCAATATTTTGTGTTAGCAACTTGTTATTTTGTGCTCATATCTTTTTCTTCAACACACAAAATAAGTATATTCTGTAACACATTCACAACACACAGACATACATACATACATACAGACACACACACACGCACATTCTCTCTCTCTCTCTCACACACACACTCTGAGCCTCTCTCTCTCTCTCTCTCCTCTCTCTCTCTCTCTCTCTCTCTCTCTCTCTCTCTCCTCTCTCTCTCTCTCTCCACATACACACACAGACACAGACACAGACACACACTGTTCATGACTTAGCATAATCAACACAGGCAGAAAGCAAGGGAGAGCACAGCACAGCACACAGCGAGTCCTGTACTTCCTTTCTGATGGGACATGGCAGTTATGACTGATGGATCCAAATTTGTTTCTCCAAGAAATACTGTTAGTAACACCACAGATTAGATTGCACCATTGGTGAACAGGGCATCACTTATTTTTTTTTGTTTCTTGTTCCTCAGCAAGAGCTCCAAGGTTCATCAATGGTGTGATTTGTTTATGTGGCTGCTTTTACCTACCAGCCACATTCCACCTTTAGATGGATGTGTGTACATGTGTATAAACTTGACACCTGTGTGTGTGTGCATTTTTAAAATATTGTCATCTGTTCCTACAGGCACAAATCTGCCTACTCTTCTGAAAGGTAGAACAGGTTTTTGATATGTGTGCAAGATTTCTGTGTCCCTTCACACAGAGGGCTTTGGTTTTTAGTCTCATCTCAAAAAGGGAGAGTGAAGTCAGCTTTGATGTTAACTCCAGGGTAAAATTCCCTGAAATGCATGCTCTGTAGTGGCTCGATCCCAGCCCGTCATATCATGAGCGCAACACTAACCACAAGGCTACCCACATATCCCTTATAAAACCCCAAAGCCCCCCCCCCCCAACCCCATTGCTTTACATAATTTCATGTAACACTGCCATAAAAACAATCCAATAACTGATGACAGACAAAAGAATTCTGCTTTTACAGAAATAGGGTACCACTCCACTTCTTTACGCTTACAAAGGTAAACCTTCACCTAAGCAGATAGCAACTTTTGACCTGAAAAAAAGCCATGCTTTTGCCTGCCATGACAGCCCTGTCCCACATCAAGAAGAGAACAGGAAGAAACAAACCACAACAAAAGAATGACAACACACACTCTCAAAGAGGAGAGGGAGAATGAAACCAACATGTCTATCAATATTCACTCTTCCTTTCACCAACAGTTGGCTAGGTCAGGGGAGGTAGGTTACAAACCACAGCGCAAACTTGACATGCCCATCGCTTTTCCTCCCACAATGCAATCCTTCTTTCTTCCTCCCACAATACATCACTTTTCCCCCCACAATGCATACCTATTCCTTCCACAATACATCACTCTTCTCCCCACCACAATTCATTACTCTTCCTCCCACAATGCATCCTTTTTCCTCCCACAATGCATCCTTGCTCCTCCCACCACAATGCATCACTCTTCCTCCCACAATGCATCCTTTTTTCCTCCCACAATGCATCACTCTTTCCTCCCACCACAATACATCACTATCCTCCCACAATACATCACTCTTCCTCCCACAATACATATTTCTTCCTTCCACTGGGAGGAGTAACATGCCCATTGCCTTCCCTCCCACAATGCATCACTTTTCCCTCCCACAATGCATCCTTTTCCCCTCCCATAATACATCACTCTGCCTCCCACAATGCACCACTCTTCCTCCTACAATGCATCACTCTTCCTCCCACAATACTTTTCCTCCCACAATGCATCACTCTTCCTCCCACCACAATGCATCACTCTTCCTCCTACCACAATACATCACTCTTTCCTCCTACCACAATACCTCACTCTTCCTCCCACCACAATACATCACTCATCCTCCCACAATGCATCACTCTTCCTCCCACAATGCATCCTTTTCCCCTCCCACAACGCATCCTTTTCCCCTCCCACAATGCATCACTTTTCCTCCCACCACACTCTTCCTCCCACCACACTCTTCCTCCCACCACACTCTTCCTCCCACCACACTCTTCCTCCCACCACAATACATCCCTTATCCTACCACATCACACTTCCTCCCACATCACTATTCCTCCCACTACCATAATACATCACACTTCCTCCCCCAACAATACATCCCACTTCCCTCCCACAACAATGCCTCCCTCCCTCTCATCCCTCCCTCTCTCTCACCTGTGGCATGGACTGCGACACGGGGCGGCCGCCATGTTGCGAGGAGCCGCGGAAGCCGTGGGGAGGGGGGATGAGGGGGCCGGACATGGCCAGCTCTCCCAGCTCGTCCTCCTCCAGGATGCTCTCCCCTACCCGGTCCCCGTGGTACGCGGCCATGGCAGTGGCGTCCCCTGATGGCCCCATGCCCCCCCCGTCAGACTCGGAGGCGGGGGCCGAGCGGTGGCCGGGCCGGCCGGATTTGGCCGTTCCTTCCCGGATGGGGACGGCAAAACCGCTGATGGCCGGAGGATCGTCCATGGTGTCTTCCATGTACCTGTAGCAATCTCTCTGTTTTAGTGTCGAAGTGTGTAGTCGGGGTGTGTGGGGGTGGGGTGGGTGTGTGGGGGGGTGGGGCAGGGGGGGGGTTGTGTGTGTGTGGGGGGGTGGTTGGTGTGTTGTGTTGTGTTGTGAGTGTTGTGTTGTGTGTGGTGTGTGTGTTGTGTTGTGTGTGTGTGTGTGTGTAGTGTGTGAGTGTGTGTGTTGGGTTGGGTCGAGTTGTGTTGTGAGTGTTTTGGTGTGTGTGTGTGTGTGTGTGTGTGTGTGTGTGTGTGTGTGTGTGTGTGTGTGTGTGTGTGTGTGTGTGAGTGTGCGTGCGTGCAAGTGCATTTGACTTTGTTAAAACTCTCAATAGTAACTGGTTGGATGTGTAAGAACTGGTTGAATGTAAGCGGTTTGATTTGTTCACTGCAAGATAAAGTACTATATAAATTCGATTTCTTCTTCTCCTTCTTCTTCTTTTCCATACTATCATTATTATTATTAATATTATAATTAAAGTAAAACTCAAAAACACTTTAGTTTGTTAGATTATTATCTATTTCACAACACTTTATGTCACAGCAGACTTCTCTGCATGAAATTCGGGCTGCTACCCCCCCCCCCCCCCCCCCCCCCCCCCCCACACACACACACACACCTGGAATCACTATGCTGCGGCTGCCCTTTAGAATACTTGGGGGCGGGCACGGCCGCGGAATGGCCTCTCTCCCGGCCATGATGCTGCTGGTGCTGGTGATGCAGGGGGGCAGCGTAGCCTCTGGCCGGGGAGATCTCCAGACCAGTACTGTTGCTGTTGGGGGGGGACCTCAGCTCCCTGTCTCTGCCCCCCCTGTCCTGTACGGGGGCCCCGAAGCGCCCTTGCTTCTTCTTCTTTTTCTTCTTCTTCTCCCTGATGGGCTCCTCCGAGGGCGTGAACATGTCCTGCATGGGCAGTTTGGGCGCGTTGGGCAGAGGGGTCAGCATCGGGGGAGGGATCTTGCGCCCTTCCACTGCCACGCCTGGAAAAACAACAACCCCAGTTCAGGACAATGAGGGACTGATGAGGGACTGATGAGGGACTGTGGCTGAGGGACAGCCATCCAGTCAGTCAGTCAGTCAGTTGGTTTGTCAGCCAGTCGGCCAGTTTGTCAGCCAGCCAGTCAGTTTGTCAACCATCCATCCATCCAGCCAGCCAGTCAGCCAGTCAGTCAGTCAGTCAGTCAGTCAGTCAGTCAGTCAGTCAGTCAGTCAGCCAGCCAGCCAGTCAGCCAGCCAGTCAGTCAGTCAGTCAGTCAGTCAGTCGGTCAGTCAGTCGGTCAGTCAGTCAGTCAAGTCATATGATCCAAACCTGTGTTCATAATTTTGAAAATATCAAACTTTATCAATCATACTTTTTTTTCTGTTTAATCAGTGTTTATAACAAGTGAGAATAAAAGAGGAATGCATAATATTTATTTCTAGGCTTAGGTCTGATACCTTGACACTGTAGGCATGCGTACGTACACACACACACACACACTCACCCATCCCCCAACACACACACACACACTCACCCCCCCCCCCCCCCCACACTCACCCACCCACTCCCCCACACCTCCACCTCCCCTTACCCCTACCCTTTCCCCCAAAAAACCCCCCCCCAACTCTAACTCACCTGAAGATTTACTGTTACCCCCGGAGTGAGGTCGGTTGGCCTCAGGATGCCCTGCTGTCCCTGTGCCTGTGGCTGTGCCCACAGTGGGCCCCACCCCCACACTGACCTGGGTGCGACTGCTGACCTGATCCGAGCTCTGGGAGGACAGGGGAGGGCTGGCCACCTGCTCCCCACTGCCCTCCGCTCCGTACTGGCCTGGGGAAAGACGCTGCATGCACACGCACGCACACATGCACACAGGCAGGCATGCACACACGCATGCACAGACACACACACATACACACCACACATAGACACGCACACCACACCACACACACACACACACACATAAATGAGTGCTTATTCCAATATCCTCGATATAAAAGAATGAATAGATAAAAGAGTGAATAAATAAACAGAATAGATGAACACATACTCACACACACACACACACACACACACACCCGAACACACACACACATAGACCACACACACCAAACACACACATACACACACCATACCACACACATACCCCCCCCCCCCCCCCCCCACACACACACACATAATCAAAATCTTACCATTTGTGAACCTCAGAGCTCTAGCTAAAAAACAAACAAAACAAACCAAAAAAAAAAAAGGAACCTGCATTCACATTACACTACAAAAATCCTTACTGACCAATTCAAATCTCCCTCACATTTTTACTAATTCTTGTCGACCAATCACATCCCACCTCACATCACAAAAAAATCCTCACTGACCAATCACAATTCACTTCACATCTCGAAAAATCTTTACTGGCCAAGTGTAATCCAGCTCAGACCAAGGAAGAAATGGGAGGACAACATCAGCGAATGGACAGGCCTAGAACTCAACAAAATTTTGAGAAAGGCAGAACAGAGAGAGGAATGGAGGAAACGGGTTGTCAAGTCTTCAGGGGTGCTCCCACAGCCACCAGACTAAGGGAGAGATAGATAGATAGATAGATAGATAGATAGATAGATAGATAGATAGATAGATAGATAGACAGACAGATAGATAGATAGATAGATAGATAGATAGATAGATAGATAGACAGATAGATAGATAGACAGATAGATAGACAGACAGATAGATAGATAGATAGACAGACAGACAGACAGACAGACAGACAGATAGATAGATAGATAGATAGATAGATAGATAGGTAGATAGATAGACAGACAGATAGATAGGTAGATAGATAGGTAGATAGATAGATAGATAGATAGATAGATAGATAGATAGATAGATAGATAGATAGATAGATAGATAGATAGATAGATAGGTAGATAGATAGATCGACCGATCCTGATCCTGATCCTGATCCAGCTCACATCACTACAAACCCTTTGTGACCAATCACAACCCCTCCCTCATACAACAGCAATCTTTACCAACCAATCAGAATCGCCCTGACATCCCCCCCCCCTATCACCCCTAACTTACATCAGGAGAGCCTTTACTGCCGGTGTGTGAAGGATGCAGATGCTGCTGACGACCTCTGTGGGGGTCGGGTCCTGGAGGCGATGGGACGTGACCCCCACGCCCCGGTGACCTCTGTGCCTGCTGGGAGGAGCGCAGGGAGGGTCTGGGAGGGGCCTGGGGGGCATAGGAGGGTCGGTTGGGGGGTGGCGGCTGTAGGATCATGGATTGCGACCCTTTCTTGCCGGGCTGCTTGCTGCTCTCCCCTTGCGTCTTTTCTGCGGCCTGTTGGAGATAAAGGGTTTGTGTGAGGAATGTGTTGTGTGTGTCAGGTTTGTGTGTGCTGGAGGTAAGGGGTTTGTGTGAGGAATGTGTAGTGTGTCAGGTTTCGTAGTGGTAGTACTAGGCACCCATCAGTCTCGGAAGACTATGGAGTTGCGCTCTAGTCTTTAGAGCGCAAAGCCTGGGTAAGTAAGTAAGTATGAAGGGCAAGCTGTTACCCATGCAGCAGACACCCCCCCCCCCCCCCTCTCCACACCACTGGAATGGTCCACTGGAAAGTCAGGTTTATCTGCAGGAAATAAAAGGTTTGTGTGAGGAATGTGTAGCGTGTCAGGTTTGTGTGCTGGAGACAAAGGGTTTGTGTCAGAAATGTTTAGTTTGTTAGGAGGAAAAAGGAAAAAAAAACAAAACATAAAATGGAAAATAAGGAGAGCAGATGGATGGTTTAAGGTTTTCCTCTCTCCCCTCTTTGTCTGTCTGTCTGTCTGGCTCTTGCTCTCAAACGCACACTGACACATGCACAAAGACAGACAGACAGCCAGCTAGCCAGCCAGCCAGCCAGACATGCACGCACGCATGCATGCACACACAAACACACACACACACACTCTGGTTGAGGAGATTTTTCTCCTGGAGTTAACATCAGTGCTGACTCTACTCTCCCCAAAAGTCCTTTGGATGAGACTATAAACCGAGGCCCGGTGTGCAAACGCACGCAGAACATCTTGCGCACACATTAAATCTTGTTCCGCTTTTCGTAAGAGTAGGCCATTGTGTGCTGGTGGGAACAGATGACAATATTTACACAACTGCATACACACAGGGACTGGATGTAAAAAAGCATGGGTGCTTATTCCATTATCCTCATTATAAAAGAATAAAATAAAAAATAATAAAAATAAAATAAAATAAAATAAAATAAAATGAAAATAGATAAATAAAGAATAAACACACACACAGAGACTCAGAAAGCAATCAGAGAAAGCCCCCCTCCTACAGTCACTGACCCCAACCTGCGATGACGAAGGAGCGACAGTAGGGGGGTGAGGAGCCATAGGCTGGTAACCTCCTCCTTTAGGCTGTCGCGGCTGTTTCTGCTGTTTCTGCTGCTGTTGCTGCTGCTGTTGCTGCTGCTGTTGCTGCTGCTGCTGTTGCCGCTGCTGCTGTCGCTGCTGAGCCAGGGTGGGTGCCCTCCTGGGCTGAACGGGACGGCCCGCATCCCCTTCCCGGTGTGAGGAGGGGGGAGGGGGCGGGGAGGGGTGGATGAAGGGCCCGTGGCCGTTGTGGTGGTCGTGGTCATCGATGTCGGAGACGTCCATGCCGCCTTCGCTGACGTTGTCGATGTATTCCTCGCCGTTGATCTCCACGTCGTTGAGGACGTTCTGCATGTCGATGTCGTCCGTCATGTTGGAGTCCTGCCGGCTGTTGCCCAGGAAGGCCGAGTTGTGGGCCGCCACGCGAGTGTTGACCATCATCTTGGGACACAACAGTGCACAAATCCAACATCACTCAATAGGGCCTAGTCAAGAGTGCTAAATTTAGCACGCTCCTTCCTTTTTTACCTAAGCCATGTGTGGTCAGTTTCCCCTATAAATAGCACCAGATGGCCCCAGCTGGGATGGGATAATTAGCAGCTGAGAGGAGCTGAAAGTGGGTGAAACTGACAGCTGTGGACATGGGAGAGAGAAAAAAAGGTTCTGTCATAACACTGTGGTCCACACTTTGGTTATCAAGACAATGCTTTTCTGAAGATGGATTTCTTTTCTTTTTGGGGGGGTTGCTGTTATTAACACTGGCAGATTTGGCTTATCTGAGGGGACGGGATAATAGCCTAGTGGTCAGAACGTTGAGATTGCAATCTGACAACCTGGGTTTGATTCCCGTTCAAGGGGATATTTTCTCCTGGAGTTAACATTTGTGCAGACTTCACTCCCCCCAAAAGTCTTTTGGATGAGACTATAAACCGAGGCCCCATGTGTTAGCGCACGCAGAACATCATGTGCACATGTTAAAACCTGTTCTGCTTGTTGGAAGTGTAGGCCACTGCATGCTGGTGGGAACAGATGACAAAATTTACAAAAACTGCATACACATGGGGACTGGATGTGAAAAAGCACTAGAGTGCTTATTCCAATATCCTCGATATAAAAGAATATAAATAAAACAATTAAAAAAAAACAACACACACACACACCTGTACACACACACACTTGTACACACACACACCTGTACACACACACACTTTACAAAACTGCATGCACATGTGGACTAGATGTAAAAAAAAAGCACATAAGTGCTTATTCCATTATCCTTGACGTAAAAGAATAAATAAATAAATGTATATATTTTTTGGGGGGGTATTTTGTACCACTTTATGTCACAGCTGATTCCTCTGCATGAAATTTGGGCAGCTCTCCCTGGGGAGAGCACGTTGTCACAAGTGCAGTGCCTACCCATTTTTTTTCTTTTTCCTGCATGCAACTGTATATGTTTCCCTATCAGAGTGGCTTTTTTCTACAGAATTTTGCCAGGATCAACCCTCTTGTTGCTGTGGGTTCTTTAACGTGCGGTAAATAGTGATGTGTAACACATGGGACCTCGGTTTATCGAATGAATGAATAAATAAACACACACACATTTACACACAAACACACACAAACACCCCTCCCCCCCACCCACCCCCTCACACCCACCCCCACACACAAACACTCGACCACCTCCACACACACACACACCACTCCCCCCCCACCTACCCACCCCCACACACAACCCCCCCACCCCACTCCCCCACACCCACCTCCACACCCCCCCATCCCCTCACACCCCCCCACACACCCACCCACCCACACACAACCCTCTCTCTCTCTCACCTCCAACCTCTCCTTCTTCCTCTCGTTGCCAGCGCTGTGCATTTTGCGGTTGGAGGCGATGACGTGGCCTTGCTCTCTGTCTCTCTCTGGTGTCGTCAGGCTGTTGGCGCGCCGTTGCAGGATGCGGTTGGTGCGTGGCCGTTTGGGGGGGTGGGGTGGGGTGATGGGGGTGGAATGGCCGGACCGTGTGCGGAAACTCTGGGGAGAAAGAGAGAGAGAGAAAAAATGGGTTGATGGTGGTTATGGAGTTCTTTTTTGTGTGTGCTGTGATTGAGTGGGAAGGGTTGGGGTGTGTGGGTGAGTGAGTGAGTGAGTGTGTGTGTGTGTGTGTGTGTGTGTGTGTGTGTGTGTGTGTGTGTGTGTGTGTGTGTGTGTGTGTGTGTGTGTGTGTGTGTGTAGGTAGGGGAATAACCTACAGAGAGAAGAACTGGCTGATACCTGTAATTGGTGTGTGTGTGTGTGTGTGTGTGTGTGTGTGTGTGTGTGTGTGTGTGTGTGTGTGTGTGTGTGTGTGTGTGTGAATCAGAATCAGAATCAGAAAACTTTATTGCCATTAAGTCAGAACGAGACTTATTTGACACCAAACGTAAACGTATTTAACATTCTTAAAAGATGTAGATTCTTTCTTATGTAATGTATCTATGTTCTTGCTCTTCTGGAAAAAGAATCATGCACATATTTGATCATATCTAGCAGACAGTCCTCGTTGTTGAAAAACTTACTCAGATTCTTGTAGTTATTCATATTATTCATTTCCTTAATATTGACATTAGATATAAAAATTTTTCTTAAATCATCATATAATGTACAAACATCAAGTAAGTGATACTCGTCTTCTATTTTGTTACACCATTTGCATTTTCTTTCTTCTTTCGGTATATTCATATATCTCCCTTGCTCTATCATTAAATCATGGGAGCTGGTGCGAAATCTGCTGAATAGGCGCCTATAATTTTCATTCCTGCATATCAAAAGATACGGCTCCAATCTGTAAACATGTGAAACAGAGTTGTAAAAATTCAGCTTAGAAAATAACTTTTTTTGTTGATTCCAAAACAGTCTGTATAATTCTTCAAGTTTTGTTTTTATAGCATAGCATAATCTTTTCATATTTAATGTACTATGATTATTCCACACATGCTTGAATCCAATCTTATGAATTATTGTTTTGATAAAATAAATCCAGTGACCTTTTTCATTGTTTTGGTGCATTTCATTATATAACAATTTCAAATAGCTATTTTCTTTTGAATCTATTATGTGAATCCAAAAATTTATTAAATGACTAATAACTTTTAACGTTAATGGGTATCTGCCTAAGTCTCCGAAAACTGGCAAGACCATTGTTTTTTTGTGAACTCCTAATATCTGTCTGCAAAATTTTGCGTGGGTGCTTTCAAAATGAAACTGACTGGTTAAGCACATTTTAAATAAATCATCTATTTTGAAGTTATCTTTTACATTACAACCATAAGGAAACCATATTTCACTTCCATACGTTAAAATAGGCATTATTAGGGCATCAAACAACTGCATAACAATATTTATTTTTAGTACACCTCCTTGTAGAGCTCTTTTCAGCGAATAAATAGCTTTGTTACTTTGTTTGACTAAGTGTTCCTGGGCCACATCAAACTTTCCTGACTGATGAAAAACTATACCTAGATATTTATACCTATCTGTAGTTTCAATTAGGTTTTGTCCACATTTAAAATGAATAGGAATTTTAGGTACAGATTTTGTGAAGATTATAACTTTGGTTTTTTCTTTGTTTACTTGGAGTCCCCATTTTAGACAATACTCATGTAATTTATCCAGTTTTGATTGGAGACCTGATTTTGTATTTGATAACAATATAAGATCATCTGCATACATTAAACCTGAGACTACATCATTTTTCGTTATATATGGAGAATCAATCATTCCTATATGTTGAAAGATATCATTAATGTAGATATTAAAGAGTGTGGGACTTAGTGTGTCGCCTTGATGGACCCCAACTTTTACTTCTATTTCTTCAGATAACGTATCTTTTACTTTTGCATATATTGTGGCATCTGTATACATATCTTCAATCAGATTGAAACATTTACCAGTTATTCCAATTGCATGCAGTTTCACCATTAAAGCTTGATGCCAAATGCTATCGAAAGCCTTCTGAAAATCCACAAAACAAGAATACAACCTTTTATCTTTTGTTTTGCATATGTTATCAACTAGTTTACTTAAAATGAAAATATTGTCAGAAGTTCTACATTTCTTTCGAAATCCAGCTTGTTCTTTGGCAAGTTTGTTATTTTCTTCTAGATAGTTGCATATTCTATTGTTCAGTATCTGGCAAAATAATTTACCGAAAGTGTTTGTCAATGTGATTCCTCTGTAGTTTTCAGGCTTTAGGGGGCATCCACCTTTGTGAATAGGAATACTGATGCCTACTTTCCATTCATGTGGATATTACCCTTCCTTAGTCAGTGTGTGTATGAGCGTGTACGTGCGTGCGTGCACATGTATGCTTGCGTGCGTGCGTGCATGCATGCGTGTGCATGCGTGTGTGTGTGGTGTGTGTACATGTGTGCGTGCTTGTGTGTGAGTGCATGTGAGCGTGCGTGGGTGCAACACAAGGCAATACACTACAACACACGCCTACTATATATATATATATATATATATATATATATATATATATATATATATATATATATATATATATATATATATATACATACACATATATAGCTATCACTGCTGCGCTCTCACCATGCGACTGAAGTCCTCGTGCATGCCGTTCTCGGAGGTGAGCAGGAGACCCAGCCCCCCGGGGAGGGGGGAGGTGGGGTTGGACATCATGCGCTGCCTCTGGTGGGACATGATGATCAGCTGGCAGTAGTGCAGCTGCTTGGTGCGCGCATAGTCCCACGCTGTGGCGTTGAACTGGTCAGGCCGGTTGATGTCCGCTGGAAAAAAAAACACCCACACCCCCATGCACTGTCTGGGTCAGTACCTCACATGTTGTCCACACTTTCTTTATTTATTCATACACTGTGTGTGTGTGTGCGCACTGTCATACACTGTGTGTGTGTGTGTGCACGCACACACACACCCACATTTTGTCTAATATCACTTTTATGTGAACAGACATAAAATTGAAGACCAACACACATGACACCACACACCCACACACACACACCCACCCACCTACCCACACACTCCCCTCCCCACTCACCAACTCCCCCCCCCCAAACACATACCACTCCCCCCCCCCACACACAACCCCCCCCCCCCCCCCCCCCCCTCTACACACACACACACCCTACTCACCGCCCTGTTCCAGCAGATAGTTGACCACGTCCCCATGCCCCCCTATGGTGGCCAGGTGGAGGGCAGTTCTGGACTCAAAGTCAGCGTCATCGATGGTGGCTGTCCCCGCTATCTCCACTATCAGTCGCGTGGCGGGTAACGACCCTGCAGACAGACAAAGATGTTATTTGTTTATTTTTTTTGTTTTTTTGTTTGTTTACTTATTTATTTATTTGTTTGTTCATTTATTCATTTATTTGTTAATTAATTAATTTATCTATTTGTTCATTTATTTATTTATTTATTCATTTATATATTTATTCATTTATTCTTTTATTTATTTTTCTACTTATTTACTCATTTACTTATTCATTTATTTATTCTTTTATATCAAGGATAATGGAATAAGCACTCATGTGCTTTTTTTTGCTTTTTTTTTTACATCCAGTCCCCCCGTGTGAAAGCCGTTTTATAAATCTTGCCATCTGTTCCCACCAGCACACAATGGCCTACTCGTATGAAAAGCGGAACAGGGTCTTGGGGTGGACAAGGCATTGTGACGGCTGAATGAATGAATGAATGAATGAATGGATGAATGAATGAATGAATGAATAAATGAATTGATGAACGAATGAATGAATGAACCTATGATTGACCAAATTTACAAAAAGTGTTTACATCTCTGGAAGGGAAGGAAGATGGATAGAGAGTGGTGGGATGAAAGGATTTCAGTTATGAACACACAAGCAAAAGGGCACTCAAGTTAACTCCAGTATGAAGAAAAAGAAAAAGAAGAAGAGGAAGAAGAGCTGGAAGAAGAAGGAGAATAAGAGGAGGAGGATGGGGAGGAAGAAGAAGAAGGAGGAGAAGGTGGAGGGGGAGAAGAAAGAGGAGGAAGAGAGGAGGAGGAGGAGGAAGTCGAGGAGAAAATGGAGGAGAAGGAGAAGGAGAAGAAGAAGAATTACGAAGAATTGCGTAGATTTGCGAAGAAAAAGAAGAAGAAAAAAGAAGAAGAAGAAGAAGAAGAAGAAGAAGAGAAGAAGAAGAAGAAGAAGAAGAAGAAGAAGAAGAAGAAGAAGAAGAAGAAGAAGAGAGAAGAGGAAGCAGAAGCAGAAGCAGAAGAAGAAGAAGAAGAAGAAGAAGAAGAGGAAACAGAAGCAGAAGCAGAAGAAGGCAGAACTGACCAATCTCTGCAGCCACCATCAGAACAGTTTTGCCATCTTCATCTTTGTAACAGGCACTCTGTGGAGTCAGCAATGTCTGCAACAGACAACAACAGCAACACACCACTGAAAACAGTCTCTGCAACAACAGACAACAATTACAACATACCACTGAAAACAGTTTTTTTCCCAATCCCAACACAGAGTAGAAAACACAAAACAACATACCAACAGATGTATGAAACAAGCACACCCCAATATTGTGTGGAAACATCTCATCATAAGCAAGACATGAACCTTGTAGGCATAGTCAGACAAACACACACAAAAACATAACCATACTCCAACAAACGTGCACTGCGTGTACATATGTATGTGTTCTGTATGTATTTTTATTCTGCTCCTTGCAAATCCTTTGGATGAGACCAAAGGCTGTGTAAGGTAAGGTAGACACGAGACCTTGCCCACATCTTCAAAAACCCATCCACCTTTCACAGAAGAGCAGGCCACTATGGGTGCTGAGTGTGGGTGATGTAACATACCTAGCATGCCACCTGTGACCTGATGAGGGATGGGCTCCACCAGGTTTCACTTGGCCCATACAGGGGACAAGATAGCCTAGTGGTCAGAACACTGCGCTCACAATTTGACGACCGAGTACAATTCCCGTTCGAGGGGACTTCCTGTGGAGTTAACATCAGCGCTGACTCCACTCTCCCCAAAAGTCTTTGGATGAGATTGAAAACCGAGGCCCCATGTGCAAATGCACGCAGAACACCTTGTGCACACGTTAAATCCTGTTCTATTTTTTGTAAGAGTAGGCCATTGTGAGCTGGTGGGAACAGATGACAATATTTATAAAACTGCATACACACAGAAACTGGATGAAAAAAAATTGCATGAATGCTTATTCCATTATCCTCGATATAAAAGAATAGAATAAGATAAAATAAAATAAACACACTGCTGAAAAATTCAGAGCAGCACTGTAACATCTTCTCCAAGATTTCACAGAACAGAGTTGTTGTTGTTGTTGTTCCCCAGCTTAACACTCTGGGGGGTCACCCAGAATGTGCACTCTGACTCACTAATCCCACCTGGGAATCACTGTGAGATTGAAATTGCACACACTGAATGAGAAGTTTGCGTGTATGACAATTTTCAAGTACCTCGCCATATAGGCAGCCATACTCCGACTTCAGAGGAACAGAACAGAGTCAAGTCAAGTCCTCCTACCTGCAAACACTCCAGAGGTTCTGTTCGACGCACGGCCCAGTGCATCCACGTGCGTCCGTTGACATCGCGCTCAATCCCATCATGCTCGGCCACGCAATAGTCGGAGCGGCACAGCAATTCAAAATGGTGGATGTTGTCCATGCGACAGGCCCACATGCAGGGAGATAACCCGTCCTTGTCTCGCATGGTGGGGTCCACATTGTTTTCCAACAGAAGCTGCAACAGGTCAGTCACAGATGGGTATGTGCACTGGGCATGCAGAGGTTGTTTTTTTTACATCAATAACAACCACAATAGCAACAATCTCAAAACAATCCCCAAACCCAAAACTGTCATGTGTATAGAAAATGGAGATTTCTGATACACTGTATCTATCACAGGACAAATGTAGATGCAGACAAATGCGGTGTAAATCAAAATTCTACTGGTTTTTCTAGGCCTTAGATGTTAACTACATATATGACTTTTCCCTCAGATAATAACTCTCTGAACTGTAATGTTGTTGATGCATTGCACTCCATGTTTCAGGCAGTGTGTCTGCGGCAGAATGAAAGGAGTGCAGCCTGTCCCTCATGGCTTCAAACCACATACTGGCTATTTCCTTGTCCTCCATATGACCATCTGAACTATTCTTATTATGCAAATGGTGGCCAGGCTTTTAGAACGGGAACAAGATGTCCTGCATGCATTTTCACATGGAACCTTAATCAATAACTTCATTGGAAGGACTGGCAGGAGAATGGAGTTAATATCGGGAGGGGGGTAATATCCTTCAAACATCTCAGCAGTGGCTCAAGACTCACACCTGTAGTTGCTGTTGGGTCACAGCTCTGATGCTCTGACCAGTAGGCTTTTCTGCAGTCCATAATAATCTTAGTCTCCTGTAAATTCTCTGGTTTGAAATAAATACACAACTCCAGTGCTCTGACTCGTAGGCTATTCTGTCATGCATGATAGTCTTAGTCTCCTCTGCCTTCTCTGGTTTGAAATAAATATACAACTGCAATGCTCTGACCAGTAGGCTTTTCTGCAGACCATGCTAGTCTTAGTCTTCTCTACCTTCTCTGGTTTGAAACACTGTACAACCCCACGGCTCAGATGTCTTTATTTAGATCTTAACAAGAGGGACGGGATAGCTCAGTGGTCAGAGCACTCTCCCCCAGCCAAAATTAAGCAGCATTGAGCCTGGCTACCGATTGGATGGGTGACCGCTTGCGCACCTTGGCTTCAGTACAGTCCCCCAGTTCACCCAACTGTAAATGGGTACCTGCCCTCTTCAGGGTCAGGGAAGGTAAAGCAGCATGGGAGAGGAGATGGGCGCCGCCCTCAACATGCTGGCCCCTAGAGAAGCTGAGGTCTCTGATGCCTTGCTCCCCTATGACTGCACAGCTATAGAACACCTTTACCTTTTACCTTTAATAAGAGTTGTTTCCTTTCTAGGTATGTGCACCCTCCATACCATCAGCTACAGGAAAAGATTAAATAAAAAAAAACAAAGACGGGGGGGGGGGGGGGGGGGGGGGGGGGGGGGGGGAACAACCGACCTGCAGACACTCTGTGGCAGGGGTGGTGACGGCCCAGTGTATGGGTGCCCGTCCAAAGGAATCCCTGACTGTGGTGTCTGCTCCGTAATCCAGCAGTAAACTGACCGCCACCTCGTTCCCCTCGTGACACGCACAGTGCAGCGCTGTTGACCCATCTGTGAGAGGCACAGGGGGAGAGAGAGAGAGGACATTGTTAGACCCCAGGTTTGAAAGCTTGGGGGGTGGGGGAGTGAATAGTGAATGGTGTGTGTGTGTGTGTGTGTGTGTGTGTGTGTGTGTGTGTGTGTGTGTGTGTGTGTGTGTGTGTGTGTGTTGTGGTTTTTGTGTGTGTGTGTGTGTGTGTGTGTGTGTGTGTGTGTGTGTGTGTGTGTGTGTGTGTGTGTGTGTGTGTACATGTCCATGTGTGTGTGTGGGGGCAAGTATCTCCATGTAGTTGTGTGTGTATTAGCATGTGTGTGTGCATGTGTGTGAAGTCCAACTCATACATGCATTTATAAATAAGCGTGTCAACTGCAATGGAACAAGATGTAAACTAAAACACAGAGGAAAAAAAAAATCAGTAGTGTGGAAAAAAGCTGGAGGATTAGAGAGTGATCATAAGTGGTGGTGTTGATATCAGCTCTTCTTTTCCACAGGTTCACAATGTCCTAGACACACTGTCCTCAAGTTTCAGTGTAGTGGCTCCATTTAGTCAGGCGTTCCTGAGGCTGACCACACTGGGGGGTCACTCGGAGTATACCCTCTCTCTCACTCATCACACTTGGAGTCAATGTGAGACTGTGAACATGTGCTGGATGAGAAGTTTGCACATGTGGCTATTTTATAATACCTTAGTACGTAGGTATGTAGCTGCTATACGCTGACTTCAGGGGAATTTTTCGTCTTCAATGGAAAATACAGGTTGCTATGCTAGTAGCTTGTCAGGGGGGAAGATGATAATTATCAACATATTTCAAACCATACCACCATTCTGATATCAACCTTCATATTTTTCTCATTTGTGTGGGGTTTTTTTGGGTTTTTTTTTAAAGAAAAATTGATCCTCAGCTAAAGCTCTGAGGTTCACAAATGGTGAGATTTCTGTGTATGCAACCATTTTTGCCCACTATTAAGGTAGCTGCATTCCAGCTATGGGGACTGCTGACATCAGTAACTGGCACAGCTTTAGGCCTGGGCCAGCCATGCCTTCCTGACTCCACAGGAAGCCAACAGAGCAGTCAGTCATGTCAGTCAGTCAGAGTAGAGAGAGAGAGAGACAGGAGTGAAGGGGGTAGGGGTGGGGAGGCAGTAACCATGAGCGGTGGCGTTGATGTCGGCTCCACTCTCCAGCATGTAGCTGAGGGCCTTGTGTTCTGTGTGATGGACAGCGTACATCAGCCCTGCCCTCCCTATCCCGTCCTGGTCATTGGCTGTTAGCAGATCTGAAACAGGCCATACAACATGCCATACACAATACTGACTGTATCAATCTGAAACAGGCCATACAACATGCCATACACAGTACTGACTGTATCAATCTGAAACAGGCCATACAACATGCCATACACAGTACTGACTGTATCAATCTGAAACATGCCATACAACATGCCAAACACAATACTGACTGTGTCTATCTGAAAAATGCCATAATGCACAATACTGACTGTAGGAATCTGAAATATGCCATACACAATACTGACTGTAGGAATCTGAAACATGCCATACACAATACTGATCTGAAACATGCCATAAACAAATACTGACTGTATGAACCTGAAACATGCCATACACAATACTGACTGTATCAACCTGAAACATGCCATACACAATACTGACTGTATCAACCTGAAACATGCCATTCACAATACTGACTGTATCAACCTGAAACATGCCATACACAATACTGACTGTATCAACCTGAAACATGCCATTCACAATAATGACTGTATCAACCTGAAACATGCCATTCACAATACTGACTGTATCAACCTGAAACATGCCATTCACAATAATGACTGTATCAACCTGAAACATGCCATTCACAATAATGACTGTATCAACCTGAAACATGCCATTCACAATACTGACTGTATCAACCTGAAACATGCCATACAATACTGACTGTAGGAATCTGAAACATGCCATACAATACTGATCTGAAACATGCCATACAATACTGATCTGAAACATGGCATACAATACTGATCTGAAACATGCCATAAACAAATACTGACTGTATGAACCTGAAACATGCCATAAACAAATACTGACTGTATGAACCTGAAACATGCCATACACAACAATAGTGACTGTATCAATCTGAAACATGCCATTCACATCAATACTGACTGTATCAATCTGAAACATGCCAAACACAATACTGACTGTATCAATCTGAAACATGCCATTCACATCAATACTAACTGTATCAATCTGAAACATGCCACACACAATACTGACTGTATCAATCTGAAACATGCCATACACAACAATATTGACTGTAGGAATCTGAAACATGCCATACACAACAATACCAACAGCAGGAAACTGAAACATGCCAAACACAATACTGACTCTATGGAAACATACCACAAAATATTGAATGTATGGATCAGCGCATCTGAAACACACCACAGACAATACTGATGGTATGAATCATCACATATGAAATATGCACATACATACCAATGATTGCATTTTAAACTCACATCAGAAACATACAATTAACAATGAGTACACAATGAGTTAAGTACCAGAAATGCAGTCAAAATATGCCATAATTTTTTTAACACCTCATGGTAAACACTCTGCCCATGTTTCAGTATTGGAGACAATAGGCAAAAATCTTTGGTAAATCAGATTTCAAATCATCCAGACTAATTTTCATCCCTGCTGCCATATTGATTTGTCTGAGGAAAATATGTGGACGAGAACGGGTGATGGGGAGGAGGTACTAAGGTACAAGATAAACATAAACTGAATCTATTGGAATCAATGATCAATTGAATACAATAATTAATGCAACAATTAGTTCAGTCTTTCAGAGACATTTATGTCCTATGCTTTTTAAATCAATTTTTTTATTATTAAAAATTACTTTGTCTTGATAATGTAATATGTATCAACTCAGTTTGACACATATCGCCTATAGAAAAGTAAGACAAACTCCACACACACACACACACACACACACACACACACACACACACACACACACACACACACACTCTCACTCACTCACTCACTCACTCTTCTTCTCCTATCCTGACATCTCTCCCTACAAGTATCTTTAACCTGTACACTTCCTGCCCTGTCCCATATGCTTCACACTGCCATAAAATATGAAACAGATTTGTAAGAAAAAAAAAGTGATTTACCTTGCGTATCTTCTTATAGGGGAAGGTAATTCTACTCATGGGGCCTGTATTCTAGTGTATTGCTTTCACCTCTGATCATCTGTGCTTTTTCCTTCAAAAAAAGGAAACCTGCTGACATCATTTCTTTCATGATCATTTCTTAAAAAATCAACCATAGCATCAAGTGCATGTGTGTAATCACTATCAGTGGTTTCTGTGGCGAACGCTGACACGTTTTCATGCAAAATTATCAACAAGGTGCTCTTTCAGACAGTGGGAACAGAGAGTTCCATAACCTCCATTACTACCATGCTACAGGCGCTAAAACTGTGCTTCAGAAAATGAGCACAACCACATCCAGAGATAGTCTCAGTCTTCGTCAATGTCCCGTATACATGTCAGTTTAACACTGTTTAACATTGATTTATTTGTTTATTTATTCTTTTATATCAAGGATAATGGAGTAAGCCCTCATGTGCTTTTTTTACATCCAGACCCCATGTGTATGCAGTTTGTAAATCTTGTCATCTGTTCCCACCGGCACACGATGGCCTACTCTTACAATAAGTGGAACAGAATTTAAAGTGTGCACAAGATGTTCTGCATGCGTTCGCACATGGGGGCCTCGGTTTATAGTCTCATCTTAATGACTATTGGGGAAGTGAAGTCAGCACTGATATTAACTCCAGAGGAAAAATCCCCTCAAACGGGAATCGAACCCGGGTCGTCAAATTGCCAGCGCAATGTTCTGACCACGAGGCTATCCCATCCCCCCCCCCACCATTGTTTTCCCATTCACTTGTCAGGGGCCACACAGTTCACAAGAGAAAGGCAAGGTAACCAACGACTAGCTTCCCAGCTGACCTTGTTTGATGAGCTCCTGCATGACCTTGAGGTTGCCCGCCTTGACCGCGCGGATCATAGGGGGCAGCGTGGTCAGGTTGATGCTGTCGCTGACCGACATGTTGGACGGGAGGCGAGCGTTGTCCAGGTTGACCCATCGCCATCGGAACTTATCCGGGGCATCCACGAAGGGGGTCATGGGGCTGAGCCCTCGGGCTGACAGGCTGAGGGTGTGCTGGGCATTTTTCTCCTTACTGCGAGACTGCAGCACACACACACACACACACACACACACACACACACACACACACACACACACACACACACACACACACACACACACACACCTGGTGACTAAGACAGGTGGAGGAGAGACTCATGTGGGTAAAGACCAAGGGACACTAGGGGAACAGTTAAAACAGAGGCAGGCAGACAGACAGGCAGGCAGGCAGGCAGACAGGCAGGCAGAGAGGGAGAGGGAGGGAGAGGGGAGAGAGAGAGAGAGAGAGAGAGAGAGAGAGAGAGAGAGAGAGAGAGAGAGAGAGAGAGAGAGAGAGAGAGAGAGAGAGAGAGAGAGAGAGAGAGAGAGAGAGAGAGAGAGAGAGAGAGAGAGAGAGAGAGAGAAGAGAGACAGAGAGAGAGAGACAGAGAGACAGACAGACAGACAGACAGACAGACAGACAGAGACAGAGACAGAGAAGAGAGACAGAGAGCAGAAGAGACAGAGACAGAGACAGACAAGAGACAGATTCATTTTGTGGTCAAGGGTCACATATGTGTATGCATGCTTGTAAGAGTGTCAGTGTATATGACAGTGTGTGTGTGACAATCAAATCATTTTTCTCCTTACTGTGAGACTGCAGCACACAGACACTGGTACCTGAGAGACACTCAGACAGGTGGAGAGAGACTCATGTGGATAAAGACCCCGGACAATAGGGGAAAAGGAAAAAACACAGGCAGACACTCTGAGACAGGCAGACAGACAGACAGACAGGCAGACAGATAGGCATGCAGGCAGGCAGGCAGGCAGGAGAGAGAGAGAGAGAGAGAGAGAGAGAGAGAGAGAGAGAGAGAGAGAGAGAGAGAGAGAGAGAGAGAGAGAGAGAGAGAGAGAGAGAGAGAGAGAGAGAGAGAGAGAGAGAGACAGAGGAGAGAGAGAGAGATGAGACAGAGAGACAGAGAAGAGACAGAGAGACAGAGAGAGACAGAGATAGAGAAGAGAGAGAGAGAGAGAGAGAGAGAGAGAGGAGAGAGAGAGAGAGAGAGAGAGAGAGAGAGAGAGAGAGAGAGGAGAGAGAGAGAGAGAGAGGAGGGAGGAGGAGGGAGGGAGGGAGGGGGAGGGAAGCCTGAGAGAGAGTGTGTGTGTGTGTGTGAGGAAGCTTATATAATCAATACATATATCTCAAAATCAACAACCTGACCCCCAACCTGCCTAAAATGGTTCCTAGAAGAAAAGTGGGTCAGGTGCAATGCAATTCATTTTGTGGTCCAGGGTCACATATGTGTATGCATGCTTGTAAGAGTGTCAGTGTGTATGACAGTGTGTGTGTGTGTGACAAATCAATTCATCTAAGTTCAAGTGTGTCCTTTACCGGCTTTAGTTACAATGTCTCCTTCAATCACAGTGCAGTCTATAGCAGTTCTTAATAGTATGTAACCATAGACTTATTGACAAGTGTTCCATAATCACTGTGGTCCATAGTTACAGGGTGTCCCTAGATTACAGCACACCCCAAAGTTACAGGATGTCCATAAGTTGCACTGCATCCTTACCTGTAGTAGTCTGTAATACTTCTGCATGTGCAGCAAGGAGAGGTTGAGGGTGTCCCTAAGTTCAGCACAGTCCACATCTTCATTCAGCTTCAGCAAGAACTCGTGGATAAAGGCTGCAGCCTTCTGAAAATCTGAACATACATAAATTTATATATATACGTAACGTAGGTACGTACTTCACACAGATGTTATTTGGTTAGATCATTCTACCTTCGGCCATGTCTGTTCTAGGATTTTTTATGTCTTTGGTATCTGAACTGTCATTTGTTTTAAATGAGCGGAGATATTTAAAGTATTTAACATTTTACACATGAGTTTTGTCAACAGATCTTCACGTCACATTCTGTTTGGCAGCTGGTTCTGGCAAACATGCAGCGCTTTTCTCTTTTTATGCTGGTTATGTTGTTGGCAAGACTCACAGCTGTGAGTTTCTCCCACTTTCTGCTACTCTCAGCAGCTATCCATTCCGTCCAAACCTATTGTTAGCTGGTGCTAATTATAACAGGAAGTGACAGAACTCGCACTACTTTAAGCACTGGGCCCTGGACCCTGACTGAGTTAAGCCGAATTTGCGCATTGTGGGCTAGTAGTGCTGTATCATCAGCATAACACAAAATTGTGGTATTTCTGCCACCCATCTTGAGACCCATGTTTTCAGTATATAATAACATCACTCTCAATTACAGAACTTGGGAGATGATGTGTTTTGAAAAGACTATCTTATGCATTGTGTCAAAAGGATCTTGGTGTTTCATGCTATCAAAGGCTTTGGATTTCATTTAATTAAAAAAAAATCTTCATTTATTGTGACCCCCCTCCCCCCCCCCCCCCAAACTACACCCCCCCAAAATTTTCAACTTTAGCAGAATCATGCACTAGTTTTAATCAAGACACATTTCATCCTAAACTCTATTAACAATATTCTGTCTGATACCTGAGACAAAAATTCTTTTACTTTTAAGATGAGGTTTCGTGTGTTTTTTGTTTTGTTTCATTTGTTAGGCTTTTTTTGTTTTGACTGTCATCCAGCATTACAGTATGTAATGCTGATTCATTGAAATGAGTGTATCAGTCACTTCTCCAGAATCAGCATAAATAAAAGCTGTGTAATCATTCAGTTCTGACCTTTAAAAATTATCATACAACTAAAGTAACAGGACAGTGAGTGAGATAGAGAGAGAGAGAGAGAGAGAGAGAGAGAGAGAGAGAGAGAGAGAGAGAGAGAGAGAGAGAGAGAGAGAGAGAGAGAGAGAAGAATAGTGTGTGTGTGTGTGTGTGTGTGTGTGTGTGTGTGTGTGTGTGTGTGTGTGTTTCTATGTTATTTCATTGGTGGGAAAACGCACATGGCACACAAAAGTTATGATTTATCATGATAGTTTACACAGTTGCCATGGAAATAAAATGTGCCAAACTCCGTTTCAATTTAAGGAAAATTTATTATGCCAATCAAACCACCATAGAACAACCACTCATAATCATTGAATATTTGGGTGTATCTCTCTAACTATGTATCCAATCGTATGAAGCATTTAATGAACCATGTTCATCGAATATTCCAAGTTATAAGTTTCAATCGTATCTGGGATAAACAAATATGGCGGCTTTTGGACGTACCTCGTCGCTTGATCACCATTCTGCAATCGAGTCCTTCTTCTCAGCTTGATAATTTACACCGGTGAAGCTGGACAGCATATTTCATGTCTGACTTATGCAGCATGAAATAGATGCCTCATATTGCAGCTTACATGATGAGAAACAATATTCCATAAAAAGTTGCGTCCATGAACCCTATTTCGGTTTTTACAGCTAACACTTCCGCCGATTCACTGATAGGCCTAATTTCTTTTCCTACGCAAAGATGTGTTATAGTTGTCGTTCAAGGAAATTTAATCTTATTTGCAAAACTTCAATTTTTACAGGTTTAACAGTTTTCAACCTAATAAAAAATCTACTTAGGCTCTTAAGAAGATTGCATTAAAGTTTAGCGGAGAATTCTATGATGTGGTATTAATACGCCCCTCGCTACTGGTTTTTTGTTTCTGTTCTAGGCTTATGCAGTTCAGTCGCGATCAGGGTGCATTTTCTACAATTCGGTAGGCCAGTGTTTGATCGGTATTTCAGGAAAGACAGTGTGCCGACAGATTGTCAAATATGGCTGATACAGAAAAGCTCAACATAGACAGCATCATAGCAAGACTTTTAGAAGGTGAGTACTTTTTAAATGCAGGAAAATAAGTTTTCGGTTTGAAATATTGTCGATCTTTAACACAACAGCTGATGGTGACAGGTGCATGCAGGAGTATAATGTCATGATTTCTCACCGTTTTCATGTAGATATTGCAGTGTGATTGGACTGTTTTGGGTCATATTAGGAGAGGAAGATCAGTGCTAATGCATACAGGACAATGTTGCGTCAGATGAATAAGTGATCATCGATAAGTTTTCCTTTGAGCGTTCAAGTCTGACGTTTCTCAATGTCAGGCATTTGAAGTTGCCTGAAATTTGGTCGACTAATGCTTGAAAGAAAAAAATGAATGAGGTCGAGTGATCACTTTTTGTGTAGTTTTCACCCCACGCCAGCCCTTTGTTTATTTTGCTCTGTACCTGATCAAGATCAGGAGTTGGACTTGTTTTGAAGCTGCAGTTTTGCTTCAGCAATGGCGGATTGGTTGCAGAGAATGACGTCATTGATGACCTACTTTCGCAGAATAGAACTACCAGAAAAAAGTTATTCTGCAGAAGAAAAAAAGTTTACACAACAATCCGTCTATATGATAAAGAATAAACTGTGCTCTGTCTACGTACTTTTTCTTGGTGTACACAGTAATCAAGATCAATATGATAAAGAATAGATGTCTGTGTAAAGAATAAATGTTGTCTGTTTTCTTATGTTATATATATATATATATATATATATATATATATATATATATATATATATATATATATATATATATGTGTGTGTGTGTGTGTGTGTGTGTATAATTATATGTATATATATATATATATATATATATATATATATATATATTTATATATACATATAGGTCAATTGTCAAGGTAAGGAACTGGAGTGGTAACTACAGCAAAACAAACATACAAGTGTAGGCTTAGATGCTGTTGATAGTTCCAATCACTTGCATGTAAATGATTAAGTATAGGTGCACTTTTTTTTGGTCTTTTTTCTACAGTACAAAAGAATGTCCCACATAATGTCACTGTACTGTATTGCATAGTACTCTCCTCTGTCTGTCTCTCTGTTACAGTGTAGGAAGGAGTGGTTTATGGTTGGGGTAAAGTTTAAGTCAGATTTCTCTGCTTGAAATTCTGGTTGCTCTCCCTGGGCAGAGAGCACATCGTCACAAGAGCAGCATCACCACTTTTTTCTTTTCCTGTCAGCAACCGTATTTCTTTCCCTATTTTCACTGGAGAGTGAAAATCCGGTCTCTGCAAGACTCCTGCCAATGTAAAGAAATACAAATACAGTATGATTGTAGACCAGGAGAAGGAGTTAATAAAGAAGTTTCCTACATGTATATATATATCTTAGTTCTTACTGCTATTTCTGTTTGAGTTGACATTGTTTCTCCGCCCTAACTCTTTGAAGAGCTGTGAGAGCACTGCACTGACTTTTTCAGCCTGGTGTTAATCTTGTGAGCAGCTTGAACATGAAAAAGACAGTTTCTCTCCAGGCGTTTCTGTTTCAGTTTTTTTTTAATCATTTAATATAGGGATGAATAAAGCAAGGATGTATTTTGGTACATGTATAATTGTGTTTTGTTATCATTTTTTGTGTGATGTTATCTAAAACTTTGTTTGTTTTGTTATCGGTTTTTTGTGATATTATTGTTTTCAAAAGTTAAAAGCGGATATGCAGTTGTGGTCATTTAGCCTAACTTTGTTATACATGATAATATGTATCATGATGATTTATCTGTTGAGCTCTCCTGTCTAAATAATTATGTGGTCAGTCCTGACTTTGCAGTGTAAAAGTGCACGTGCCTGGTATGTGTGACTGTGTGCAGTGCGGGGCTCCAGGCCGGGAAAGAACGTTCAGCTGACAGAGGCGGAGATCCGAGGCCTGTGTCTGAAGACACGGGAGATCTTCCTCAGCCAGCCCATCCTCCTGGAGTTGGAGGCTCCTCTCAAAATCTGTGGTCAGTTAGCCTAACTTTGCTGTATATATATATTATATGCATGATATGTATTATATTATTTATCTTTTGAGCTCTTCTGTCTAAACATGTGGTCAGCCCTGACTTTGCTATGCTCATGATATATTTGTTGTTATGTTTTATCTGTTAAGCTCTGCTTTCTAAATCTGTGGTCAGTTATATTCTCATAACTTTGCGATGTATTTTTTATTGTGGCTGATCACTGTGATCAGTCAGTACTTGAGCTCTCCTCTGTGTAAGTGTGTGGTTGGTAATTAATATCTTTGCTATATTTTTATGTATTGTTATGGTGGCTTATCAGCAGAACTCTTCTCTCTAGGTATCTGTGGTGAGTTTTCTGCTGTTGGCAAGGGTGCCATGTACTTTATTATGATGGTATATCATGGGACCCATACACATTCGTTGTGACCAAGAGTAATAGTTACTTACTGAGAGATGATGACGGGCATCCTGGATGTGTACATGTATCCTATGTTGTTGTAACAGGGGACATCCACGGACAGTACTATGATCTGCTGAGATTGTTTGAGTACGGGGGGTTCCCTCCCGAGTCGAACTACTTGTTTCTGGGGGACTATGTGGACCGCGGCAAGCAGTCTCTGGAGACCATCTGCCTGCTGCTGGCCTACAAGATCAAGTATCCTGAGAACTTCTTCCTGCTGCGGGGCAACCACGAGTGTGCCAGCATCAACCGCATCTACGGCTTCTATGATGAATGTCAGCCCCTGTCTGCCCCCTCTCCTCTCTGTCTGTCTGTCTGTCTGTTACAGTGTAGTGGTGGTTTGTGGTTGGGGTAAATCCTCTGCTGTTTTCTGATTTTTGGTGATGTTTAGTTGTATCACCTATTTTTGGGAAGTGGGGTGGGTTGGGGTTACAGTCGCAAATGTTGTCAAGCTCGCAGCCACAGATATGTAAGCAGTTGTGTGGTTTTTTTTGGTTTTTTTTTTTTTTAGAATTAAAGGTCTTGTTTTATTGGGGTAATGATTTTCAGTAGTGTGCAATAGTGTTTTCTTGAAAGTGTATTTTGGGGGGCATTTTAAGTACACAACCAAGAAATTTTTTGTGATTTACAGTAATGTGCTGTCAAGATAGTTTTTGTGTGCTGATTTAGGTATACAACAATGTATATTGAAGCTTTAAAAATAAACCATATACTTGCAGATGCCTGTACATGTATGCAGGCACTCATGCACATGAACACACAGGCACATGCATAAATGTACACACAAACATTCACACAAACACACTAGCATACACACAGAGATGTATGAAATCACATGTATGTTCAGGTATGTACATGTATACCTATTTACATAGGCATGCAGAAAGACATGCATGTAGTCATTCATCCAAATGGATACATGTAGACTGGGACTTGTGATAATCTTGCCTAACAGACTGATCCAGCCTGTTTTGGAAACCTGTCAGTTGACTGGCAGAAGAGTGTAGTTATGTTTTGCGATGTGATGGCAGGTAAGCGGCGGTACAACATCAAGCTGTGGAAAACCTTCACTGACTGCTTTAACTGTCTGCCCATCGCCGCCATCATTGATGAGAAAATCTTCTGTTGTCATGGAGGTCAGCTTAGAGCAGCTCTGTGTGTGGTGTGTGTGTGTGTGTGTGTGTGTGTGTGTGTGTGTGTTGTGTGTGTGTGTGTGTGTGTTTGTGTATGTGTGCGTGCGTGCATGCACATGTGCATATACATGTCTGTGTATGCATGTACACATGAGTTTTGAGTGGGGATGTGATTGTTTATTTTTTTGTATTTATTGTTCCTAGATGTAAATGACATGTTCATTTGATTCATGGATTTGTGGCGAAAGTAGTTGCATCCCGAGAATATGAAAGTAGGTGTGTGATCTGGTTGAGTTCTCTTTCCTTTCGGGTTAAGTTTTAAATCATTTTTTTTTCTTATTTATAGAATGAATGCACTTAGCAGACTGCAGATTAACATGCTTCAAATAACCCTGCTACATTCAGAAAACAGAAAGAAGCCCATGTATGTCAGTGAGTGTGTGCAGAGACACCAGGGAACCAGTGTGTAGGCACACAGCAAGATGAAAGTAGCTTTAGCTGTTGTTGGTTCCCAGTAAAAGGGGTACATATATATAGTACAAGTGTGTAGGCACCCAGCAAGATGAAAGTAGCTTTTAGCTGTTGTCAATTCCCAATGAAGGGCTATATATAGTACATGTGTGGCACACAGCAAGATGAAAGTAGCTCTATTTTTTGTCACTTCTCAATGAAAGGGGTATATATATGTAGAGTACATGGGAGTGAACAAGAGTGAAGGCACGCACACATCAGCATGCCTGTTCCTGGAGAAAGTCATTTCTGGGGTACTGACTGACTGACCGACTGACATGTTGCAGGCCTTAGCCCCGACCTGCAGTCCATGGAGCAGATCCGGCGAATCATGCGGCCCACGGACGTGCCTGACCAGGGCCTGCTGTGTGACCTGCTGTGGTCTGACCGGACAAGGAGACCATGGGGTGGGGGGAGAAGATGACCGCGGGGCGTGTCCTTCACCTTTCGGCCCTGAGGTGGTGGCCCAAGTTCCTCCATAAGCACGACCTGGACCTCATCTGCGAGCCCATCAGGTACACAGTCATGGACTTTTGGGGGGTCGTCATTGATAGGAAACAGTTTTGTACTCTTGGGTAATATCTAGCAGGTATGTCTGTGCTGTTGTGTGCTCCTCAGGCTTGTCAATATCAATATTTAGTGTTGGAAGGATCTGTGGGTTGTCTGTGCTGTTGTGTGCTCCTCAGCTTGTCAATATCAATTTTAGTGTTGGAAGGATCTGTCAGGTATGTCCTGTGCTGCTGTGTACTTCTCTGTTTGGAAGGATCTGTCAGGTTGTGTGCTCCTCAGGTATGTCATGTGGTCTACTGTTGGAAGGTATGGCCCTTTGAGGTATCTTTTTTTACCTCTTTTGATATTCGTCTTGTTAGTTAGTACCTTTCAAAGGCTGCAGTTCTTAAACATTGTGCATAAAAAACATTCTGTGATCAAATCAATAGGAATATCAAGATTCTTGTGTGTGGCAAAGTTAATCATATTTGTGGAAGCTGGATGCGTGTAACTGATTTGAACGCAAGCGCTTTGATTCATTGCTTTACTTTACAAGATTCAGCGCTATATAAATTCCATACATCATTATAATCATGATGGTTATGATCATAACCATGTGCTGTATCAAAATTGTGTGTGTGTGTGATTGCTTATGGTGGTGGAGGATGGCTACGAGTTTTTTGCCAAGCGGCAGCTGGTGACGCTGTCTCAGCCCCCAACTACTGCGGGGAGTTTGACAACCGGGGGGCCATGATGTCTGTGGATGAGTACCCTCATGTGCTCCTTCCAGGTCCGTCCCCTCTCTCAGTCCCATCTCTTCTTTTACCCTTTCTGTCTTCCACTGGTGTGGCTACCAACCTCCAGTTTTGTTATCCCTGTGCCTTTCAGCCTAGCTTCTCCCAGCGTGGGCCATAGCCATATCAGTGTGCCGGGCTGGTAAAGCAAGGCCTGTATCTACCTACCTGCATTCAGATCTTAGGGTTAGGATTTGGGATGGGATGTTGGGGATCGGTGGTAAGAGGAGGAAAACAGTCCTCTAGAGTTGGAGTGTGGCTGCCTATCTGTTGAGGTATTTTGAAAATGGCTTTACTCACAGTCATCATGGGGAGGGTAAGCCTGGTGGTTAAGAGTGATGTGCATTGCACTCGTGAACTGCGACCCGGGTTCGAATCTTGTTCAAGAGGATTTTTCTGCTGGAGGTAATATCAGCGCTGACTCCACTTTCCCCACCTTCAGATGAGAATATAAACCAAGGCCCTGTGTGCGAATGCACACAGACCATCCTGACACACGTTAAATCCCATTATGCGTTTCAGAAGGTAGGCCATTGTGTGCTGGTGGGAAACGGATGACAAAATTGACAAAACTGCATACACACAGGGACTGGATGTAAAAAAAAGCATATGTGCTTCTTCCATTATCCTCAAAATAAAAGAACAAAATAAAATAAATCAAGTAAAATCACATCCCATGTGCACAGATGGTGTCAGAGTGATTTTACAAGGTGTGGTGAATCGGGCAGAGCACAGTCATAGTGAGGGAGACACTCGGGACAGTCAGGAACAACCCACCCGGTAGCTGGTTTCACCCATGGCCAGCTTTTCTATTTTGTTTACCTGTGTGTGTGTGCGTGGGGGTGGGGGTTGTGGGAGGTTTTTGGCGTTCAGCAGTAGGAAAGAAATACGCCAGATATGTGTGTGGGAAGGGGGAGGGGGGATTGGTCCTTTGAGGTTTTGTGACATGTTATTCTGAACTTTTTAGTTTTGCAGACTGGAGGAGTTGTGTGACAGAATGTACAGTGTTCATCCCCAGTTGTCAGTAGATAGGGAACATTTTGAAATAAATGCTGGATGCGGGTGTATAGTGTGTAGGTGTGTATGTGCGTGCGTTTTTGGTGTGAAGTCACTACCTAATGTGTGTGTGTGATAATCTTCAGCGGAGCTACTTAGTGTGTGTGGGATCCTGATGTGGGTTCTCACTTGTGTTTAAAACGTTTGTGAACCAGATGTGAAGTAAGTTGTGTGTGGTGTGTGTGTGTGTGTGTGTGTGGGTGTGTGTGTGTGTGTGTGTGTGTAAATGTGTGTGTATATTGTTGTGTGTTTGCGCACCCGCACGTGTGAGAGAGAGAGAGAGAGTTTTAAGGGGATGTGTTGGTTGTGTGTGTGCAGATCCTGAAGCCAGCTGATAAAAAGAAATTCCCCTACGGGAGGACTGAACCAGGGCAGACCCGTCACACCCCCTAGGGGCAACGCCAAAGCCAAGGGGAAATAAGTGGCACTGCAGCATGTTTCAGTGATGTGTAAATGTAGTTTGTGTGTGTGTGTGTGTGTGTGCGTGTTTTGTGTGTGTGTTTGTGCGTGTATGTGGTGTGTGTGGTGTGCGTTTGTGTGTGTGCGTTTGTGTGTGTGCGGTGTGCGCGCATGTTTGTGTGGTGTTGTGTGTAAGAAAGGGGGTGAGTGTATGAATGAACAACAGTAGGCAGACGGAAAGATTGAGGAATTGCAGATGCATTGAAAAAGAGAGAAGAAAAAAGACGGTGTGATTGCATGAAGCAAATTTGCAGTTAGAACTGAAGAAAAGAAAGAAAAATAAAATGTGCTGAAGAAAAAGGAAAAATAAAGGGTGCTGAAAGAAATAAATGAAAAATAAAGGGTGCTGAAATAAAGAAAGGAGAAGAAAAAAAAGGGTGCTCTCACTCCATCTTTTTTTTGTGGAGGATGTTTACTGTGTATATCATATGTTGAGGGGGGGAGGGGCTGTAGTGATGGAAGGTATTTACTGTCTATATGTTGAGGGGGGGGGGGGGGGGGGGGGCTGTAGTGATGGAGGATGTTTACTGTGTATATCATATGTTGAGGGGGGGAGGCTGTAGTGATGGGGATGTTTACTGTGTATATCATATGTTGAGGGGGGGAGGGCTGTAGTTGATGGAGGATGTTTACTGTGTATATCATAGGTTGAGGTGGGGAGGGCTGTAGTGATGGAGGATGTTTACTGTGTATATCATATGTTGAGGGGGGGAGGCTGTAGTGATGGAAGGATGTTTACTGTGTATATCATAGTTGAGGTGGGGAGGGCTGTAGTGATGGAGGATGTTTACTGTGTATATCATATGTTGAGGGGGGGGGGGGGGGGGGGGGGGGGGGGGGGGTTGTAGTGAGGAGGGGTTTTACTGTGTATATCTATTTGGGGGGGGGGGGGGGGGGGTGTAGTGTGGGGGTTTGTTTACTGTTATATGTTGAGGGGGGGGGGGGGGGAAAAGTGGGCGGGGGGACTGGCATCCTTTTTTCAAAAAAAGGGGGAAAGGGAAAAACAAGGGGGGGAGGGGACGGGATGAGGGGAATGGGGGGAAAACTTTAAAAAAATTTTGGTTTTGCGTTTTCAAGCACACCAATATGAACAAGAGTGTACACAGTCATTAGACACATATTTGTCAGGCAAGGTAGTGGGTTTCTTTGGGGAAAAAATGTTTAGGAGGTGGGGGGGGGGAAGGAAGGATCAGAAACCGCTACAGCTCTTTAAACCTTTGCGGTTTGAAGTGGGCTGATGTGATGACGTTGATGGTGCAGCAGCAAAGCTTTTTGCTTGGGATCAAAATCCCCTTTTAGGTGCTAGGGTGTCATCATGGATCATGAGGATTTTTTGTGTCGGTGTTGTCTTTCAGTGGCAGTTTTTTGGGGGATGTCCCAAATTTTGGGTTTTTGGGGTTCGGGGGGTTTTTACCCCCTGCCCCCTCTCCCCCAAAAAGCAAAATGAGCTAAAACAACTGAGGTTTTTTTGGGGGGTTTTATAGTTTTGGGGTTTGTACATAGCCAGTGTCATTTTTTTAATCTGAGTTCCATTTTTTCGGTAGCTGACAGTACAACCCCTTGATGGGGGATCTGGGGGGGGCCTGGACTGTACAGCATAGGGTGGAGTATAACTATATGTTGCCCCGATCCCGACACTCCCCCCCCCCCACCCCTCCCCCCCTTTCCCCTTGGCCTTCCATTTCGGCCTGTTGGGCGGTTACTGACGCGGCATGGCCCTCCCCCCGAAACCCTTTCCCTTCTCTCTTTTTTTCTCTGTGGGGAAAAGGGTTTTCCCCCGGGGGGGGGTCCCCTTGGTGTTGTAATACGGGATGATTTTATGGGGGCCTTTTTTTGTATAAACACAAATGCCTCAGGTCTGGAAAAGCAGCAGCTATTTTTGGTTTATTTTTTTTTGCGTCGACTTTTGGCAGGTGGGGTTTTTAAGCCCCAAGGGGGAAAAAAGGTCACCATGCCCCCCTTTCCCGGTATGGATGTCAGCATGGGGGTGGTGCCCCTAGATCTGCTGTACTGGTTTAAGGGGCTCTCACAGTTTGAGGAGCTTAGAGTGTTTTGGTTCTTATTTTGAGCTGTCCCTGGTTCTGATTTTTAGTTCAGGGTGGGGGTTTTGATTTGAGTTTTTGGTGTCCGGTTCTTTTCGAGTTTTTGGGGCTTTCCTGGTTTTATTTTAAAGTGTCTTGGTTCGTTTTTGGGGAAATTTTTTAAGCCCCCCTGATTTTTAGTGAGCTTTGAGTTTTCTGGTAAAAATTTGATTTGAAAAAAATTTTCCACGGGGTTTTGTTTTTTTTGGGGCCCCTTTTTTGAAAAAAGGATTTTTGGGATAGAAAGGGGGTGGCAAAAAAAAATAAAAAAGAAATGTAAAAAAAGGGTGTACCTAAGTCGGGTCTTTTTAATTATGAAAGTAAAGGGGGGGTGAGAAAAAATTGTAAAGTTCTGGACTATTTCAAGTTTTTTATAGTAAAGGTTGTTTTTTTTTTAACTGGGGGGAAAAAAAATTGTCAAGTTCCTGAGAACATTTCAAAGTGTTTATAGTGAAGGCTGTTTTTCTTTATATCAAATTTCGGGAAAGGGATTTTGTGTAACAAAGCAGCAGCGTGCAAGCAGCTATCATATTTTCGTTGGTTCTTTGTAAAACGGCGGGTTTTAAAAAAGATTTTTTTTTTTTACGTTTTTAAATTGTGCCCCCTTTTGTCATTTGTTTTTTAAAAGAAATTTTTTGGGGGGGGTTTGTGACTTTACTTTTAAAAAAAAAAAAAACTGAAGAAATGTTTTGTGATCAGCAGCTTTTAGGAAAAAAAAAACCAGCAAAAAAACAAAGTGCATGATATGAAAAGGTTTAAAACCCCAAAAACCTTTTTTTCAAGCTTTTTGTGCGAAGGGGGGCCCCTGGGGTGAATTGACAGTGCGTTAGTGTTACCCCCATTCATTCACAGTGTTTTTTTTTTTTTAAAATTTTTAAAAGGCAGGGCTTGGCCCCGTTTCGGGTGTTGGATGTTTTTGGGGTTGTTCTTTATTGTTTCAGGGGTGATTTTCCTTCTGTTTTTAGGGGGTTTTTTTGTGGGTTTTTTAGATTTTTTTAAAAATTTTTTAATTTAATTTTTTTTTTATTCTTAGTGGTGGGGGTGTGTGTGTGGGGTTGTGTTTTGTGTGTGTGTTTTGCGTGTTGTGTGTGTGTGTGTGTTTTGTGTGGTGGTGTTGTGTGTGTGGTGTGTAGAAAAAGAGAAAGTGATCCTGTTAAAAAGGGGTTTTTCAGGCTGGGGTTAAAAAAGGTTTTTTGTACAGAAAAAAGAAGTGACGGGGCTTTCTTTTTTGGGGGCCACTTAAAAAACAAATTTGTGGAAAATGAATTTTTGGGTAAAAGTACTCACTTTGATACTAATCCCTTTTAAATTTAAACCCAAAAGTGGTTGTGGCGCACTGCACTCCCCAAAAAAAACAGCCCCTTTTCCCTGTAGGGAGTTTTTAGAGTTGTCTACAGTGGTTGAGTTGTGGTCACGTACTGTATTTGCCGGGATCTATTTTGGGTGGGAATAGTGGGAGCTTAGCATGGGGAGCTAGGATGTAAAAAAGCATGAATACACCCATGATTTCTTTAAAAAAAACCGAAAAAAAACGAAAAGGGTTTTAATTGATTGGAAAAACTGTTTTAATCTAACATATCTATTGGGGAAATGTGTTGACCCATGCTACATCCACCCCTTTTTTAAAAAAAATTTTTGCCTTATATGTGGAGGGAAGTTTGGGAAAAATGTTCCCCCCTTTGATTTAAAAAAAAGATGTTTTGGGGTTTTTTTATGTAGCAGTGCACTAGAGGGGCATTGCATGCCCCAAAACACCTTTTTCCTGTCCCCTTTTTTTTAAAATTTTTTCGTTCAGGTCTTAATGTCCTGCATTTAATTTTTAAAGTATGGTTTTTTTTTTTTGTTTTTTTTGCTGCCTCAAAATTCTTGAGTTTGTCATTTCTGTTTCCATTTCCAAACGTTTCAAACCCCCTGCCATAAACCATCCCCCAAGGGTTTGTTATTTTCCTCCTCAGAGGGCAGATTCCGGGGCTTTTTGAATTGCCATGGGGGCTACCACCAGGGGGGCCCCGGGGCCCCCGGGGGGGTTTGGGTATTTGGGGGTCCCCGTTTGAGCTAACGTATGAGGACCCCCCTACTAACCCCCATAACAAAAATTTTTAGCTCATCTGGAGCCAGACGGGGGGTGAAACCCCCACCCGGGGGGCGCCCCCCCAAAATCCCCAAACCCCACCCCCCCCCCCCTTAAACCCCCCCAACCCCAAAAAGGGTTTGACACAAAAATCCCCAGGGTGCAAACGATGGGGGAAAAACCGAATCTAGGTCCCCCTAGGGCCAGAGCAATGGGGGCCCCAAAAACGGGGCATTACTTTATTGCATGGGATCGTTGAGGGAAAGAGGATGTTTTAATGATTCTATGGAATTGATGGCTTTTAGACTTTTGATAGGGTTTTATTCTACGCTTACTATCAAAATTAAAATTTTTGGGGGCCATCCAGGCCCAAGACTACAGACACCTGCAGTGTTGGTAAGGGAATTTGGGGGAAAAAATCTCAAACCCTTTCATCAGTAAAGTGGATGAAGCTGACTGTGGGGTCCCCCTTTTCCCCTTTTTGCCCCGCACATCATTTGGGGGGAAAGGGGGCGGAAAACCCAAAAAAAACCCTTTTATTTTTATGGGAAATTCAAACCGCAACTTCCAGACCGAAACCCCAGGGGGAAACCCCACTGCCCCATGGCGGTGGAAATATTTTTTTTTGCAATTAAAACAAAAAGGACTGTTAAAAATGATTTGACTTTTTTTTGGAAATTTTATGAGTCTGCACATGCAGTATAAAATTTTTAAAAAATAGACCCAAAAATTTAATACTGGAGAAGCTTTTTCCCCCCTTTTTTTGTGATGACAATATTTAAAATTTTTTCAAAAGCTACATGTACTTTTTGGGTTCTGTGGGGGGGTTTTTCGCGGGGGCTTTTGTGGTTGTTTGGGGGATTTTTTTTTTTTGGGGGGGGTATATTTTTCACAATTGCTTTTAAAGTTTCTTTTTTTTTTTTCCCCCCCGTGTTTTTTTTTTTCTGGATTTTTTTTTTGTATTTTGTTGATACATCAGGTCTGTTCATTTTATGTTCTGTGTAAATTTTAACCCCAAGTGATCTGAGAAAATTTTTTTCTCAGGGGTGTAACAAATTTGCTTGCTTATTTTGTGCAGCTTTTGGAAAACCCTATTGTTTTTTGGGGGATTGTGCGGCTGTTTGATGGAAATCGAAAACCCCGTTGTAAACTTCTTTTTTTTCTGACAAAAAGGGGGGGTTTTTGTTTTGTGTGGTGCTGGGGTGTGTGCGCGCGGTGTGTGGCGCGCGTGTTTGCGCGGGGTTTGGTGGCGGGGGGGGCGTGCGCATGCTCAGTTGAAATTGCGATTTGAAAGCAGAAAGCCCGACAACAGATGGATTTGTGTGTTGGAAGGGGTTTTTTGTTTTTATTGCTTGCAGAGTTGAAAAAATTTTCTTTTTTTTTTTATAGTTACTAATGTTTTTTTTATGGGGAAAATGAATTCCTATGTTCTATCTGATTTGCACTAGTTGGTTTTAATAGTCAAAATCCCAATTTTTTTTTTTCCCCCTTTTAAAAAGAAAAAAAAGGGTTGGTATGACGGATATTGTTCAAGGAAAATACGCATTTTTCCTTTAAAAAAAGGGAAAGATGCTTGTTAGGGCAATTTTCTTCTGAGCAAAAAAAAAACCTCACAACAACAAAGCAAGAAGAGTTTGCCATATTATTGAATCCATATAAGGGAATTTTTTTTAAAAAACCAAAAAAAAAAAAAAACAAAACATCAGCCCGCTGCCCAAAAAAAATCAAAATTTTTTTGGAAAAAAAAAAAAGGCCTATTGGACAAAAATGTAAAAATGATCTTCTTGCTTTTTGTGTACAACACATTAAAAAAAAAAGAATACACTTTCACAGCCGGGGGACCACCCCTTTTACCCCCCCCAAAGGGAATTTTGGGTAATTTCACACCCCTTTTCCCGTACATTTCAGGAAAAAGGGGGAGGGTTTTATGAATGATTTTTGTGTTTGTGTCCAGAAGGGAAAATTTTTTTTTTTTAAAAAGCGGGGGGCCCGTTTTCACCCCAGCTGGGGGTTAATTAAACGGGTTTTATTTTTTTTACTGGTTTTGTTATGGGTGGTTGTGTTTGCCTTTTGGGGTGTGTTTGCGTGCGTGGGTGCGTGTGTATATGCGAGGTTTTGGGGGTGGTGCGCTTCATTTTCTAAAAGCCCCCTGTTTTTTTAGCATTTATGTGATACAAAGGTACCCTTATGAAGCATCAAGTTATGTGGGAGAAATTTTTTTACTGCAATCAACTTTTACTTTTACGAAAAAAAAATTCAGCAGTGAAAAAAAAAAGATTTCTGACATTCTCAAAAAAAAAAAAAAAATAATCTAAAGCATTTTTGCTTTTCACTTCGAACAAAAAATTTTTTATATAAGCACTGCCAAAGAATCAAGGGGAAAAAAAATTGCATTGGAGTACTGAAAAATTGAGGTGGAAATTTTTTCCCCCCCTGGGTGCTACCTTGCGGAAAAGAAAATAAAAGGGTTTCCCCAAAAACAAAAAATTGGTTGCACATTTAAGAAAAACCCCCCGGGAAAAAGAGAGTTTTCCCTGGAACATTCTGTAAAAAAAAAGTCACTTTTACAGGAAAAAAAAATAAACCCCAGATAAAGATTTTTAAAAAAAAAGGGTAGCATGTTTGGCCCTGTGCTCACCCACAGGGGAAAAACAGCCCCCAAAATTTTTTGCTGAGAAATTGCTGTGATGGAAAAAAATACACAATACAAAAATAATCAATACAAAACAAAAAAAGCAGAGGGGAGGAACATACCCGTTTAGTAAGCTCCCTCTCGTTTTAAAAAATTTGACAGGACTTACATTAAGGGGTAAATAAGCAAGCATTAAATTTGTGCATTTACATTCTTCATTTTTGATCTTGGCAGGAAATCTCTTAATTTTTTTTAAAAAATTTTTTTTTTTTTTTCGAGGGTAATGGAATAAGTGGTTTTTTGGCTTTTAAAAAAAAAAAACCAGTCCCCCTGTGTATGGTATTTTTAAATTTTTTTTTATCTGTTCCCCCGGCACACAAAAGGCCCACTCTTCGAAAAGCGGAAAGGGCTTTAGGTGTTTCGCAAAAATGTTTTGCATACATTTTCCCCCCGAAA
>CM060340.1:23153659-23158643 GCA_030674155.1 Stramonita haemastoma
AGACCTCTGTCATTACACACTTCTTCTTCCACAGTTGCAAAAGTGTTTCTTGCAGCAGCTTTTGAAGGCGATTTCCGGAAAAGCCGTTGGTGTCGACGTATCGATGTCTATTCACGGTACCAAGTCCGGCTGGTGGTCAGTGACGGGATGTACCAGTGTCTGCGTGTTGTCACGCGTGACGGTGACCACACGGCGGACGACTGGGTCTTTGTTGATGGTCAGAGTTTTCACTGTGTGACTTGGGTCCACCCAACCATGAGGATGTGGCAAGGCTTTCAGGAACACATACAGAAACGGGTTGTCTACGAACAGAAAAAAACGGGAGGCAAAGAAGGAGGAGCGTGCTGAATCTTCCCAGGGAAACCCAGTCTTGCCAGTCCGCTCCCGACACACTCAAACGTCTGAAAACTCTGCCACAGAAATCATGCATTTCCTGAAGCAAGTTCAATCCAACATTGTTGCATTTTCACAAGTCAGTTTTTTCACCCAAAAAGGGGCCATCAGATATGATGATGTAGAAATTCCGACAAGTCTTAGTGAAGAGGAACTGCAGTTGTACCTTCAAAGCCTTGACACAGAAACCAGCCATTGCTTTCCTCAAATATTGTCCCAAGTCTGGAGGGATTTGTTCGCAGCTAGCTGCGGAAACAGAACAGAAACTTCTGAGGATGCAGGCGATCTGACCAAAGGACAGTCAGTCATCACGACAGAACAGACCAATCACACCTGCAGTTTGGTCACTTCACCCAGTAGCTTTGCTGGTCAAGAAAAGTCCGAAAAAGACCAGGACATTTCTGCTGTCTCATTTTCCTCACAAGAAAATGCAGAAAGAACACAGACAGGAAGCAGCCTCACGTCCAATGAGCAGTCTTCAGTAATGGATGTTTTCACTGGCACTACACCTGTGAAACTATCACTATACAGCCCGAATGTCCAACCATCAACCACACTCAATCACCAGAACCAGACTTCTAAGACAGATATTTCGGAATCAGCAACGGTCACTCGATCGACACGAGCATTGTTAACATCAGCCCCAGAGACAGGAGATGCTGGGATCTTGGACTCGGAGGAGGCGAAAAAAGACATCAGTGTACAGTTTGCCATCCCTGCTTCAGGTCCGAACGCCGAGACAGAGATCCTGGTCCTGCCCGATGTGGACAAGCTGTGGATCACGATCATAGAGAGGGACGCTGACACAGCAGAGGAGAGCATCATATCTATGGTGGCGAAGGCAGATGGGGACTCTGTGGTGCTTCATTTGAACCCTGATGCAAGCCTGGCGACAGAGATAAAGGCTGACACAGAGCTACAACCTGTGGCAACAGAGGTAAACGCTGACACACAGCTGCAACCTGTGGCAACAGAGGTAAAGACTGACACAGAGCTGCAACCTGTGGCAACAGAGGTAAACGCTGACACACAGCTGCAACCTGTGGCAACAGAGGTAAAGACTGACACAGAGCTGCAACCTGTGGCAACAGAGGTAAACTCTAACACAGAGCTGGGATCTGTGGCAACAGAGGTAAATTCTGACACAATGTTAGAACCTGTGGCAACAGAGGTAAAGACTGTGGCAATAGAGGTAAACTCTGACACAGAGCTGCAACCTGTGGCAACAGAGGTAAACTCTGACACAGAGCTACAACCTGTGGCAACAGAGGTAGTGCTGGAATCTGTGGCAACAGAGGTAAAGACTGACACAGAGCTGGAGCCTGTGGCAACAGAGGTAAACACGGACACAGAGCTACTTGTGGCAACAGAGGTAAAGACTGACACAGAGCTGCAACCTGTGGCAACAGAGGTAAACATGGACACAGAGCTGCAACCTGTGGTAACAGAGGTAAAGACTGTCACAGAGCTGCAACCTGTGACAACAGAGGTAAACACGGACACAGAGCTACTTGTGGCAACAGAGGTAAAGACTGACACAGAGCTGCAACCTGTGGCAACAGAGGTAAACACGGACACAGAGCTGGAACCTGTGGCAACAGAGGTAAACTCTAACACAGAGCTGCAGGCTACAGCGCCAGAGATCCACAACAACAAAGATCAAAAAGAGAGGAACTTGGACACAGCAGCGCAGAGCAGGAGACCTGCAGTAACAGCAGCAGACATCAGCCCAGACCTTCAGACCCAAAGCTCTCCCCATCCTCCACCACCACCTCCTCTTCAGCCAGATCCCACTTGTCCAAGTTCTGGCTCAGTCTCTTTCCCAGCATCTTCTCTTTTCGAGGAATTCCAGTCCTTGATATCTAATACATACAAGGTCAAGGAGAAAACAGAATCCTTGTGTACATCATTTCGAGATCTTCGGTCCAAGATGTTAGCCTTGCAAAGCGAGTTCACGTCTAGGATGGCAGCACTATCAACTCGCAAAGCAGCAGACTGTGTGAGCCCAAACTGACTTCTCCCGCACTCAGAAATGAAGTGGCAGCTTGTGGATGTTTTGTGGTTTAAAACTCATCTTCATTTTGTTATGCTAAGCCCACCAAAGCAAACTTAGTTTGGGGCTGAAATTTTGAACCATTGTTCATCAGGTTCTGTGGGCAAAACTGACATCTCTCAACCTAGAGGTGAAGAGTTCTTGGGCGTGTTTTGTTGCTGTCTGACTCCTCTTGAAACATTGTGTTATGCTAGCTGGCCCTGAAAACTGGACTTCCGCCTGGCTGATGATGTTTTAACAAATCTTGCTCACCTAGGTTCCTTGTGGGGGATGGGGGGAGGCGGAGGAGGGCGCCATTCCCGAAGCTTGGAAATGAAGGTTTCTGTGTGTGCCTTGCGAATTCATCGTCAGGTCTTGTCTTCTTGGCTATTGGGAAGGGTATGTATGCTATGGGAAACAAACATGTTCCAGTTGGGTTGTGAAAAGCATGCGCTGAATAGTACCGCTTTTAAGACTGTTTCATTCGTTATCATGGCCAGACATTGCAGCTGTTTTCTATTCACAATCATGTTGAACTGTGATTGAATTTACATGTGGACTTCGATAGGAATCACCCTGACGACAGAAAAATATGTGCGTTGAGACTCTTCATGGACTGTTTGTCTGCCATGGAAAGGATTCAAGAAGGCAGACAAGCAAAACACAAAAATGAAAAACAACATCAAAATTCTCCCATTGGGTGATTTTCTTAATGCAATTGATAAGCTGTACTTACAGTTAGACAACATTGTATCTTAAAACTTTTAGTTTTTGCTATGTTTTAGAATATTTAATTTTTGTTTGTTTTTTTACGATTTTTAACTAACAAAAAGCTACATCAACAACAAACTTTTACTTTGACAAAGTTGACTTAAACGTAACGAAAAGGCCAGATTTTGTATGAATAGTTTTCAAAGTTTCTAGTTGCATCTGTGTTCATACCAAAACCTTTAGGGATTTAAACATGACCACTAGACTGCACAAGAAAACTAAACATGGAGTCAAAACAATACAGTTTTTGTTGGTATGAAAGCTTGAGCCATCAAGAACACACAGGAGAAACTGTTTTGGGGGTAGGGGGGAGAGATGCTTTGTTTGATTCAGTAGACATTGAAAAGTCAGCAAAATGGAAAAAAAATAATGATTTTTTTCCTGATTTGTATGGTCTTCAGAAAGATGAAGGGGTTTTGGTAGGAGGTTTTTTTTGTTGTTTGTTTGTTTTTTGTTGTTGTTGTTTTGGGGGGAGTGAGTGTATGTGAGTGTGTGGGGGATTGTTTGTTATTTTTTGTGGGGGTGTTTGGTTTGGTTTGGTTTGGTTGTTTTTTGGGGGGTCTAATTATCACACTGGTCAAAAGAATATCAGTTATTGGTTGATATTTTATTCTTTTAATAATCAGTTTTCACTTTGGCACTTTACTTTGTAAATAATATTTTAATGCTGTTTTAACCGTTAACATTACTTTGGTTGAATAGCAAAAAATATCAGTATTGTCAAGGCTTATTACAGGAAAACTCTAAATTTGGAAAACCAAACTGAATTCTGTAACAGAACTATTGATCACAGTCAACAAGCAATACCTGTATAATGTGCTCCACATCAAATAAGCATCTACTTTTCTTGACCTTAATGTTGATATTGGGGGCGGGATAGCTCATTGGTCAGAGCGTTTGCTTTCTCCAAGTCAAGTTAAGCAGCGTCGAGCGTGGTTACCAGTTGGATGGGTAACTGTTTGCGCGCCTTGGCTTCAGTACAGTCCCCCCACCCCCCACCCCCCCAGTTCACCCATCTGTAAATGGGTACCTGCCCTCTTTAGGGTCAGGGAAGGTAAAGCAGCAAGGGGAGAGGAGATGGGCACCGCCCTCAATATGCTGGTCCCTGGAGAAGCTGAGGTCTCTGATGCCTCGCTCCCCTACAACAACACAGATTATGGGACGCCTTTACCTTTACCTTTTTTAACCTAATGTTAATATTTAAGGAAACATGTTGTTTGTTGTACAGTCACCTTGTCCTGAAGTTATACTGGAGTTCAATTCGTCAATATGTTTTTCATTATGCGTAATATTAAACAATATTGTTTTAAATCGTAACATGATTGACCTTCTATAACACTTTTTGTGGGGGGGTTTTATGATGTGTGTTTGAAAATCAATTTACGTATAAGGTCATGAAAGGCTTTCTTTTTTTCATTTTGATATTATCTTATTTTCATCACTTTGTATCCTCAGTTTTACGTAAAATTTTAGAGTGTACAAAGAACAGTCGTCGTAACTGATAAATATAGTGATTTTATTTTTTTTAGAGATAGTCATTTTGTAATTAATTAATTATGATGGCACAACGATGACAAGTAAGCACTATTCTTAGATAACTTTAAGGTTAGTATTCTTGTGATGCAATGATGACAAAAAAATCATTACACGGAGTACAATGACAAACCCATTATAATGCAAAGCTTTCCTTGCACACTTTGCACCTCAATCTTAAAAAATGCGCACGCACCCCTCGCGTGGGGGGTGTGTGTGGGGTGTGGGGTTGTGTGTGTGTGTGTGTGTGTGGTG
>CM060340.1:23158743-23168743 GCA_030674155.1 Stramonita haemastoma
CTCTGTTGCCACGGTTGCAGCTCTGTGTCGGGTTTTACCTCTGTTGCCAAAATTTAAGCTTGTGTCCGGGTTTACCTCGTTGCCACGGTTGCAGCTCTTTTCCGGGTTTTACCTCTGTTCCACGGGTTTGCCAGCTCTGTGCCCATGTTTACCTCTGTTCCCAAAAGGCCCCCAGCTTTGTGCAGTCTTTACCTCGGTTGCCACAATTTGTCTTGTGCCCGTTTTACCTCTTTTGTCCACTGGTTGTAGCTCTCTGTCAGAGTTTACCTCTGTTGCCACAGGTTGCAGCTCTGTGTCAGTCTTTACCTCTGTTGCCACAGGTTGTAGCTCTGTTTCAGTCTTTACCTCTGTTGCCACAGTCTTTACCTCTGTTGCCACAGGTTCTAACATTGTGTCAGAATTTACCTCTGTTGCCACAGGTTGCAGCTCTGTGTTAGAGTTTACCTCTGTTGCCACAGGTTGCAGCTGTGTGTCAATCTTTACCTCTGTTGCCACAGGTTGCAGCTGTGTGTCAGCGTTTACCTCTGTTGCCACAGGTTGCAGCTGTGTGTCAGCGTTTACCTCTGTTGCCACAGGTTGCAGCTCTGTGTTAGAGTTTACCTCTGTTGCCACAGGTTGTAGCTCTGTGTCAGAGTTTACCTCTGTCGCCAGGCTTGCACCAGGGTTCAAATGAAGCACCACGGAGTCCCCATCTGCCTTCGCCACCATAGATATGACGCTCTCCTCTGCTGTGTCAGCGTCCCTCTCTATGATCGTGATCCACAGCTTGTCCACATCGGGCAGGACCAGGATCTCTGTCTCGGCGTTCGGACCTGAAGCAGGGATGGCAAACTGTACACTGATGTCTTTTTTCGCCTCCTCCGAGTCCAAGGTCCCAGCATCTCCTGTCTCCGTGGCTGATGTTAACAATGCTCGTGTCGCTCGAGTGACCGTTGCTGATTCTGAAATATCTGTCTTAGAAGTCTGGTTCTGGTGATTGAGTGTGGTTGATGGTTGGACATCCGGGCTGTGTTGTGATAGTTTCACAGGTGGTGTGCCAGTGAAAACATCCATTACTGAAGACTGCTCATTGGACGTGAGGCTGCTTCCTGTCCGTGTTCTTTCTGTATTTTCTTGTGAGGAAAATGAGACAGCAGAAATGTCCTGGTCTTTTTCGGACTTTTCTTGACCAGCAAAGCTACTGGGTGAAGTGACCAAACTGCAGGTGTGATTGGTCTGTTCTGTCGTGATGACTGGCTGTCCTTTGGTCAGATCGTCTGCATCCTCAGAAGTTTCTGTTCTGTTTCCGCAGCTAGCTGCGAACAAATCCTTCCAGACTTGGGACAATATTTGAGGAAAGCAGTTGCTGGTTTCTGTGTCAAGGGTTTGAAGGTACAACTGCAGTTCCTCTTCACTAAGACTTGTCGGAATTTCTACATCATCATATCTGATGGCCCCTTTTCGGGTGAAAAAACTAACTTGTGAAAATGCAACAATGTTGGATTGAACTTGCTTTAGGAAATGCATGATTTCTGTGGCAGAGTTTTCAGACGTTTGAGTGTGTCGGGAGCGGACTGGCAAGACTGGGTTTCCCTGGGAAGATTGAGCATGCTCCTCCTTCTTTGCCTCCCGTTTTTTCTGTTCGTAGACAACCCGTTTCTGTATGTGTTCCTGAAAGCCTTGCCGCATCCTCATGGTTGGGTGGACCCAAGTCACACAGTGAAAACTCTGACCATCAACAAAGACCCAGTCGTCCGCCGTGTGGTCACCGTCACGCGTGACAACACGCAGACACTGGTACATCCCGTCACTGACCACCAGCCGGACTCGGTACCGTGAATAGACATCGATACGTCGACACCAACGGCTTTTCCGGAAATCGCCTTCAAAAGCTGCTGCAGAAACACTTTTGCAACTGTGGAAGAAGAAGTGTGTAATGACAGAGGTCTCTGAGAGGGTCCCTCTCTCTCTGAGGTGACCCACAGTGGCAGCGAAATACTTCTCCTGGAACGCGTGGAAGTACCGCAGCCGTGCCCACACCTTTCTGGACACCCACATTGGAGCCGTGGCCTCCCTTACCTCCTCAGAGCCCGTTGAGTGTTGAGGCATGGAGAGTTCAAAGGTCGTGGCGATACCCGTGGGGAAAAAACAGATCCCCCTCTTCATCACCCTCCTTGTGTTGTGGTGTATCTGTCTCTTCTTTTGGCCTGTAGAGGTTTTGTACCATCACTAAATATTTTCTAAAACAGAACATCGTGTTGGGACACGATCTTCCTCCTTTTTCCCGTTCGGCAATTCGGAAGTCGAACAGGTCTTGAGGATGAGGCTCAAGGAGGCGAGGTCTTGTTCCCTGTTGTTGTGTCCTCTCCGCTTCCAGGTGTTGAAGCTGGTCTGCTGCGTTCTTTTTCATGACTGCAAACTTTGAATATGGACAAGAATTTTGTGTCGGAATTTTTTTTCTTCTGTCACACACACACTTAATTCTGTCACGTCTCAGTTTGAGGGTGAGTTTGTTTAGAAGTTGAAATCATGATTAAGTTTTTTTTTAGCAAGGTGAGCACTGATCTCTGTATACATTTCTCTTGTCTTGTCTTGAGGGGGACGGATAGCCTAGTGGTCAGAACATTGCGCTGGCAATTTGAAGACCCGGGTTCGAATCCGATCGAGGAGATTTTTCTCCTGGAGTTAACATTATTACTGACTCCACTCTCCCCAAAAGTCCTTCGGATGAGACTTTAAACCGAGGCCCCGTGTGCGAACGCACGCAGAACATCTTGCGCACACGTTAAATCCTGTTCCACTTTTCGTAAGAGTAGGTCATCGTGTGCCAGTGGGAACAGATGACATTTACAAAACTGCATACACACGGGGACTGGATGTAAAAAAAGCACAAGAGTTGCTTATTCCAATATCCTCGATATAAAAGAAAAAAAATAATAAAGAATTTTCGATTTATTTGTGTGCTCAATTTTGAAGTATCCCCTGTCATTTTTTACTCGTATGGATAAATCTGGAACCGTGATAATTATTCTAGGTGGTGCTTCAACAAGAGAACTGTCTATTCAAGCTTTTTACTTCAGAGGTGCGCGCGCGTGTGTGTGTATGTGTGTGTGGTGTGGTGTTTGGTGTGTGGTGTGGTGCAGTGGTGTTGGTGTTGGTGGTGGTGGTGGAGTGTGTGTGTGTGTGTCTGTGTGGTGTGGTGTGGTGTGGTGTGGTGTGTGTGTGTGTGTGTGTGGGGGGGTGTGCGTGCGTGCGTGCGTGCGTGCGTGCGTGTGTGTGTTATGCATATGGAGCCTACAATTTACCCAGCGTAAAAGCCAAGCCCCTCTTTCCGTGGTTAAAAAAAGTTTCTGCCTGTCTGCAGTTGTTATTGTTGTTGTTGTTGTTGTTGTTGTTGTGGTATTGTGGAGTATGTGTATGTTTTGCTATCAATTTTGCTAGACTAGACTATTCATTTAATATTGATGGAGATTTTCCCCCTACCTCTTATAACATAAAGCTATAGGGAATACTCCATAATTAGCCATGCTCTCATTTACTAAACAGCCCATTAACTGGTGTGGAAGCAAGATAAACTGATATAGCCTGGAAGATTAGATAGGACCACGCCCCCCCACCACACACACACATATATGCATACAAACACATATGCACACACACACACACACACACACACGCGCGCGCGCACCCTCACACACACCCTCACAAACCCCCTCACACACACACATACACACACCCCCTCACACATACCCTCACACACACCCTCACACACACACACACATACACACACACACACACACACACACACACACACACACACACACACACACACTCACACACACACACACCACACACACACACACACACACACACACACACACACACACACACACACACACACTCACACACACACACACTCACACACATATAAACACACACACACACACACACTCACAGAAACAAACACACACATACACACACACACCTTTCAACATACTTTGAAAAAAAACAAACAACCCATCCCAGTACTTCTGGTTAACACAAGATTTTCTTTCTAAAACAAATCACACATATACACACTTACAATAGAGCAACAACAACAACCTCATAATGCGTTCATCAACAATAACAGTTTCAGTCTTGAAACGGAACGAACTAAATTAATCCTGGGTGTAAAAATAAATAAATAAATAAACAGAGGACTCTTCATCCAAAAAGCAGCACCAGGGTGATGGGATAGCCTAGTGGTCAGAACATTGCGCTCGAAATTTGACGACCCAGGTTCGATTCCCGGTCGAGGGGATTTTTCTCCTGGAGTTAACATCAGTAGCTGCCTCCACTCCCCCAAAAGTCCGAGACCCCCTGTATGCGAACGCACGCAGAATATCTTGCGCACATGTTAAATCCTGTCATGTTCCGCTTTTTGTAAGAGTAGTAGGCCATTGTGTGCTGGTGGGAACAAAGGACAAGATTTTCAAAACTGCATACACACGGAGACTGGATGTAAAAAAAAGCACACAAGTGCTTATTCCATTATCCTTGATATAAAAGAATTCTCTCTCTCTCTCTCTCTCTCTCTCTCTCTCTCTCTCTCTCTCTCTCTCTCTCTCTCTCTCTCTCTCTCTCTCTCTCTCTCTCCCTCTCTCTCTCTCCCTCCTTCCCTCTCTTTCTCCACCCTCTCTCTCTCCCCCCCCCCTCTCTCTCCCCCATCCACCCAACCAATTCCAACATTCTTCTTCTTCATGCTTTGTCATACCAGGAATGAGTCGAGTGCAGTTCTAAGCACAGCACAGTGAATGGGACATACTCATTTTCCTCGGCATTTGGAAAACGTCGTGTACAGGAGTACATTACTGGCTGTGCCGTTTTGACACATGTATTTTTGTCTTCGCCGGTTTAAAAATAAACTTTGAGAGAGCCAGAAAAAGATTGGCTGGGCTGGGATGTGGGGGGAGGGGGGAGAGAGAAAGGGGAGAAGGGGGAGGGGGTAAAAGGGAGGGGGAGGGAGGGAGGGAGGGAGAGGGAGGAAGGGAGGAAAAGAGAGAGAGAGAGAGAGAGAGAGAGAGAGAGAGAGAGAGAGAGAGAGAGAGAGAGAGAGAGAGAGAGAGAGAGAGAGAGAGAGAGAGAGAGAGAGAGAGAGAGAGAGAGAGAGAGAGAGATATATGAATATTTATTGAGGGTGAATAAATAAATTTTATTACACCATGCCCTCTTCCTACCCTCCCTCTCTCAACATTCTCTTTCCCCCCAAACCAGCAACAAGTCTGACCCCCCACCCCCCCTCCCCAAACAAACAAAAAAAACAAAAACTTTAATAATAAAAAAGGACAAGCCAAACACACACACACACACACACACACACACGCACACACACACACACACACACACACACACACACACACACACACAACACACACACACACACACACACACACACACACACACACACACACGAACACACACACACACACACACAAACACACACACAAACACACACACAAAACACACACAACAACACAACACACACACACACACGACACACACAGACACACACAGACACACACAGACACACAAACACACCACACAACACACAATCATATACACACACACACAAACACACACACATACAATGCACAACGAAATACCTGACCAAATAACTATAAATAAAGTAAGTAAACAAACTTAAATAAAAAGAAAGAAAAAAACCCATAAATCTGTACCTTGCTGTCACTCTAAATATCGCCAAAAAGATAAAAACAGAACTGACTGAAATATAAAGCAAGGACATGAAAAACAACAACAATACCCAACCCCTCTCCCACCCTCAAACAAACAAACAAATAAAAAAACAAACAAACAAAAAACAAAAGAAGAGAAAAAAATAAAAGCAAGCAACCAATTTGCCAACCGACCAATACCCACATACCCACCCAATACTTAACAATACCTACCCCTCTCCCCCACCCCCAACAACAACAAAAAAGGGAAAAAAAAGAAGAGAGAAAAAATTAGACGCAAGCAACCAGTTTGCCAACCAACCGACTAACTAATCTAACTTTCAAATAAAAACAATCAATCAAATTCTGATAATTAATGCTTTAATCGTTGTAGAATCAACCAAGTTGTGATTAAAGGCCTATTATTAATGCTTCAACTCCTTTTAGATCAATTATGACTCTCCCTCTCACTCAAGGCCTCCCTCCCTTTTTCTGTTTGTTTTGTTTTGTTTTTGTTTTGTTTATTTTGTTTTGTTTTGTTTTGTTTTTGTTTTATTATTCAAATCAAAATCATCATTGATTCTTACTTCATATTTTGTTTCTGAATGAGTGCCTTTTTATAACATTACCTTAATATTGTATCTCTGTCGTATTCCTTACCTGTTGTTGTTGTTCTTTCCCCCCTTTTATCAAAATCTTATGTTTTATGGGACTTATTTTGATGATAGATGGTGGTGGATTGATGTTTTCAGTCATTTAACCTCATCATATTCCCATGTTTACTCTTTAATTATTGCGCCTTTTCTTTGTTTTGTTTTGTTTTGTTTTTGTTTGTTCTTTGTTTTTGTTGCTTTTTTTTTTCCAACTCAAAATCATCATTGATTCTTACTTCTCATTTTCGTTTCTGAATCAGTGACTTTTATAACATTACCTTAATATTGTATCTCTGTGTTAATTCTTGCCTGTTGTTATATGCTTGGTATGGTTCCTTACTTTTGGTATTTGGATCATTATAATTGTTGATTTATATTTTTATTGGCAGTATCTCTCCCCCCTCCAATATTAGTTAAAAAAACGTTCCACCCCTTTTATCCAAATGTATGATTTATATCACATGTATAACTTTTGACAGATCGTGGTGGATTGATGTTTCCAGTTGTTTATTTCATCTTGTTCTCTTGTTTGCTCTTTACCTATTAACACTTTTCTATTCTTCCATAATCAAAATCTTTTTATTGTGACTTCTGATTTTTGTCTTCTGATCGAGTGCATTTTTATTACCTTATCATATATAGTGTCCTTATTCTTGTGTGTTGTTTGGTACTGCGTAAAGTTTTATGGTTTAGTATCTTTTCATCTTGATGTATCCCTGAAAAGGGCGGGGACTGGATGTAAAAAAGCACACGAGTGCTTATCTATTATCCTCGAATAAAATACTTTGCCTTGCCTTGCCTTGCCTTGCCTTGCCTTGCCTTGCCTTGCCTTGCCTCCCTCCCTCCGTGTGTGTGTGTGTGTGTGTGTGTGTGTGTGTGTGTGTGTGTGTGTGTGTGTGTGTGTGTGGTGTGTGTGTGTGTGTGTGTGTGTGTGTGTGTGTGTGTGTGTGTGTGTGCGCGTGTGTGTGTGTCCTTGTGTGTGTGCTTGTGTGTGTAGGCGTGTGTGTGTGAGAGAGACAGAGATATAGACAGATAGAGAGAGAGACAGAGAGAGAAGGACAGAGAGAGGCAGAGAGAGAGAGAGGCAGACAGACAGACGCGAGAGAGAGAGAGAGAGAGAGAGAGAGAGAGAGAGAGAGAGAGAGAGAGAGAGGAGAGAGAGAGAGAGAGAGAGAGAGAGAGACAGACAGACAGACAGACAGACAGACAGACAGACAGACAGACAGACAGACAGGCACAGACACAGATACAGAGAGAGACAGAGACAGAGACAGAGACAGAGAGACATAGAGACAGACAGGAAGAGACAGACAGAAAGAGAGAAAGAGAATCAGGCAGACAGATCCACAATAAAAAAAAAAAGAGACAGAGACGGATGAAGAGAGAAACAGAGACAAGGACAGAGACAGAGACAGACAGACAGACAGACAGACATAGTATCAGACAGACAGACACACACAGAAAGACAGACATTGAGACAGACAGACAGTTAGACAAACAGACACAGACACACAGAGAAAGGCAGACAGTTAGACAGACAGGCAGACAGACAGACAGACAGACAGACAGACACACAGACTCACAGACACACAGAGAAAGGCAATTAGACAGACAGGCAGACAGACAGACAGACAGACAGACACACAGACTCACAGACACACAGAGAAAGGTAGACAGTTAAACAGACAGGCAGACAAACAGACAGACAGACACACAGAGAAAGGCAGACAGACAGACAGACAGGCACAGACACACAGACAGAGAAAGACAGACAGTCAGACAGACAAACACACAGAGAAAGGCAGACAGACAGATAGACACACAAACACACATAGAAAGACAGGCAGTTAGACAGACAATCAAACAGACAGACAGACACACAGAAAGACAGACAGTGAGTCAGACACACAGACAGACAGACAGACACACAGACAGACAGAGGAGGAGGCGGGTTATTTCAGAGACCATGGAAACGGATGCACTAGATCAGACGAGGGGGAGACTTGGTTGGGGTCTTTTAACATGCGCCATTCTAAATGTCAGTAGAAAATATCAACCGTCGGCATTATCATCACACGTGCGTGCACGAATGCGATTTTATTTGTGTGTGTGTTTGTGTGTGTGTGTGTGTGTGTGTGTGTGTGTGTGTGTGTGTGTTGTGTGTGTGTGTGTGTGTGTGTGTGTGTGTGTGTGTGTGTGTGTGTGTGTGTGTGTGTGTGTGTGTGTGTGTGTGTTTGTGTAGTGTTTGTTGTGTGTGTGTGTGTGTTGTGGTAAAAAGTGTGATTAGTGGAGGTAGTGATGAGAGAGAGAGAGAGAGAGAGAGAGAGAGAGAGAGAGAGAGAGAGAGAGAGAGAGACAGAGACAGAGAAGAGAGAGAGAGAAGAGAGAGAGAGAGAAGAGAGAAGAGAGAGAGAGAGAGAGAGAGAGAGGAGAGAGAGAGAGAGAGAGAGAGAGAGAGAGAGAGGAGTAGAGAGAGAAGGAGGAGAGAGAGAGAAGAAAGAAGAAGAAGAAGAAGAAGAAAGAAGAAAGAAAAATAAAGAACAGAAAAAAGAACTATTAAAAGAAAGAAAAATAAACAGAAAGAGAGAAAGAATGCGGAAGAAGAAGAAGAAGAATGCGAAGAAGAATGCGAAGAAGAATGCGAAGAAGAAGAAGAAGAAGAAGAAAGAAGAAGAAGAAGAAGAAGAAGAAGAAGAAGAAGAAGAAGAAGAAGAAGAAGAAGAAGAAGAAGAAGAAGAAAAAGAAGAAGAAGAAGAAACAATAGGAGTGTGTGTGTGTGTGTGTGTGTGTGTGTGTGTGTGTGTATGTGCGCGCGCGCGCGCACGCGCTCACGCCATCGTGTACTAGTGTGATATTTGCATGCCTGTGTGCCTGCGAGCACACACGCACGCACACGTGTATAATGTGTGGCTTAGGTATTTTCTCATCATTTTCACTCCATGGTTTCTCTCCTCTAATCTCATAGCTCTTTGAGATATCATCTGGGTCTGAATATAGAGTTGACCTACTTTGTTAAGGCTATTAGGTCACCAAGGCATACTCGTATTTGTTGCTTTTTAACAGCGTACAATCTATGGCAGCAAATTAGTGTCAAGTGGAGAAAAGTAGAATCATTGTTTTTTGGGGGTAAAAAAAAAACACACCAAAAAACCTGGAGGAGTTTGTTCAACGAGATATTGGATTATTTTCTGTTGGTTTATTATTCTGCTATTCTCTATGTGTTGTTCAAGACTGAAAAATATGCAGATCTGGCCAACAGCCTGAAGAAAGAAGGCTATCAGGTCAAAGTCCTTGCTGCAGAAGTCGGAGCCAGGGGGTTTGTTGGAAAATCGGCTTACAACCTCATGAAACAGCTCTCGATTGCAGGGAAGGAAAAAACCAGAGCCCTGAAGGCCATGACAGAAGCAGCCGAGAGATGTTCAAGCTGGATCTGGTCAAGGAGGAACAAAAGTGAACTGCATAAGACCTAGATGACCCCATAATACCATAGGTGGCTAATCCCCCCCCTCCCCCCCCAAAAAAAAGTGTGCATATCCAGAGATCATGGATTCAAATCCGAGTCAGAACTCATCACATACATGAAGGGGCAGCAGAGAGACATCCAGAGTTATGAACTGGATGTGGGCCGGCCTCCCTAGAGTGTAAGGAAGA
>CM060340.1:23173743-23181243 GCA_030674155.1 Stramonita haemastoma
ACATTTACATCCCCATCCCCATCATCTTCAATATTTACATCACCATCACCATAATCTTCAACATTTAGATCACCATCATCTTCAACATTTACATCACCATCATTGTCAACATTTACATCTCCATCTCCATCATCTTCAACAGTTACATCACCGGCACCATCATCTTCAGCAGTTACATTACCATCACCTTTATCTTCATCATTTACATCGCCATCATCTTCAGAATTTTCATCACCATCATCATCATCATCTTCAACATTGACACCACCATCACCATCATCCTCAGCATTTACATCACCATCATCTTCAAGATTTACATCACCATCTCCATCGTCTTCCACATTTACATCACCATCATCTTCAGCATTTACATCACCATCGTCTTCAACATTTACATCACCATCATCTTTTATGTAAATAAAGCAAGTTGAGAATCAGAAAAGTATTTTACAATCATAGCAAATCAAACACACACAAACTAGACTGGGAGAAAACATTTGTAACATTCATTTTACATTTACCATCAAGGTAGTTATCACGGCAACGCTGCTGATTTGAATTCCAGTGCTGCACAGTCACGCTAACCCTGTAATTTTCTATTCGAGATATTTGCTGGTTTTTGCACACACACACACACACACACACACACACACACACACACACACACACACACACACACACCACACACACACGCACGCGCGCACGCACCCCCCCCCTCCCACACACACACGCGCACACACACACACACACACCACACACACACACACACACACACACGCCCACACACACACGCGCGCGCACACACACACACACACACAACACACACACACACACACACACACACACACACACACACACACACACACACACACCATACATACCCTCGTTCATAGGTAGGCACATTCACCTAGAAGTAAAGATCATGCTAATCTCAGTGCTTTAAAATATTTTCTTCCGTCTTTTGATTGCATGAAACACATACTTTGATAGATTATGTCTATGAATAGGGTTTTTGGCTCTTAGCAAAACGTGCAAAGGAAGATCTTTTGATTCCTTTAGAAATTTAGACCTCACATCATCATACATTGGACATGCAAACAAAAAGTGCTGTTCGTTTTCAATATGATTTTTACAAAATGGACAAGCTTTGTCCTGGTCAGAATCCTTGTAGCGATTTACATTGTTATTCAGAGGAAGAACATTGAATCTAACATGCGAAATAGCAACACGAAAGCAATACACATCAATATCCAGAAATATTTTTCCCTTTCAAAAACAGTCTTGAATGATGAGTAGGGCTGATATCTGTCACGCTCTCTGAGAGTGCCTGCCCATTTCTTGGGCAAACATATCCACAAGCCTCTGTTTAAATATATGCAGAAACGTTTTTACATTCCCAACACCCTGCTGTAACCAAACAATATTAAAACCAGTAATACATAATATTTCTCTTATTTTTGATACCCAGCACTGCTTCCCAATACTGTCTAATTGTAATAACATTTGATAGGCTTTATATGGTAATCGTTCTGTATTCATCTGTAATAATCTAAACCAATATCTTAGACAAGTAACATATGAGTTCACATAAAGAGGATACCTGCCCAAATCCCCATATACCATTTTATTGGGTGTCTTGGTTGGCACCCCTAGAGAAACCTTTTACATGCACGCATGTGGACCTTTTCTATGTGTTCTAACCTGTTAATTCCCCATATTTCTGCAGCATATAGCAATATTGGTTGTATTTTCGTATCAAAGATTTTAAAATAAGTGTTTGCTGTCATTTCTTTATATTTTTGAAATACTCTATTAAGCTGAACTACCGCCTTTTTGCCTTTTGTTGTTAAATGTAGTGTCCCATTTTTAGCACTAATCATCGTTGTAAATTTAAATCCTAAATAACAATAGCTGTTAACTACTTCCAATCTATTACCATCGTAGAACCACCTCTCATGCTGACCCAAAAACCCCCCTTTTCTAAATACCATGACCTTTGTTTTATCATGTTTACAGTTAATTTTATATTATCACAACATGTTCGTAAAATATTTAACTGATTCTGAAGACCACTTGGTGTTGTTGATATCAATGCCACATCATCTGCAAATAATAAGATAAATAATTCCATTACATCTGGGAATAATTGTACACCATGTTTACCGTTTTCATTCATTAGGTCAGCTAACTGATTTATAAATAATGTGAATAGAGTCGGGCTGAGTACACAGCCTTGCCGTACTCCAATAGGGCAGTCAAACAGTTCTGTTAGTTCTGAATTTGAACGTACACATGATTTTAATGACTTGTACATGGCCTGCAGTGCATGAAAGAATTTCCCTTTTACTCCTTGATTTTTAATACATTGCAATAGTTTAACATGCTGAACAGAATCAAAGGCCTTTCTGAAATCAACAAAGGCAACATAGAGTTTTCTACCTTTTTTACTCAAGTGGTTCTGGATAACAGCATTTAAAGTAAATATCTGATCAACTGTAGAATATTTTCTACGAAATCCTGCTTGGCATTCAGAAATTAAGTCATGATTTTCTAACCTGGAGTATAGTCGCATGTTCAATATTGAAGTATAACATTTAGATATTATGCTCAATAGAGATATTCCTCTGTAGTTATCTACATCATTTAAATTGCCTTTTTTGTGAAGTGGTATGATTATGGCCTTAGACCATACCTGTGGGTAAACTCCTTGATCAAAAACAACATTGAATATTTTTTCAAAAACATAATAACATTTTTACCCCCACACTTTAACATTTCAGCTGAGATATCATCTATTCCGCTGGCTTTTCTATCTTTAAGTTTGTTTACTGCCTGAATAACTTCTGCATCTGATATTTCTGTATCCAAAACAAAATCTGTTTCCTCTAAGTGTTCCATATCACTGCTTAAGTTCATTTCTAGCTCTTCATTATTCCCCTGAAAAATAGTTTTAAAATGTTCTACCACTCATCATTAGTAATATTGTTCACTACTTTTTCTTTATTTACACAACCCATTTTTCTGAGCTCATTCCAAAAAACTGACCCATTGCTAGTTTCTTTAGCCAGTGCTTCAGTTTTCTGTTTTCTAAAAGTGTGTTTTTTAGTTTTCAAAAGATACTTATACTGTTTTCTCATTTTAACATATATTAGCTGGTCAGCTTCTGTTCTAGTAGCTCTAAAGCATTTAAGCGTCTTTCTACATTCCTTTTTTGCTTTATTACATTCCTTGTCAAACCATTCTGACCTTCTTGCCCTACCAATACAACATCTTTTGAGCATGCATTTACTAGCTTTTTTTAAACTCTCTACAAATACTTCTAAAGCACCATCTACATCACTATCTAGGTTCTCTATGGCCATTTCCAAGCCATTTTGAATATCTTTGCTCTCCCATATATTCCTAAATTCATTTTCCAGTGTTTTGTTCCAGATATATTTTTCAAATTCATCATTTTTACTTACTTTTCTTTTGATGTTGCAGTCATTACCATTTCTCATCACTTCCACCTCCATGACAATAGGTAAGTGATCAGAATCTATACAGTTTTCAACTACTAAGGCAACCACTTTAACAGCAGAAAAAAGTTCAACAGAAGTAACAAAATAATCTACAGTGCTTTCCCCAGAATGTCCAACATAGGTACAACTATCATCAAAGTCTGCTTTACTCAGTCCATTTAATATAATACAATCATACATATTACATGATTCAATCAATTGATCACCAAAATTGTTAACTACCTTATCTTGTGATTTCCTTGGAAACTGGTTTTCAGCAGGAACAGATGTTTCATCAAAGTCAGCGCTATTTCCATTAAAAGAATAATTCTTACTTGCCGTTCTTGCATTCAGATCTCCAGTTAACATAACAAAAAAGTCGCTATACAAATCATACAAATGTTCAAAACACTGCTCTAGCATCTCCATGCCATAAATATCTTGTTGGCTATTCCAGAATGTAGAATCGCATGGAGGTAGGTAACAGCTCATGTACATAATGCTTTTATCGGTACAGAAAAGATCTTTGTGTATATTTACCACAACGATATTTTCTTGTTCTACATTAATGTGTTCTACAAAACCGGAAAATGTTTTTCTTATTAGAACAATTACACCCCCAGAGTACCTCCCTCGGTGGGACAGTTTTTTTGCCTTTGAGGTGAATATAACAAAATCTTCAAATAGATTAGATTCAAACTCAAACCCAACAAATGTTTCAGTTAGACATATAAAATCATATGAAGTAAGGAAAGTTATGAAGTCAACATTTTCTAGTTTTGGCAAGAGACCATTTACATTATAATTCAAAAATTTAACTGAACTGTTATTTACATTTTGTATATACACAGATTCATTTTGATATACAATGGACTGGCCCTCTGTTCTTGAGGACTTTCTATCAAATAAGGTGGTCCGGCCGAATCCCTATTTACTGATGCCTGAGGCACCTTTCTTTTTATGTTGGGACATTGACTGTTGTGGTTTGTTTTTGTCCTGTGCCTGGTTTGTAGACTCTGCCTTTTTAAAAGAATCCACAATGCTACCTTGACTGTTGGATCTACTGGTAGTTTTCTTGCATGCTTGCCTGTTTATTTTAGAGCTGGATACAGCCCTTCTTGATCGTGTACTGCGAGCTGTAGGCAAACGTGTGGGAGTTGGATCTTTCTTTTTGTCAAAGTCAGCACATGCTTGTCCACTGTCTTCTTTAGTGGTGGAACAGTTTTCAGTTTCATCTTCCCTGAACTGATCAACTGATTCAGTCATGTTTGTCTGGTCTTTATTGATATTTGCGTCATTTTTTTGTAAGATTTCTGCACAGCTGACATCAAAAGCATCCTCACTAGAGCAACTATCTTTGCTAAGCCCAATAGATAGAGCTGTGTCTTGAGCTTCAATCTGAGGCTCCGTGATGTCAGCAGTGTTATTTATCCTGTCATCATCACTTGTGGCTGTCTTGTCTCTGTCTTGGTCATACATGTCAAAATTTTTCTCTGATACTTTGTCCTGTAAGGAGTCAGCACTGTCAGAGTATTCAGCATGTAAAAGAGCTTGCCTATTCCTAGGTGCATGCTGAGAAGTAAGGCCAGTTTTGTTGGCATTGTCTCCTTTTAAGGAAACCAGGCTATTTCTGGTGCTCTTCTGATGCCCATTTGAAGGTTTAGGGCACCTTTTGTGGGTCTCTGTGTTCACTGCACTGGATTGTTTCAAGGAACCTTTCATTCTGACAATTCTCTTTTGGTCCATGTCATTTTGATCACTTGATCTACCAGTTTGTACTGCACCACTGTAAGACAGAACACCAGGGACCACTGGCATAGATGCCATTTTTTTATGGTCCTGCCATCTGGCTTGACTGAAGCCTCTGGATCTGTCTCTTATTTTGGGACTGCTGCCTGAGCACTCCTCCAGGTCTGCCCGTCCATGGTGTTTATTTAGCCACATGCCTCTCTCCACCTGCTGTCTGTGTTTTGTTGGCAACCTCTGAGTCTGGTAGCCATTTGTATGCCAGGTACTCCCATTTGAGTTGGAATTGGCATGTTTTCCAACCTGTACTTGAGACTAGTCATTATCTGTGTGACTGGCACCAAAAGACCTGGGCTGCTCCTTGTCGTGTACATATAACTTTCCACCATGAAAGTAAGCAGTCTTCCCTTGACCACGGTGGAACTCCAGTAAGTCCCGTTGGCGTGTGGTTAAGTCAGCAGCGACCCGAATTCCACTTGCTCTCAGATCATCTCGGAGCTCTTTGTCACACAGAACAGCCATCTTGTCAACCCAGCGGCAAAACTGTACAAGTATGGGCCGGGGTTCCTCACCGCGAGGGCGAGTTCTGCCAATGCGGAATGCCCTGGCAATGTCTGTCTGTTGCCAGCTGGGTGAATTTGAGTGGCTGTTCAGCACATCCACAATCACCTGGTTTGTCACATGTTCATCTTCCCACCTCTGCTCCTCAACACCCATGAACCTCAGGTTTAAAGCTCTGGCATCCTGTTCAGTATACTCCAGTTTTTTTTCAAGTACCTCTATCCTGTCTGAATTTATTGCTTTGTCTTCTTTGAGTTCTTTAATATCTTCTGTATGCACAAGTACAGTGTCTTTCAGTTGATTGATTTCAGTAAATAAACGTGAGAAATTGTCATCCAGCTTACAGAACTTTTCATCAATATTGTGTTTTATTCCTGCCAAATGCATTTGTAAACCTTGCTGTATCTGATCAAAACGAAAGTCAATAAAATATAGTAAGTTGCCTTGAGGTGGAGTAGACATTTTTTTTTCCCCCCTTTTTTCTTTCTTTTTTCCCTTTTTTCCTTTCTTTTTTTTAAAGATGACTTTTCAGGTGCCTGTGTTTGGATGGCAGTCCCAACCCCACTACATGTACACACTAGTGTCCACAACACAGTGTCACAACACACATCAGAGCGGCTATGTTTAGCATGTAGCTAAAAGACATGCGAACAACACGAACTAAGCACGTGCAACTTGGCTCCATCCACATTGGAAAAAAAAAAAAAAAAAAAAAAAAAAAAAAAAAAAGTTGACTGAGGGTGAGTTGCTGCTACTGGAGTGTTGAATAGGTTTTCTTCTTCACATGATGTAAATATTCAAATATTAATTACAGAACAACTACTGACCTTTACGACTTCTTAGTAACATCTTTAGGTGCACAATTACACTATGCATACGTCAGCTAAATTTTAACAAGACTACTGCACTCAACTGTCCACATTTTGGTATGAAATAAGAGAGCTGATTTGCACGTCCGCCACTCGCCGCTGTATGTTCAGCCCCCCGAGAGAGAGAGAGAGAGAGAGAGAGAGAGAGAGAGAGAGAGAGAGAGAGAGAGAGAGGAGAGAGAGACAGACAGACAGACAGACAGACAGACAGACAGGCAGGCAGGCAGACAGACAGACAGACAGACAGGCAGACAGACAGACAGACAGACAGACTGTTGATTACACCATCGTTGAAGATTGTTTTGATTTTGAAATAGCGACGAAAAAAAACTACGACAACAAAAACCCCAACACAAAACCCTTTTCTCAATTGTTAGGAAAAAGATATGTGTCTACCCTTTCGAAGCTAAACAAAAGCTGACCTTTTGATTGTAACACTGATATGATACAAGTGATAGTTTATTTGAAGGCCACGCTAGTTAAAGCTCCTTTTAGATCACTGTTAACTGCCTTCTTCGATTCTCTCTCTTGTCTAAAGTACAGATAGCTCTCTCTCTCCCTCCCTTTAACTCTGGTCTTCTTCATTCCCATCGTGTGTGTGTGTGTGTTGTGTGTGTGTGTGTGTGTGTGTGTGTGTGTGTGTGTGTGTGTGTGTGTGTGTGTTGTGTGTGTGTGTATGAGATAGATAGTTAGATAGATAGAGATAGAGATAGAGATAGAGATAGATAGATAGATAGATAGATAGATAAGAGAAGAGAGAGAGAGAGAGAGAGAGAGGAAGAGAGAGAGAGAGAGAGAGAGAGAGAGAGAGAGAGAGAGAGAGA
>CM060340.1:23186243-23188743 GCA_030674155.1 Stramonita haemastoma
ATAAAACAAATGCCAAGAAACCCCTAATGTAATTCGAAACTGACGACATGTTCTCCATCCGGGTATTTACACGACACTCACTCAGGCACGTGACCAACGCACGTGACTTTCGATTTTTGTCCTTTTTTTTTTTTTTTTTTTTAAAACCCCGTGCTAGTTTTTGTTTTTATTGGTTCTTATTCATTCAAAGTGCTTTGCTATTCTGAGAATGTTAAGGATTGTTTTGTTGTTAACTTTTGTTTGTTTGGTTTGTTTTGTTCGTTTGCTTGCGTGTTTGTTAAGTTAGTTTGTTTATTTGTACATATCCTGACCTCTTAACCTAATTTTATGTATAGCTAATTTTTTAAGAAAAAAAAAGGTTCTGTGTTTGTAATTGAAATTCTTCCCTATCTTTTGAAAAGATCTGGGGGAATTGCTTTGAAGAGCAATTAATTAAAACTTTATGACAATAAAACACCAGGTTTTTTGAATGTTCTTGATTCTTTTGTATACGTTAAGAAAATGGAATACTCAAGAGTAGAACGCAAGGAGTACTTTAACTGACACGTGGGCGTTTAGCTAGAGAGACAGATAAATGAAGAAATGCACACAGACAGACAGACACATACGACATAAAGGGATAGCCTAGTGGTCAGAACATTGCGCTCGCAATTTGACGACCCGGGTTCGAGTCCCGGTCGAGGGCGATTTTTCTCCTGGAGTTAACATCAGTGCCGACTCCACTCTCCCCAAAAGTCCTTCGGATGAGACTATAAACCGAGGCCCCGTGTGCGAACGCACGCAGAACATCTCGTGCACACCGTTAAATCTGTTCCGCTTTTCGTAAGAGTAGGTCATTGTGTGCCGGTGGGATCAGATGACAAGATTGACAAAACTGCATACACACGGGGACTGGATGTAAAAAAGCACACAATGATTATTCCATTATCATCGATATAAAAGACTAAATAAATAATAAAAATAAATAAAGAAAGAATAAACACCAACCAAAAAGCAAAACGAAAACAACCCCCCAAAAAATCCACAAAAACGAAAAATACCCGGAAAAAAACCCAAACAAACAACAAAAACAAACCCAACCCAAAACCTCTACTGTAGGATATCATATTCAGAACACTAAGCTTCACCATCTGCACAATGGATTCAACGATACACCTCTTGATCAGATTTAGCGTGCACACTACACTGCACACACTGCACTGCACTGCACTGCACTACACTACACTACACTGCACTGCACTGCACTGCACTACACTAATACTACACTACATATACACTCATACACACTGCACTACACACACACTACACTACAAACACACACATCACACACACATACACACGAAGCACACACACACACACACACACCACACACACGTATACACACACACACGCACACACACACGTACACAACACGTACACACCACTACAAAACCAACACTATAAGTCACCTTACCTTTAACATCTGTAAGAACCAGGGATGCATCAAAACACAGTAGTGTTGATTCAAGACTCCTCCCCCCCCCCCTCCCCCCCTCTCTCTTTCTCTCTCTCTCTCTCACACACACACACCACACACACACACACACACACACACACACACACCATACATAAGTCTCCTCTGTGTGTGATATATATATATATATATATATATATATATATATATATATATATATATATTATATGATGTGTGTGTGTGTGTGTGTGTGTGTGTGTAGTTTCTTCCTTTGGTGTGTGTATTTTCAAGTTAACGTTATATCTTATTAAGTTTATCGTTTTTTCAAATATGCATATATATGATTTTTTCTTAGATGGATGGCTTTTGTTGAAAAAAAAAGCAATTGAACTGCTTATTCAATGTACCAATCTGGAAATAAAAGTTTGACTTGACTTGACTTGACTTGACACAGCGGTACACACACACCACTACAAAACCAACGTTTTAAGTCACCTTACCTTTAACATCTGTGAGAACCAGCGTATGCATCAAAACACAGTAGTGTTGATTCAAGGCTCTCTCTCTCTCTCTCTCTCTCTCTCTCTCTGAGAATAGCAGAGGCAAAACCCCTTTGTCTCCCACTTCCACAGATTCTCACAGTTCACACCTAGATTCATTGTACTTAAAACTACACCCCCCCCTCCCACCTTCCCCCAGCCGTCTCAACCCTCCCCCCTCCCCCTATCCTCCTCCCTCTTCCCCCCCCCCCCCCCATCACTTCGTCGCGGCGTCTGTCTGTCTCTGTCTCTGTCTTCTCTCTGTCTCTGTCTCTGTCTCTCTCTGTCTGTCTCTCTGTCTCTGTCTCTGTCTCTGTCTCTGTCTGTCTTCTGTCTGTCTCTCTCTCTCTCTCTCTCTCTCCTCTCTCTCTCTCTCTCTCTCTCTCTCTCTCTCTCTCTCTCTCTCTCTCTCTCTCTCTTCTGTAAGCATTTCCCATCCCTATTTTCGTTTGATTTTTATTGTCTTCTTCATCTTTTTCTTTCTTTTTTTTTCTATCTTTCTTTCTTT
>CM060340.1:23206243-23233743 GCA_030674155.1 Stramonita haemastoma
TACTTAGTACCAAGTAGCCTAGCACTATTATAGGCCTACAGACAGAAACTGTGTCTATTTTCGTTCTTCTCTCAGCAGAGCTTCTGTAGCGTAAAAGCAGTGAAGGGATGGGGGAGAAGCGTTTCGGAGGGGGGGGGGGGGGGGGGGGGGAGGGGGGGGAGGAGAAGAGGGAAGAGGAGGAGGGAGTGGGAGATTGTGTGTGAGTGTGTGTGTATGTGTGTGTGGTGTGGTGTGTGTGTGTGGTGTGTGTGTGTGTGTGTGTGTGTGTGTGTGTGTGTGTGTGTGTGCGGTTGTGTGTGTGTGGTGTGTGTGTGTGTGTGTGAGAGAGAGAGAGAGAGAGAGGGGGGGGGGGGGAGAGGAGGAGAAGAGGAAGAGGAGGAGGGAGTGGGAAGATTGTGTGTGAGTGTGTGTGTATGTGTGTGTTGTGTGTGTGTGTGGGGGGTTGTGTGTGTGTGTGTGTGTGTATGTGAGAGAGAGAGAGAGAGAGAGAGGGGAGGGAGATATGGATGGGGATGGGGATGGGTAAGGTTGAGGGGGGGGGGTCGTCAGACTTAATCACCGGGTGCTCCTTGCCTTGCAATATACACCGTTGACTCAGTGCTACACCGGTGTAGGGGGAGAGAAAAAACCCCACACACCACCCACCCCCTCCACTCCTACTAAAAAGTAAAGTTTTGGTTTGGTTTGGTTTTTATTTTGTTTTGCTTCGTGCCTGTTTCGGGGGTGTGTGTTGCGTGCGTGCGTGTGTGTGTGTTGTGTATGTGTGTGTGTGTGTGTGTGTGTGTGTAGTGAGAGAGATGAGAGAGAGAGAGAGAGAGAGAGAGAGAGAAAGAGAGAGGAGAGAGAGAGAGAGAGAGAGAGAGAGAGAGAGAGAGGACAGACAGACAGACAGACAGACAGACAGACAGACAGACAAACGACAGACAGACAGACAGACAGAGAGACCTTAACAATAACACCACCACCACCACAATCAGTCAGCAACAACAGCAACAAGAGCAACAACAACAATAACAGGAAAAAACCACAACAACTGCAACCATAACAACACGGAAGAAGACAAAAATCAAATAATTATACACACAAACATTGATATCGAGGGTTGCCTGCCAGAAGCGGCTATCGGCCACTTTTTCACTTTTTGGTATGTGGAGACTCTTTATAGCATATACTTTACTGTTTTACAATAAACCATGTGGCTGTGATTGATTTTTAAGTAGTTATTTACAAAAACCATTTCGGTTCATCAAAGTTCTCACCCATCCCAACCCTGCCTGGAATGCCCAGAACACGATAGCCGCTACTGGCAATGCAAATTCATCTACTTCTGATTTCAATTTTCCTCCCCAAAATGTCTATCTGGGGATGATTGAAGCAGGTAGAGGCAAAGTGGCTACAGGCTACATTGTTTTGACCCTGCACAAACCGGCAGTTGTACATGATTACTGCTGGCGATTGCGAAAGATGGGGGTTCTGTAAATCCTAGTCTCTAATCTAATAATAGAGGGATGTGGCAGCAACATCCTGCTTACAGAGGAACTATAAAGGGAGACATAATTTTTAGACTTCCATTTTCATCTGCGTTTGCACAGGAAGAAGACTGCTGGTAATGTTTAAGATTAAGGACTTTTAATAGCATAGTTTGTTTAAGTTCTTGTTTATACAAACAAAAGTCGAAATATAATAGTACTCATCGTAACAGTGTGCAATTTGCGCAATAAACGTTTGAATTAATGTCATTTGGACAAAATATTGCTTAAAAATGCGATTATGCTGGAAATAAATAACAATTTAGTAAGAAGGCTTTCTTGGCAAACTTTTGTATTTTTTCTTGTTTTAGTTTGAGTTGTTCAGTTCCCTTTCCATGATAAACAAATGCATGTGGGTTTGCAATTGGGCTTAGGACTGACAAGGGACAGATGAAACTATTGGACGTAAAGTTGGGTTCTTTCAGATTCTTTATTATTTAAGGGGGTGGAGGTGATTTTTGTCGTTGTTTCTTTCTTTGTTTGTTCGTTTTATTTCTTGTATCATATGCAGAGACAGTCAAAGGTGCACGCACACACACTAACACACACACTAAACACAACCACTCACACTCACACCAGACACACAGACACACAGACACACAGACACACAGACACAGACACACACACACACACACACACACAACACACACACACACACACACGCACGCACGACACACACACTAACTCATACACACATACACACTGGCATGAACGCACACATATTCACACACACATACACACGCACACACACATACACACGTACACACGCACACACATACACTCAAACACACACACACACCAGCGAACAGATAAAAATTATACAAGCGTTCTACTATGAATCATTGAATGTGTGTATGTATGCACATAAGCACGCACACACGCACAAATCACACATGTGTATACATACATGCACACATACTGGAGCGCGAACGAGCACGTGTACACACACAAACACATACACACTCACACATGCACACACACGCGCGCACACACACACACATACACGCGCGCGCACCACACACACACATACACACAAACACAGAATAAAACAAATTAAAAAAACACACATACACAACACAACACAACACAAACACACACACATACACACACACATAAACACACATGCACTTATACACATGCACACACAACACAACACAACACACACACACACACACACACACACACACAACACACACAACACACACACATGTTCTCTAAATGTAACACAATTACATAAAGAATCTTTTTGTGGTCTAATAGATCTATCACATTAATTTAAGGGAACAGAAGTTAAATTAAAGAAGGAATGTTTGAATCACACCCACCCCCTCCGTTCCTCTTCCCCACTACCATAATATATATATATATATATATATATATATATATATATTATATTATATATATATTTTATATTATATATATATATTATATATGCCATACTATCAGCCATACACCACACACCACACAAACACACACACTCACACACACACACACACACCACAATATATATATATATATATGGTGTGTGTGTTGTGTGTGTGTGTGTGTTGTGTGTGTGTGTGTGTGTGTGTGTGTGTGTGTGTGTGTGTGTGTGTGTGTGTATGGCTGATAGTATGGCTGGCATATATATATATATATATATATATATATGTATATATATATATATATATATATATATATATATATATATATATATATATATATATATATATATATATATATGTGTGTGTGTGTGTGTGTGTGTGTGTGTGATGGGGTGGTAAGTAGATTATCTCCCATGTGATCAGGGGCGACAATCAGAGCATCGGTGTTTTTATTTAGAGACACACCTGTGAATTGTCGATGCTCTGTTTTCTTGGGTAGTGGTTGAAAACGTTCTGTTGCATGCAATTCGACTTCACGGTGGAATGTAGTTTACACAACCTCTCTATAAAAATTACATCCCTAACTGAATAATTGTGCTGTGTTTCTGAGGTGTAACAGAGATTCGACATCAAATATCCACTCAGATATACATATAAAAAGAAAGAACAGCTTGATGTCTGCCTGGCTGCAAGTGGTCAACAATACAATGTACTGCAGTACAATACACGTAAACCAGGCAATACAGTATAACACAATACAAAAGAATGGAAATCCATTCAGTACAATACCATGCAACGCAATGTAATGCATTTCAAATGATCCTGATCAATATTCCCATGACGTTCTCCAGATGACGCTGCATTAAACCCAGGTCCCCTATGCAAATAAAACACACATCTTGTATATAAGGGTCATCAAAACCCTATGTTTCTCTTTCAGGGGAGAAGAGCAACTGAGGTTAGCGGCATGGATAACACAAACAACAAACATACCCAGTATGCGAACGGGTCAGGAACAGACATCGCTGGGCTCACCTTACCGGCTCTCAACCACTGTGCCATGGTGGCTATTGGGGTGGTGCTGTTCTTGTAAGTGACACTACAGCCCCAAAGAGACAGCCTGGCGAATACAGTATGACAAAACAAAGCTGGTACAGTGTATACAAAGCTGGTACAGTGTATACAACAATACGCAGTATTACATACAATATTGACAAAATAATTGCACGTTCACACGCGAACACACACACACGGCAATCACAAACACACGGGCACCCGCATACACACCCTCAAAAACAAGCCACATATACATCTAGAGAAGATGTGACAAACGGCTATTTTTCAGTCCATCATACCCCAACTTTTGCGCAGTAACAGACTCTACAGCATCATGAGAGTGATCTACTGTAGGCACACAGACTTCACTAGCATCTTGACATGAGTGGCGCTGCTTTTGTGGCGATACTACAGCCCCAAAGAGAACTGCCTGGCGATACAGCATGTCCGTCGGAACAAATGCTGGTCCAGTTTGCGCAACAACACATAGTATAACACTATATTAATCACAATCTACAATATGATGCATCACAACACAGAGCAGAGCGGTTGCCACACAAAAAAGGCTACACAAATGTGACGCTCCACCACGAAATGAGTCGCTTAGCACATAACCCACTTTTCTGCTAGGGGACATTTTGGGCAGGTGGGGGTGAGGTTGTGGATTTTGAGATTTTTATTGATTATAAAACTCTAGCACTTATTTTACATTGAAGTGAAATATCAAGTCATAATTTTGTTTTCCTTTAATCTTTAAACTGTTTTGAAAATAGCCAAGTCCTCATTCTGGCCACCTACTAACTTGTCAATTTCTCATTTTGCTATTTCCTGCAGTTGTAATAACTTGATAGAACTGTCCGATTTTTCAGTTTGTTTTTTTGGTATTGTATAGCCATTTTATTGCAAATTAATAACATGCCAGTAACTAAAAACTGACCTCTGGTGCTATGCGACTCCTTATGTGGTGCAGTGTCACAAATATAGGTGTGCCTGCCCATACACACCCTCAAAAATAAGGGGCAGATAAATAAGATGTGACAAAAGGCCGGTTGGAGTCCCATCCTACCCCGACTTTTGTGCAGTAACAGAGCCCACGCACCAAGAGAGTTTTCTACTGTAGGCATACACACTTTACTAACATCTTTAATATGGGTGGTGCTGTTCTTGTGGTTGATACCACAGCCACAAAGAGAACACCTGGCTTGAATCTAGCAAGTCTGTTGAACGAAAGCTGGTAAAGTGTAGGCAACAATACATAGTATTACACATAATATCAATGAAAATATACAATTGATGCACCACACCACAGATCAGCCCAGGGCAGTTGCCACACGAACACACAAAAAATAGAATAGCACTGCGGTCCAAAAGTTCAAAGCAACATGATAATGATGAGGATCATTTATGGGCGCAATTTCAGACGTATGACCAGTACGCCTGTAGGTATTCTGGGCAATGTGCTCTTAAACATGATACGAGGTGTAGATACAGACGAATGCACTGGGCCTAAGATGCAGTCATTTCTTTAATACACCTAAGATCTGGTTTCTTTGTTTGAGTGGTTTTGTTTTCTAAGAGATCTGCTTCAGCATCATTAATTTTTTTAATTCATTTTTCCTCTTCATCACATAAATTGTCATGTTGTACTGACGCGTACTGTCCTAACAACACATGTAGGCACGCACACACATACACACGGCGCGCAAACACACGCACGCTCGCACCGCCCCCCCCCCCCCCCCCCTACTGAATACATGCATAATATGCTCTGATATGTATGAGACAGAGACAGACAGAGAAACAGTCAGCAGGAACATTGCTGAAAGTAGCCTACACATCCACCACCCAAAATAAGCCTTTGTTTAAGAAAAACCCAAACGGTAAAACATTCGTGAGTAGCTGAACAATACCTTGAACTGAACATTGTTGTGCATGTGTTGTGTCGTTAAATAGTTAAAGTCTGTCCCGAGCCTAAGGCTCATCAGGCCGGTGCTTATCCCGGTTTCTGTGGCGTTAAGCGACTGAGAGTCATAGACTACCCCCCTGGATAGGACGCCAGTCTATCGCAGGGTTAACCCCCAACACAAGGTTGGTACCCCTTTTACACCTGGGTGGGGTGAGAAAATAGCCGTAAAGTGCCTTTTCCAAGGGCACAACGCCATAGCGAAAGCTGGGATCGAACCCGCAACCTTTAGATTACGAGTCCAACGCCCTAACCACTAGACTACAGCAGCGGCTTGTGTTGTGTCGTAAAGTGGTCTATATCCTAAAATGAATATGCTCAAGAGAGGTAAGAACTTCTCCCTGGGTTTTGAAACAACCTCCCTTTCCTTTACCAGATGGGCTGTCAATGCACAGACTGCAAATTACAAAACAAACGAATCTAAATCTGAAATTCTTCTTGTGAACGTGCATATCAATAGAACAACAGATCGTCCTCGGTAAGTCAAGGAGTCTTGTACAGGTTTTGAGTTTGCAGTCTCGACATAGCTTTTATCTTATATAAAGTATCTTTTTATGGCCATCATTTAGGGTGGGTTTTTCAAGTGTATTGATAGAAAACGAAGTGCCCGGCAGTTTAGAAATAATTTCCAGTTACAGTGTTACGACCAGATTTTTTGCAATTGAAGGTCTTACTCCCTACGGACAGAAAGCACATTTAGCGACACAACACACACGTGCAAATCGTGTCTCTGTTGCAGTTCCGGTGAGTTGATTTGTTTCTTTCTTTTTTTTTTTTTTTCTCTTGCCATTTCAAATGGCCTGACATCTGCATGCAGTGTGGATCACTTGAACAGCTGGGAAAGCAAAATGTGGGATTTTGAACATCATGGTTTTTGCCTTTGTCTTTTTTATAGAAAGACTATGATGAAGAGCAGCACTGGTGAGTAATTTTTATTTAGAAGTAGCTACTTAGTAAGTAGGCCATTAGGTATCGATAGTGGTAAGAAACTCGCGTAGAGCATGGCAGCAGAGAGTCCTCAGAGGAGAAGCCCCCTTCAAACAAGTGTTTGGGCCTTTAATCTTCCTTATTTATTTTATAACTTAGGGGGAAATCCCTGCTTTGTGAATTTCATGACAACTGCTGCCAAGAAATGTTAATCTTGAGTGCAGCCAGTGATTTGACGCATTCACAAGGACCAGGGCTGAGAGTCTGTTCTAGTGTAGTTGTGTCATAAACCAACAGGCCTATTCCGTGGTTTTGACAACTGATTGAAACAGCTGTGTCGTGAACCAAAATGGTTTGGTACTGTCACCAATACACATCCTTCAAACACACACACACACACACACACACACACACACACACACACACACACACACACAACACACACACAAACACACACACACACACACACACACGGATAGCCTAGTGGTCAGAACATTGCGCTGGCAATTTGAAGACCCGGGTTCGAGTCCGGTCGAGGAAATTTTTCTCCTGGATGTTAACATCAGTGCTGACTCCACTCCCCCAAAAGTCCTTCGGATGAGACTTTAAACCGAGGCCCCGTGTGCGAACACACGCAGAACATCTTGCGCACACGTTAAATCCTGTTCCGCTTTTCGTAAGAGTAGCCATCGTGTACCGATGGGAACAGATGACATTAACAAAAATGCATACACACGGGGACTGGATGTAAAAAAGCACAAGAGTGCTTATCCCATTATCCTCGATATAAAAGAATAGATCAAATCAAATCAAACACAAACATCCAGACTTTCAAGGCAAGATTGTTTTTGATTAGACTTAAAGCAAGATGTTAAGGGAAGGTTTTTAGAGTGAGCTTAAGATCTTAACCCCTCCCCAACCCCCTCCCCCCCTAAAAAAAAGCGTAAACCCTTACTCATAATTATGTTAATGCTTGAAATGGGAAAGATGTCGAGATGCTCCCCTTCTTCTACAGCTGATTTTTTTTTTTCTTTTTCAATATTGTCAAATAGTGCTGTAGAATTGAGAAATAGACAAAGAAAGATATTTTGGATAAACGATCCTAATATTAAATGGTAGGCAGGCAAGCATCTTTACATCAACAGGGCAAATGGACATCTTGTGTTTTAAGACATGTTTATGCATTTTCTTGCTTAAAGTTTTAGCAGAGTTGTTTTGATGTGATCACAAGAGAACTGACAATAATTGTTAAATGGAAACGATGTGGTTTTTGCCTGTGGTAAATGGGGAATTTTATCATCTTTACCATTTTTTTTCGTTCCGAGGTTCACGCTCGGAGGTTGACTGAAGATGAAAATTTGCATATGCGACCATTTTTGCTCACCGCTAAGATTGTCGCTTTCCGACTTGAAGAATGATGTCTAAACACACCTGTGTGCATGGGGGCTTTTTTTTGTGTGTGTGTGTTTTTTTTTTTAATACCATCCGTTCCTACCGCCACAGAACGGCCTACTCTTCCGGAAGACGGAACAAGTTTTAACGTGTCGTTGTTATTGTAGTTAATTTTTGCACTTGCTGATATTAAACATTTTTGTCAGCAGCAGTTAAGTTTGCTTGACTCTACATTTATGAGTTGGGTTTGGCTTTATTTGACAGAAAAATGTGGACAATAAGTAAATACGTAACTAATTTGATATCTGAATGTAAAAACGTTGCATGTCATTATTTGTGTGTTAGAGACTGGAGGATATGAATCTTTTACTACAGCTCCTATAATGATGTCATTAATGTTGTCCATTACTGGTAATTGGGAGGATCATGGTTAGAGATTGATCCCCGTTTATTGCCCGAAACTTTATCCCGTCCCACTAGACTGTGAGTGGTGGCCTGCATACAAGTCTTTCGGAACGGATGGTGAACAAGGTCCTGCATGCAGCACACATTCAGCACACGTAAAAGAACCCACGACACCAAGAAAGAGATCTCCAGCAAAATTCTGTAGAATAAAGCCCTTCTCATAGGGAAACTAATACATTTTAAAAAAGGACATTTTTTTGGAGTGGTACTGCTCTTGTGCAACGCACTCGCCCCTGAGAGAGAAGCCCAAATTGCCCGCAGATAAATATGCTGTGACTGGAAGTGGTATTCATTCAATTTTCAATTTATTTGAATTCAGTTCAGTTGTGAAGTCATTTTACACTGCTTTAGAATAGAAACGAGTAAAAACTGTCATTGTCATAACATGGGTGTAAATTTTCATACTTTGAGAGAAAAAATATATTGCTGTATAATTTTTCACCTACCTTATAAAACTTACGTGGTTTTTTTTGTTCAGGTAAAACTGGGTGGCCAGGCGACCTCCCCATGGCAACCTGTCCTAACCAACGTTACAAGCTGAGGGAGGCTGACATCACAGACACCAGAGGAAGACTTGGGTTTGCAACAAGAAGGACCAGACAAACCTCAACATCAAGGACCACACAAACCTCAACAAGACCACACAAACTTCAACATCAAGGACCACACAAACCTCAACCCTAGACCCACACAAACCTCAACATCAAGGACCACACAAACCTCAACATAGACACACAAACCTCAACATCAAAAGGACCATATAAACCTCAAAATCAAGGACCACACAAACCTCAACATCAAGGGCCACACAAACCTCAACATCAAGGACCAGACAAACCTCAACATGAAATGCCTGCAGCAGCATCCCCTGAGGGAGGAAGATCAGCACTCTGCTCTTCAGTCTCCTTCCCTACCATCATCATGGCCACAGATTCCAGAGAAAAGGTATGCAAAACAACACGTGTAAGCTTACGGGAAAAAATGTCTTCCCAATTCTGTAAAAAAAAGAAAAAAAGGAAAAATATCCACCATATTTTTTCATATGGTTTCTTGTAGTTTTATTTCAGTTACTGGATGTGTTTCTGAAATGGCATTTAAAAAGGTACACGTATTTTTTCAGCAGACAGTGCCGAAGAAAATTTACAAAAACTGCATACACACGGCGACTGGATGTAAAAAAAGTACGAGTGCTTATTTCATTAACTTGACATAAAAGAAAAAATAAGTAAAGAGTATCTGAGAATTATTTTAAATGGTAAGAAACAATCTGGGCAATCTAATAAATGTAAACCCATTTTTCATTTTGTTTTGGTTGTGATACAGTACTGCATGACCTAATTTACATCAGAGGAGTACTGTTGTTTATTTACTACACAAGTATAGTTATTGGTTAGATTTCCCACAGTTGTAAAGTTGTCTTTGAAAATCGTGTTAAGACACTATGTCCTAAAAATGAATGCCTGAAACAGTACCCTACTTTTCGTTAAAAAAAAAATGTCTGAAAGCTAACGTAAGAATCTTTCTGTCGAAAATGAGTACTGGGAAATGTAGAGATCAAAAACATTTTTTTAAGAAAAAAAAAAAGTTTCAATGAGGAGGGATATGTATAATGCATGCTAATGTATTTTTAAAATTTTATTTATTCTTTTATATCGAGGATAAGGATTAAGCACTCGTGTTCTTTTTTACATCCAGTCCCCGTGGTATGCAGTTTGTAAAATTTGTCATCTCTTACCACCGGCACACGATGGCCCTACTCTTGCGAAAAGCGGAACAGGATTTAACGTGTGCGCAAAGATATCTGCGTGCGTTCCCACACGGGGCCTCGGTTTATTAGTCTAATCGGAAGGACTTTTGGGGAGGGTGGAGTCAGCACTGATGTTAACTCAAGGGGGAAAAATCCCCTCGACCAGAATCGAACCCGGGTTGCGAGCGCAATATTTCTCTTCGTAGAATTTAATTTCTAACCTAAAACCACAATCCTAGATAGAGGCAATGAGGTGCTCATGGCTGTAGTCTATGATCTGTCCTTATTGGTTTTTTATTTAATTTTATTCTGTTTTCATTTTATTTATCTTGCACACACGCCAGAAGAACTTTTCATAGAACATCTTTACACATACGTCAGATGATAAAAAAAAAAAAAAAAAACTGGATTTATCTTACGAACACACATGTCAAAGCACTATTGGTAGGACATCTTGCACTCACGTCAGAAAGACTTTTTTTCATATTTCCAAAGGATCTGCCAAAATAGACAATAAAAAGCAGGATCATGGAAACTAAGTGTAGATAATAAAAAAAACCATAATCATTATAAAAAAGTTCAGCGACCTCTCAAAAGTTTTGCCATGGATATTGTGATATGGATCTGTTGTAGCCAGTTGCTCATGGTTTCTTTCCCCAGATCATCTCCACTCTCCTGGATCTGTCTGTCCACTGCAGGTTGTAAAGACACCAGCAGCACGATGCTGGAGCACAGGGCCCAGTGGACTTGTCCTCACCCACATGACTTGACTTGACCTATGTAAGACCGATAGGGAGGACGGGTAACAACCGGAGACAAGGAGCAATGCTTGAACACAGCCCTGAAGGGTTGAACTTCTGAAGGGCAAAGTCTGGAAAAACAAGCCCCTAAAGGGCTGCATTGCCGCCGCTGTAGTCTAGTGGTTAGGGCGTTTGGACTCGTAATCTAAAGGTTGCAGGTTCGATCCCAGCTTTCGGCTATGGCGTTGTGCCCTTGGAAAAGGCACTTTACGGCTATTTTCTCACCCCACCCAGGTGTAAAAGGGGTACCAACCTTGTGTTGGGGGTTAACCCTGCGATAGACTGGCGTCCTATCCAGGGGGGAGTCTGTGACTCTCAGTCGCTTAACGCCACAGAAACCGGGATAAGCACCGGCCTGATGAGACTTAGGCTCGTGACAGACTTTAACTAAAGGGCTGCATCAAGCAAGACAAGCCCCCTGAATGGCAGCACCCTGCAAGACAAGTCCCTGAAGGACAAATCCCGTATGCAAAACAAGCCCCTGAAGGGCAAAATCCTCCATGCAAAACAGGCCCCTGAAGGGCAAAATCCTGCATGTAAAACAGACCCCTGAAGGGCAAAGTCCTGCATGCAAAACAGACCCCTGAAGGGCAACATGCAAAACAAGCCCCTGAAGGGCAAAATCCTACATGCAAAACAGGCCCCTAAAGGGCAAAATCCCGAAAGACCTGCCCCTGAAGGGCACACTCCTGAAAGACCACCCCTGAAGGGCAAACTCCTGAAAGACCAGCCCCTGAAGGGCAAACTCCTGAAAGACCAGCCCCTGAAGGACACACTCCTGAAAGACCAGCCCCTGAAGGGCAAACTCCTGAAAGACCAGCCCCTGAAGGGCAAACTCCTGAAAGACCAGCTCCTGAAGGGCAAACTCCTGAAAGACTAGCCCCTGAAGGGCAAACTCCTGAAAGACCAGCCCCTGAAGGGCAAACTCCTGAAAGACCAGCCCCTGAAGGGCAAACTCCTGAAAGACCAGCCCCTGAAGGGCACACTCCTGAAAGACCACCCCTGAAGGGCACACTCCTGAAAGACCAGCCCGTGAAGGGCGAATCCAGTGCAGGCTTAGCATTGTTGGCCAGGGATCTAGGATCAGATCCCACAAGGCTGAAGAGCAAAGTTGATAGAAGTTTGGGGGCTTTCGCATCATGTCTGCATGACCTCGTATCTCTGAAACAATTCAGGGATCAAATGCGATGAGAGAAGTGACGACTTTGTTCAAGCATTTGCTCGACCTTTCCGGTCTCTTCCATCTCGCCCTGATTCCTTAAAAGTCTTAGCATAGATGTCAAAAAGTCATGTGGGTCATCTTAGTTCTCTGGCCCTGTCTCTGACGTCGTGATTGTCACACGTATCAAGACCTCACAGAGGTAAGTACATGTGCAATATTTTCTTCTTTTTTTTGCTTTTGTTTTTCGAGGTACCACTGCGAAGTTTTAAGATTTATGTTGAATATTCCCGTGTTTCCATAACTTACCGAAAGAGACAAAACTTCCAGACCTTTATGGGGCCTTTTTGATATTCCGCATGCCTGTATACACGAATGAAAGTAAAGCACCAGCAAGTATGAATAGAAGTTATGAAAGATGATGACAAATTGTCCCCCTGATGTGTTAAGCACTGTCAAGATTAAACCTGGGTATCAAAAAATTCATAATTGTAACAATTAGAAATTCGACACAGACCCAACAAATCGCCAGCAGTTGATGTGAAGAAAAGCTTAGACACCGTTAATTGCTAAAACATCCCTAGAAATTGCATTTTCTGAAATGTAGAGAATACACAACATATATACATAATCTCTCTCTCTCTCTCTCTCTCTCTCTCTCTCTCTCTCTCTCTCCTCCTCTCTCTCTCTCTCTCTCTGCCCTCCCTCCCCCCCCCCTCTCTCTCCCCCTCTCTGTCCCTCCCTCCCTCCCTCCCTTCCTCTCTCTCTCTCTCTCTCTCTCTCTCTCTCTCTCTCTCTCTCTCTCTCTCTCTCTCTCTCTCTCTCTCTCTCTCTCTCTCTCTCTCTCTCTCTATAATATATATATATATATATATATATTCCCCTCTCTGAAATAGCCTGGAGTCAAAGTTTATTTTTTAGGCCCCAAAAATCTCAAGTGTATAAACACTGCACAATATTGTGTGCAACAACAGGTGTTTGTTTTGGGGCTAGTGAACTAAAAAAATGATCAAGGATGCGCTCTCCAGGGAAAACATCATTTCCGATTTCTGTGGTATTTTATTTCACTGAGACAGGCTCCAGTTCCCAGTGTACCTCTCAAAGTTCTGCATTGTCCACTGTGATCAGCTCTCCAGTGCTGTGGAGGGGACTTCTCTCTTAACTCCTCCAGGGGTCGGTGGGGCACTGGAGTTTGTTTTTCAGACAGTGTTTCCGGGGGATAATGTGTACCTGGCAGAGCCTGTCTGTTTTCCAGGTAGCAGGGTGCAGGCTGGTTAGGTTTGATCGGGTATACTGCTGACCTGGTTGGCTGTAGCAGGCCTGCATTCTAGCACAAAGGGATAGTTGGTAATGCGAGGGCAAGATGTTCACTTTAGCAGGGGAGCCCCCACAATAGACATTTCAGTGGTGCCAAGAGAATGGTTGGAATGTTGTCCACAGCATGATGATCTTGTTTAATTAAAATCGTTTTATATGTGTTCTTACACACTGCTCTTCCTTTTCAGGCCTGCTAATCTACATGGAAAACTACACCGCAGTGGACTACACCATACAACGCTGCACCACGGAACACTTCACCACGGAACACTTCACCACGGAACACTTCACCACGGAACACTTCACCGCGAAACACTTCACCACGGAACACTTCACCATGGAACACTTCACCGCGGAACACTTCACCGTGGAACACTGCACTGCCCAGTGACTCGCTGTGGGATTTCTGCCATATTCTTGCATGTCAGGAATGGAACTACACAACTCCAGTAAGTAAGGCCTATTATTTTTTCCGTCTTACCATTGTGGTGTGTCGTGTTGTGCCGTGTCTTGCCGCGCCGTGTCGGGTTGGGTCGCGTCGTGTAGCGTCGCGTCGTGTCGGGTCGGGTCAGGTCGCTTGCCATGTCTGGTCGCGTCGCGTCGCGTCGTGTCGGGTCGGGTCGGGTCGGGTCGGGTCGAGACAGTCCGGGGTCGGGTGCATGCGTGCCGTGCCGTTCCGCATCGCATCACATCACATCACATCGCATAGTGTAGTTTGTTATGGTAAATTTCTCTGTGCGAAATTCAAGCCGACCTCCAAAGGGAGAGCACATGGCCACCAGAGCATTACCTCCCATTACTTAAAAAAATAATTACTTTCTGCATGTGCATTTGTTTCCCTATAAATGTGACTCTCTCTCTCTCTCTCTCTCTCTCTCTCTCTCTCTCTCTCTCTCTCTCTCTCTCTCTCCTCTCTCTCTCTCTCTCTCTCTCTCCTCTCACCAAAAGTCCTTCCGATGAGACTTTAAACCGGCCCCGTGTGGCGAACACATGCAGAACATCTTGCACACACGTTAAATCCTGTTTCGCTTTTCGTTAGAGTAGGCCATTGTGTGCCAGTAGGAACAGATGACAAGATTTACAAAACTGCATACACACGGGGACTGGATGAAAAAAAGCACATGAATGCTTATTCCATTATCCTCGATATAAAAAAAAGACTAACTTTAACTTGACTCTCTCTCTCTCTCTCTCTCTCTCTCTCTCTCTCTCTCTCTCTCTCTCTCTCTCTCTCTCTCTCTCTCCTCTCTCTCTCTCTCCTCTCTCTCTATATATATATATATGTGCACGCATTTAATCTTGAATGTCAGTTTTTTCTGTGCAGAATCCTTCCGTCATCAAGGCTGTTCCCGTCCTAGGTACTTCAACGCCTGAGGACGCGGCACGGGCAAGTGGAAACACCCAATAAGGTAATGCCAGTGTGTCATCTGTTGTTGGGCATTCCACAGGTGAACATTCTGAGAGTGCTGTGTAAAATGCACTCTGTCTCGCACATCATACTTACGAATATCACTGAAAAAAAGGAAATTATGGCCGTTTTGTTTTTCATCTCCATTTCTATATAGGCAGCTGTAGTCTGGATTCCGAAGATTTTTTTTAACTTTCATGGAGAGCACAGATCATCCTTAGAGGTTGTCATGGATGGAGACAATCTCAACATAGTGTAAAGCAGAACATTTCAATCTCAACATAGTGTAAAGCAGAACATTTCAATATCAACATAAAGCATAACATTTCAATACCAACATACTTTAAAGCATAACATTTCAACATCAACATAGTTTAAAGCATATAGCATTTCAATCTCAACATAGTTCAAAGCAGAACATTACAATATCGGTATTAAATTTTGCACTTTGCTGACATCAATAATCCCCACAACTATTGGCCTGGGCCATGACTGTTATTGCTAGAATGTTTCTTTGACAAAAATGATGTTTTATACTTTTATAGGATCAATCTGTGTTGAGTTAAAACTAGAAGTGGGTGTTGAGCTCAAGAGTTTTTCTCTTTTTTTTTTTTTAAGTGAAGGGGTGACGATCCAATGTGGCCTACATTGACGGAGTTACACACCTTTGGTCATGATACAAATGCGGGAATGGTGTTTAGTGTCTTGCCATAGTGTATCAAAGGATTTTTTTTTCAGACAAAGGGTATTCTAAGTAGCATTTACCCAGGTGCCTGTTTTCTTTGAGATAAAAAAAGTTATACACACACATATTCTCTCTCTCTCTCTCTCTCTCTCTCTCTCTCTCTCTCTCTCTCTCTCTCTCTCTCTCTCTCTCTCTCTCTCTCTCTCTCTCTCTCTCAAAGTGGGTGGGTGGCTGTGTAGGCACACGTGCTCAGGCGTTTAATTTGAAAACTTTTCTTTTTTCTGTGCAGAATCCTTCCGTCATCAAGACTGTTCCCGTCCTAGGTACTTCAATGCCTGAGGACGCGGCACTAGCAAATGGAAGCACCCTATAAAGTAATACCAGTGTGTCGTTGTTAGGCATTCCACAGCTGAACATTCTGAGACTACTCAAGAATATGCACTATGTCTCGCACATCATACTTAAATATCACTGACTGCACGGTGCGCGCACTTCTGAGACTACGACTACGCTACACCACGGAAGACTACGCTACACCACGGAAGACTACGCTACACCACGGAAGACTACGCCACACCTCGGAAGACTACGCTACACCAAGGAAGACTACACTACACCACCGAAAACACCACAGACTATTACACCACGGAAAACACCACTGCAGAACAGTGAACGAAGATCAAAGCTGCACCTCTTTTTTTGGGAAGATGTGTTACGTTTAGACCACTGATACGTGTGTGTGTGTGTGTGTGTGTGTGTGTGTGTGTGTGTGTGTGTGTGTGTGTGTGTGTGTGTGTGTGTGTGTGTGTGTGTGTGTGTGTTTGTGTGTGTGTGTGTGGTGTGTGTAAAAGTGTGTGTGTTGTGTGTGTGTGGCGGGTGTGTGCGTGTGAATGTGTGTGTGTGTGTAAAAGTGTGTGTGTGTGTGTGTGTGTGTGTGTGTGTGTGTGTGTGTGGATGTGTGTGTGTGTAAAAGTGTGTGTAGTGTGTGTAAAAGGGTGTGTGTGTGTGTTGGGAGGGGGGCGGCGGGTGGGGGGGGGGGGTGAGTATGCTCGCACCCACGCGCAATTTTGTTTCTTTTATTTTGAGGATAATGGAATGACACTCGTGTGCTTTTTTTACATCCAGTCCCTGTGTGTGTGCAGTTTTGTCAATTTTACCATCCATTCCCACAGGCTTACAATAGCCTGCTCTTCCGAAAAGCGGAACGGGTTTTAACGTGTGTGCAAGATGTTCTGCGTGCGTTCGCATACTGTAATTGGGTTTATAGTCTCATCCGAAGAACTAGGGGGGGGGGGGGGGGGGGGTGTTGGGTCGGCTCTGATGTTAACTCCAGAGGAAAACATCCCCTTAAACGGCATTCGAACCCGGGTCAGCATATCATGAGCGCAATGCACAACGCTCTATTCAATCAGGCTGTCCCGTCCCCCTCCCTACCTACACTGAAATGGTTTTGGTTTGTTTTAAACTGTGAGGAGAAACATAGCCCTCAAATCACTCAGCTCTGTCAGTTTTCTTTCCTACATTTTATCACACGCTAGTTAGTTGCAAGGACAAGTAAAAGAAAAAAATAAATTCAAGTTCGTGACATTTTAGAAATGTGTTAGTTTGTGAAGCATACTATTAATCAAAATATATTTTCCCTTCCATATCAAAATTCGCCGATATTTTGTAGTCTTTCCGTTTCTGCTGTAATTACTTAATGTCAGACCTCATAGCTGGTGTCAGCATATTAAATTTTTTTCTTCATATTGAGCTAGTAGTAAACAAAGGATGAAGTCTCGTTCCTTTCCTTCATGTTGGGTCAGTTGGAATCAAAGTATAAAGTGTTTTTATGGTATTTAGCTCGCTGGAATCAAGGTAAAAAAAAAAAGTCCCCAATACATAATCTAGTATCAATGTTATTTCTTTCATACTGAGTTTGTATTAAAACTATACCCTCTTCCCTTCATATTGAACCAGGGGGTATGAAAGTATAGAAATCTTTCCTTCATTTTTGGTTAGAAGGCTTCAAGGCATAAAAATCTTTCCTTCATATCGAGTGAGTTGGCATCAGTGTAAAGTTTTCTTCCTCCCATCGGGCTAGATTGTATGTAAGTATAAACTTCTTTCCTATATGGTGAGTGAGTTTTTATTAAAGGAAGAGGCCATTTCTTCAGTTAACTGGTATCAAAGTACAAGTTTTTTTTCCCCTTAATATTAAAGTTAATTTTTTATCAGGTTTGTTAGAATTAAAGCAAAAGCTGTTTCCTCCATGTCAAATAAGCATATTACGAAGTATACAGTTATTTCACATTGTTTTATTACTGTCAGAGTGTAGAGTTCCTTACTCCTTGTCTAGTTAGGTGATATCAAGGTGTAAAGCTCTTTCCCCAATATCCAGTTAGCTGCTTACCATATGCATGAAGGTCTTTTAATTTTGTTCCATCACTTTTCATAAAACTTTTATTTAGCTTACATTTGAGTAGTTGGTATCAAAGTATAAACATCTGTCTCACATTTATTTTGTACCCAAGTTTTCTTTTCATTGAATATTTTTCTACATGTTGAGTTATTTGGTATTCCTTCATTTGTATTATTAAGTTGGCATCAAAGTCCAAAGCCTTTTCTTTTATATAGAGGTAGTTTTACATTTTGTGTTTTTCCCCTTCCTATTCAGTTTTATTGAGGAAAAAGTAGTGAGGAAAGACAAGTGCAGGTACCAACTTCTCAATCATTTTGAAAATGACTTATCAAAGATTCAAATTAAAAAAAAAAAAAAAAAAAGAAAATAAATCTAGAGAATAATGTCTTTCAGTGGCAGCATTGTAGGCATTTCTGTGTAAGAACCATGCCTTTGGCCTGACCTGACTCGAGTTTCGGCTCCTGGATGAGCCCTCATCAGAGGTCCCGGCGGTGATTGAAACTCCACCTGCTGTGGTACCTTACAGCAAGACACTTTTCAAAATTTAAAAGTGTCGATTGCATCCAAAGGAACATTTGATATTCCCGTGGCCTCCTGAAGCTGCCCCCAAAAGACAATGATAAAAAGAGAAAGAAAATATGCTTAGAATATATGTTGAAAAAAAAAAAAAAATGAATAAGACAAAATAAGCACCTAGTGAATCTTTGTGCCTTAAGTTTGGGGATCCTATTAAAGGATGCAAGGGAGGTCATAAAGTTTGTATCCAGCCAAGTGGTCAGTCTTAGCTGGATAATAACCCAAACATTGCAATACACTTTAAGTGCATGCACAGGCAAGAGAAGTTGGGAAAAAAATATAAATGGCCTACACTTGGATCTACTAGAGATGCAATTCCCACTTGACCACAAAGTATTATTGAGGAAAAAGTAGTGAGGAAAGACAAGTGCAGGTACCAACTTCTCAATCATTTTGAAAATGACTTATCAAAGATTCAAATTAAAAAAAAAAAAAAAAAAAAAAAAAATAAATCTAGAGAATAATGTCTTTCAGTGGCAGCATTGTAGGCATTTCTGTGTAAGAACCATGCCTTTGGCCTGACCTGACTCGAGTTTCGGCTCCTGGATGAGCCCTCATCAGAGGTCCCGGCGGTGATTGAAACTCCACCTGCTGTGGTACCTTACAGCAAGACACTTTTCAAAATTTAAAAGTGTCGATTGCATCCAAAGGAACATTTGATATTCCCGTGGCCTCCTGAAGCTGCCCCCAAAAGACAATGATAAAAAGAGAAAGAAAATATGCTTCCTATTCAGTTTGTGTAAAGGTATGATAGTCTCCCCTTCATAGTGATTGTTAGCATCAAATCATAAAGTAAGTTTTTTGGAGGAGTTATTTGGTGTCCAAGCTGAAAGTTTCTTTCGTTCATAATAAGTTAGCTGGTATCAGTTTATAGCATTCTTTCTTGTATATTGAATTAGTTCGTGTCAAAATTAGGGAAAAAAACCTTTTGTATTGAGTTATTGCTATCAAAGTATAAAGTTTTTTTCTTTACCTTTTTAGTTGGTACCAAAGGTGTCGAAGTATAAAGATCTTCCTTCATGTTGGAATAGTTCCTAAGTATTTTCTCTCTTGAATATTTTGCTACTACATGTATTATAATATTTTTCTTTCTATTTAATTTTTCGGTTCCAATGTAAAAGGTCATTTTCTTCATATCACAGCTTGTGGTAATATGAGGACGTTTTTCTTATGCTGAGATAGGGCGAGGATTAGATCCCAAACACAATAGGCACTCACACACACACACACACACACACACACACACACACACACACACACACACACACACACACACACACACACACACACCACACACACCAAAACACACACACACCAAAACACACACACACACACACACACACACACAACACACACACACACACACACACACACACACACACACACACAGGCGCGCGCTCAATTTTCTATTTTGATTGCTTTTGAAAGAACATTGTAAAGCTTTTACTGGCTTACAACGTCGTTTTGTTTTGGCGCCAAAAATGCTCAAAATTCTAAATATGATTTCGGATCGGAAGTACTTGTACAAAACAGAGACGAAATGAAAACTCCTGGAAATGTACACTCGGCTTCAGACGTTTGTTGTGATGCAAATCTTTGCCATAGTCATTACTGGTATAGTATCGCCTATTTCACAGAAACAAATCATTTTACTTCGACTTTGCAGGATCAGCTTAAGAGAGAAAACTACGCACAATCTGTGTGCAGGATGTTTGAAGAAAGAGCAGTACTTTTCCCGATACTCCTTTTTCCCTGTAGTGCTGTTCCCTGGAGCTGTCAACACTCCACTCTAACCCTAGTTCTTGCCCCATGCCGCAAACCCTAACACTTCACCAGTTTGATCCTAACTATTAACTCTTTGACACGGATTCCTTAACTCTGACTCAGTTCTGCGGTATGGGGAAACAGCTGTATAAGGGAACAGCAGCACAGGGAAAGAGGGGTTTGGGGGTACTGACCGCTTGGAAATATTTTATTCCGGAGAATACCGTGATAGAGACATGATTTGCAAAAGAGATGATATGCGGAAAAACAAATAATGATTATAGCATCCTTATGCTTGCATAGCACTGATGCTTCAAGAATTGTTCTATTTTTAGTTTTCTGCAGGACCAAAGTAGGATGGCTTGCAACCACAGTCCATAAATCGGATATCTTCGCTGGAGCTATATAACAACAGAAAAAAAACAGTGTTCTGATAACCTTTGAAAATAACGGCAATACTGAAAAAAGGTTTAATGTATGAGAGTTACACGGTTTTACCTCAATAGGTTGACACGTAGATTTGACTTCAAATTCTACTGGTTATCAAGTATAAGGTTTCTTTTTTTCTTTTACATTAAGTCACTTGGTTGGTTAGTGTAGATCTCTTTTCTTCCTCTTGAGTTGTCACTAAGTTTGGGTTGTTGTTTTTTTCATTCCATGAAATAAGTTGGTGTCATAGAATAGAATTATCCCCTTGCTATTGAACAAGTTGGCTCAAAGAATAAAGTTCCAAGCTTGGTATCAAGATAGTTATCAAACTGTAAACTTTTTTCTTCAGTTCCAGTTATTACAAAAGTATAGAGCTCCCCCTTTCATATTTCTTTGTTTTTTGTATCAGAGTATAAAGTTTTCCCCTTCATACTCATTTAGTTGGTGTTAGCAGGCTCTTCCCTTTATATTGAGTTAGTTCTATCAAAGCAAAAAGTTCTTTCCTTCAGGTTGAGTTCGCTGGTACACGTGTAAAAGGTTATTTTCTTAATATGGGTTGGTGTCAAAAAAAGTAAAATTGTTCCTTGGAATGAGTTGGTTGATATCAAAGAAGTTATTTCCTTTATTCTAGTTGTTATTAGGTAGTTGTTATTGAGCCAGGTGTTATTAGGTATAAAACTCTTCCCTTCATATTGAGTTGTTGCCAACCTAGTTACCTTCACATTGATTGCATTGCTTGGAACAACAGTTGCATGAGAGAACAACACTAAAGGGAAAGAGGGGTTTGACTTACTGGCTAGCGGAAAATACTTCAATCCTCGAAAACGGTATAAGCGCTATATAAATCCCATATATCATCATCATTATTAGTGTTTTTATTTGTGCAAGAGAAAAGACATGCAGACGAATGTTTTTTGTTGTTTTTTAAATATTTTTTTTATATTATTATTTTTGTTATTATTTTTTTTTAGACAAATGTTAGTTTAAAGCTAAAGCTAACTCTTGACAGTTGTAGTACTGGGGAAAAGGGCCTGCTGTAGTGTATGGAGTCCATGCCCTGTTTCATCTGTGTCATTTTCCACGTGTAGATTTTGATTCAGATTAATCTAGTTCTTTTCAAGGTTTACAGTTCTTCCCTGTGTAGTAAGTTGGTGTTGTATGAAGCTTTTCCCTTCCTATTGAACTAGTTGGTATGAAGTATTAACTTTCATTCCTATTGAGTTGGTGTCATGAAATAAGGTTCCTCCCTTTACACTGAAGAGTTGATCACCATGTAATGTTCCAAAATTTTCTATTGAACTTGTTTATACATAGGTTTCTTTCAAGATTTTTTTCTTATAAAGGTGTTGAAAAAAATATTAAAGATACTCTTATAATAATTATTGATATAAACAGATTTCTTTTTTAAATTCCAAAAGTTTTCATAATCCTATAAATGATCATTGCTAAAAAAAATAATAAAAATAAAAAGTTTTCCTTTTTTCTATTTCATCAATCCGTTGAAAAGTGCTTGGGTGCCCTGATAATTTTGTTAGGTTTATTAGTTAGACTATAAATTGCGAGTTTCCTCTCGTTTTATTCTGGTGGTATGATTATAAAGCTGTATATTTTTAAAAAATCCTTAGATGGTTTGATATAAGCAGGGCTAGAGATTGAGGGCTTGTTTCCCCAATTTTCTGATTGGATAATGGCTTTGAAATGATTTTTTTAGTGTTTGCAAAACTCCAGAGGGTTTTTTTGGCGCTGTTTTTGTGAATTCAAATGAAGTATTTGTCCATATGCATTTAATTCATAGTCCCATTGTGAACCTTGTTATATACAGTCCCTGATATCGGTCATCTCTAGCTCTATTTTCCCTGAATGCATTCAGATGATCTGTTTAAAAATGAAGTCTGGTATAGTCCTGTCACAACTGATGTTAGGTCATGAAATAGTCATCTTTATTTGTAGTGACCACGCTGCAATACCCGCTGAATCAATTTCGAGAGCAGAAGGTTGTGAAATGAATACAAGTGTGATTGCCCCCCCCCCCCCCCCCCCCCCGAAAAAACCCCAACTAGGCCCAGGAATAACAAAGGCACAAAATTGTCGGGAAAGCATGGAGCAAAAGCCAGAAAAAAAAATTAAAGGATAAAAACTTAACACTACCACAAACACACTAGAGCAAACATAAACCCAGACAAATGTATATCACTCGTTTACACGTGTAGAAACGCATGCAGCAGCAGCACACACTAGAGCAACAATAAACCCAGCCGACTGTTCACTGCCGCTGAACATGAATAGACACAGGCAGCAATTCACACTGGGGCAGTTAGTGCTCTGGACGTAGGTAGGTAAGAGAAGTGCTGACTCGGTTCATGGATGACAGGGAAAAGAAGGGAAGGGAAAGGGGCACATTTTTCCTTTGTTGTTGTTGCTTTTTTGAGTTTTTTTTTTTCCCAATGAAGAGAGACCTGTGAAGCGCCCACCAAAAAGATATGAAAAAGATGGTGCTCCATGATCTGCATGCAACTGAGGCCTCAAAAATAAAAATAAATGATAATAATTAAAAAAAAAAAAATATGTGTGGTGGTGGTGCGTGCGTGCGTGCTGTGCGTGCGTGTGTGTGTGTGTGGTTTTATTTCGAAGATAATGAAATAAGCACTCGTGTGCTTTTTTGCATCCAGCCCCGGTGTTTATGCAGTTTCAAAAGTTTTGTCATCTGCTCCCACTGACACACAATGGCCTATTCTTCCGAAAAGCAGAACGGGTTTAAATGTGTGTGGAAGATGTTCTGCGTGCGTTCACACATGGACCTCGGTTTATAGTCTCATCCAAAGGACTCTGTGTGTGTGTGTGTGTGTGTGTGTGTGTGTGTGTGTGTGTGTGTGTGTGTGTGTGTGTGTGTGTGTGTGTGTTATTTTCTTAAAGGTGGATTCATTGATTTATCAAAGAAAATTTTGGTCTTGCTGTGATGGCCAGTAATGTTAAAACTAAAATGTTATTTTGCGATTTATTTGTTGGGGTTTCATATGTAATATTTGTGTGTGCTTTGTTATATTTTTTGTGTAAAGCTGGATTGACTGATGTGCTCAAGAAACAATTTTGTCTTGCTATGACAGTGTGTAATGTTACAAAGATTGAAAATTATTTAGGGTTTTGTTGTTGTTGTTTTTTGTTTTTTGCCAATGAAGAAAGACATGTAGAGCACCCACATACAAGAGAACAAAGAAATAAGAAAAGAAAAGATGGTGCTCCACGATCTGCATGCAACTGAGGCCTTAAAAAAAAATATAGTTAGTCTGTCCCAGCCTAAGGCTCATCAGGCCGGTGCTTATCCCGGTTTCTGTGGCGTTAAGCGACTGAGAGTCATAGACTCCCCCCTGGATAGGACGCCAGTCTATCGCAGGGTTAACCCCCAACACAAGTTTGGTACCCCTTTTACACCTGGGTGGGATGAGAAAAATAGCCGTAAAGTGCCTTTTCCAAGGGCACAACGCCATAGCCGAAAGCTGGGATCGAACCCGCAACCTTTAGATTACGAGTCCAACGCCCTAACCACTAGACTACAGCGGCGGATATATATATATATATATATATATATATATATATATATATATATATATATATATATATATATATATATATATATATATATATATATATATTATCATTTATTCTTTTTGAAAACTGGATTATTTAAGTGAGTGTGTGTGTGTGTGTGTGTGTGTGTGTGTGTGTGTGTGTGTGTGTGTGTGTGTGTGTGTGTGTGTGTGTGTGATAAGCATTTAGCTCTGTCTGGGATGTTGGTTAGCCAGACTTTTAATGTGTGTGAGTAATGATGGCGGTTGTTTCTTTATTTGTTTAAAGGACAAAGCGCATTTGAGTAAACAAAAGCACTGCATTTGAAAAAGAAATCTGTTTTGTGATCGCTTTTTTTCTGTTTCTATACATTTCGACTGTATGTGTGTGTCAAATCAAATCAAATCGAATATTTATTTCCAGATGGTACATTGAATAAGCTTTGATTTGCTTTTTTTCATCAAGCCACCTATTTAAAGAAAAAACAAACAAACAAAAACTCCTAACAAACCAAAGAAAAAAGAAAAAAAAGAGAACCCCCCCAAAACAGTTCACCAACATTAACTAACATGATTTCAACAGCCTTAAAAATAAAATATGCCTATAGATAATACAAGCAACAACAATAACAACAAAAACAACCATATAAAAAAACACACTCAAAAGACGCGCACACAAGCACACACACACACACACACACGCGCGCGCGCGTTCGCTCGCTCGTCCACACGGCACGTATGCACGTACGCACATGCACACATTTAAAGTTTTTTTAAAAAAATCATATAGTGTGAAATAAACAGCTTATGTCTGTTACAATGTCACCAATACCATTATTTAAGACATAAAAAAAGAATCTATGAAATAATGTGTTCTTGTGTGTGTTCTTGCGTGCGTGCGTGCGCGTGTGTGTGTGCGTGTGCATAATTATAGAAAGGAAATGTTCCACTTAGTTTCTCTCCATCAGAGAGTTGATTCAACTGCTAATTTGACACAGCCTTTTAACACATCACCTAGGTATACCTAGGTCCCATTCTGCATTTCCTCCTGTCAATGTTGAGAGGCCAGTGGAGGTGATGTCAAAGGAAGTGGCAAGCCCAGAGTTAAGCCCTGCTGTTACCTGTGCTGGGGTGTGGCAAGCCTAGCCTAAGCACGTCAAGTAGCTAAAGATGGCATAAGTGTCCACAGTATTCTAGGAGATAATCCCCCCACCCCTCTGTTCATCTCAACCTGCCTCTCCTATCAGGTAAATAAGGGGGGGGGGGGGGTTGTTGTGTAATTAGCTAATAAATGGTCTTAGTTATACTGTGTGGGTACCTACCAGCCTGCATGCTTGTGTGCACGTGCGTGTGTGCGTGCGTGCGTGTGTGTGTGCGTGTGTGTGTGTGTGTGTTTGTGTGTGTATGCATGTGTATGTGTGTATGAGTGTGTGTGGTGTGGTGTGTGTTTGTGTTGTGTGTGTGTGTGTGTGTGTGTGTGTGTGTGTGTGTGTGTGTGTGTTGTGCGTGCGTGTGTGTTTGTGAGTGTGCGTGTGTGTTTGTGTTTGTGTTTGTGTGTGTGTGTGTGTATGTGTATGGTTTGTGTTTGTATGTGTATGTGCGTGTGTGCGCGCGCGCGCGTGTGTGTGTGTGTGTGTGAGTGAGTGTGTGAGTGTGTCTGTGTGTGAGCGAGTGTGTGTGTATGTGTTTGTGTTTGTGAGTATGGAGTAAGAGATATCACCGATGGAAACAATAGAATAATTACATCTTCGATTTAAATCGGAATAAACGAAATCAAGGCAATAGAAAAACTGATATAACAGCAATCATATAAGACAGAAAACATGACATCAAACAAAATTATGAACTTACAAATATTTGCATGACAGATTTGATAAACAAACATAAAATTGGGAGAGATGGGAGAGAGAGAGAGAGAGAGAGAGAGAGAGAGAGAGAGAGAGAGAGAGAGAGAGAGAGAGAGAGAGAGAGAGAGAGAGAGAGAGAGAGAGAGAGTCAACCTTCTTTTCGGAAATATAAAGTGATAGATTTATGTGTGCGTTTTGGGGTTCATAGATAACTGCTTCTTGATCTCCTGTGTTATCTGAGAGCAAATTTTGTTTAAATATTTTCTGAAATAGCCGCTTCTCGCGGTCCCCAATTTATACAGTCAGTGATGTAAAACGATGGTAACAAAGATTTAAACCACATTTCATGGTCCCAGAGCTGTCCAGCCCTCCTTACGGTAATTGCCCGACGCCAAGTCGCCGCTTCCGGCGGAACAGCAGCTGGCAGGCTGGAGGCTTGTCAAACACACTTCAAGTAGACGGCCCCTTCAGGCATCCTTAGTTAATTTTACTTTCCCGCCACAGCCCAATGCCTGTGCCGCCCTTAGCAGGTTCGGCAATCAGGGCGGGCTAGTTTCGTTTCACTTATCTTTCCAACTTGGCTAGCTCCTACTGTGGTTGAACAAGAAGGTGTTATTCAATAAAAACAATACTTGTTGCCATCGAAACTTCAGATATGAAAAGCGAATATTATATGTGACAAAATAATTCTCACAGGCTAAAAGGATACAGCATAAAAGGCACAAAGCCCACAGCGAAGTGAAACTTTCAAACGCCATTTTCTCGAAACTACGTCGAACCGCGATAGCCGCTTCAGGCAGGTAACCCTCGATATTATCCTCTCCATTCTATGATTGTATTCTCTTCAATAGAACTCGACCTAACTCAGTGATCAGAGTACTGGCTTAATTCTGGCTTAATTCTCCCAAACCCAATGGATGGGTGACCGTTTGCGCGCCTTGGCTTCGGTACAGTGCACCCCAGTTCACCCAGCTGTCAATGGGTACCTACCCTCTTTAGGGTCAGAAGAGGGTAAAGCGGAGAGAGAGAGAGAGAGAGAGAGAGAGAGAGAGAGAGAGAGAGAGAGAGAGAGAGAGAGAGAGAGAGAGAGAGAGAGGTATGGGCGCCG
>CM060340.1:23241243-23243743 GCA_030674155.1 Stramonita haemastoma
TTAGTGTCAGATGATTTGTTCTCTCAGATTTTTGTCTCATGTCGTTTGTTTGTTGCTGAACGTTCTGATTCAGATCACCTTCCTGTGGAATTACATATTAATCCATTGTATAAAACTTATGTAATAGCCGAAGAGCCATCTGTTGTGGAAAAGTTTGTGTGGGATGAAAACAAACTCTCAGCTTATAAAGATAATCTTTGTGATGAAGACATGCATGTAACTTTTTCGAATGCCTTACAGATGATTGATGAGAATATTAATGAAGCTCTAGATTTGTTCAATAGTTGTATAAAGTCCAGTGCTGAATGTATGAAGAAACAGGTACATGTAAAAAAAGGTTTATCAAATGCAACATGGTTTGATAATGAATGTAAAAGTATGAAGTGCAGGGTAAGAAAATTATTAAAGACTTACCGGAAAACGTTAAAGAACGAAGACAGAAACTTGTACTGTGTTTTAAGAAGGGAATATAAATACATGCTAGAAAGGAAAAGGAAACAGTATAATATGACATTACTTGCAGACATGGTGTCTTCAATCTCTTCTCAAGTCCAGTTCTGGAAAAGTGTTAAGAAGGCATCATTTAGAAATAGTCAACCTAAGAATAATATATCAGTTGACAGTTGGTTTCAACATTTCAAAACCCTGTTGGAGAAAGACTCATCAGACAACTCCATGAATACTAATGTTGACTATGATGAAAGTGAGGAAGATTTTGATCGTCCAATATCTAAAGGTGAAATATATTGGGCACTTAGAAAACTAAAAAATGATAAAGCAGCAGGTCCTGATCAAATCATCGGAGAATTGCTGAAAAATGGAGGTGAAGATGTTGTGCTTTTCCTTCTAAAATTATTCAACAAAATCTTTGAGGATGGCCTTTTCCCAGATAATTGGACTGAATCTATAATCCTAACATTACACAAAAAGGGCGATGTTGATAACCCTAATAACTATAGGGGAATTTCTCTTAGTGATATAAGTAGTAAGTTGTATAGTACTATCATTAATAATAGATTACAGGAATGGGTTAGGAAAAAATGATATTACAGGTGAACACCAAGCTGGTTTTAAGAGAGGATATTCCACTATAGATCATATGTTTACTCTGCTTGCGTTTGTACAGAAACAGTTTGCTCTTAACCGTAAGCTCTATGTGGCATTTATTGATTTTGAAAAGGCATTTGATTCTGTTAATAGAAACTTGTTGTGGCCTATTCTCCTGAAAAATGGTGTGAAGGGTAAATTATTACGATGTTTGAGAGCCATGTATCAGAATGTCAGAAGCAGAATAAGATGTGGTACTAAACTGACTGATATAATATACTGTACCACTGGTGTTAAACAGGGTGATGTATGTAGCCCTTTACTGTTTTCGGTTTTTATTAACGAGTTAGCCAGAGAAGTCATCAATAATGGTAAACATGGTGCCACTTTCCCCCAAGATGCCACAGAATTATCTATCCTTCTACTTGCTGATGATGTTATCCTACTATCTGAAACAGTTGTTGGCTTACAAAAGCAGTTAAATAGCTTGAGCAGTGCTGCAGTGGCACTTGATCTTAAGGTTAATCTGAATAAGAGCAATATCGTTGTATTCAGAAAAGGTGGTCATTTAGCTGCTCATGAAAAATGGTTGTACAATGGAAAAGTCATGCCAGTGATTAATGTATATAAATACTTAGGAATCTGTTTTTCTACAAAGCTTAGTTTCACAACTGCATGTAAAGATCTGGCAAGTCGAGGTAAACGAAGTTTGTTATTGGTTTTGAGAAAATTACGAATATTGAATAATAACTCCTTTGATTTGTTCATTAAGATATTTGATGCCCAAATACAACCCACTGTGTTATATGGTGCAGAAATATGGAGTTTGGATGCAGCTGCAACACATTGTGAATCGGTGCACCTCTTTGCTTTAAAACAGTTTCTAGGCTTAGATAGACGTACGCCCAATGATCTTGTGTATAGTGAAACTAATAGATATCCTCTCTCCGTTAATGCTGCTGTAAGATGTATTAGATACTGGATTAAGATTCTATATATGGATGAGAATAGGTTACCTTTTAAGTCTTACAAGATGCTTTATGATCTAGACCTCAAAGGGAAAAACAACTGGGCTACACAAATACGTACCTGTTTATGTGAACTCGGTTTTGGATTTGCTTGGCTTAATCAAGGTGTTGGAAATTGTAGAGAATTTATAAACGCTTTCAGGCAAAGACTGATTGACTGCAGGTGGCAACAATGGAATGACCATATACAAAACAGTGAAAGATATCAAATGTATAGACAATTTATAAGTACTCATGATATTAAACCTTATCTCAAGCTTGATATGGACATTCATTTGAAAAGAATTATGTCTAAATTTAGACTTGGTGTATCAGATATAAATGTTCATAAATTCAGATACAGAGGATATAATGTTGATGACACTAGGTTACTATGCCCATTATGTAAGCAAGCACCTGAAGATGAAGTACATTTTGTGTTATGT
>CM060340.1:23248743-23253153 GCA_030674155.1 Stramonita haemastoma
TCTGTCTGTCTGTCTGTCTGTCTGTCTCTCTCTCTCTCTCTCTCTCTCTCTCTCTCTCTCTCTCTCTCTCTCTCTCTCTCTCTCTCTCTCTCTCTCTCTCTCTCTCTCTCTCTCCCCAAAAGTCCTTCGGATGATGACTTTAAACCGAAGCCCCGTGTGCAAACGCACGCAGAACATCTTGCGCACACGTTAAATCCTGTTCCGTTTTTCGTAAGAGTAGGCCATCGTGTGCCAGTGGGAACAGATGACATTTACAAAACTACATACACACGGGGACTGGATGTAAAAAAAAAAGCACAAGAGTGCTTATTCCATTATCCTCGATGTAAAAGAAGACAGAATAAAGAACAGACAGACAAACAGACAGACAGACAGACAGACAGACAGACAGACAGACAGACAGGCTACCTGGACACAGAGGGGTCAGTCAGTATCAGGCAGGAAGGACTGAGGCCATGGACACAGTATAGGCTATACTGCTGCCAATACAACTACAGTGACCATTTAGTTAGTTAGCTGGCCATGTCCTCTCTCTCTCTGTGTCTGTCATGCTATTGTTGTGGTCATACTAACTGTATAGCATCAGATTGGAATGCCAAATCGTATGATTGCTTTGTATTGTATTGGATTGGATTGTATTGTTGTACTGTGTTGTATTGTGTTGCGTTGTGTTGTATTGTGTTGAATAGCATTGTTTTGTATTGTATTGTGTTGTATTATATTGTGTTGTGTTGTATTGTATTGTATTGTAGTGTATTGTAGTGTAGTGTAGTGTATCGCCAAACCCTTCATATTTCAGATATCCCCATGAGAAACTGCATCTCTCTCTCTCTCTCTGTCAATTTCAATCTCTCTCTCTCTTTGTGTCTTGAAGAGAGAGAGAGAGAGAGAGAGAGAGAAGAGAGAGGGGAGAGAGGAGAGAGAGAGAGAGAGAGAAGAGAGAGAGAGAGAGAGAGAGGAGAGAGGAGAAGGAGGGAGGAGAGGAGAGAGAGGAGAGAGAGAGAGAGAGAGGAGAGAGAGAGAGAGAGGAGGGAGAGAGGAGAGGGAGGAGAGGAGAGAGAGAAGAGAGAGAAGAGAGAGAGGAGAGAGAGAAGACAGAGAGAGAAGAGAGTGAAGAGGGGAGAGGGAGAAGAGGGGAGAGAGAGAGAGAGGGAGAGAGAGAAGATACATACAGACACAGAGATACAGACAGACAGACAGAGACAGAGAGAGCGGCAGAGAGAGACAGACCAGACAGACAGACGGACGACAAGAGGAGAGAGAGAGAGGAGAGAGAGGACAGAGAGAGAGACAGAGACAGAGAAGCAGAAGAGACAGAGCCACGCCGACCAAAAAGAGAAGAGCCAGAGAAGCACCCCATCACCCCAACCTACCTCACCACCCCACGAATTGCATTAGAGGCCATCCCACCCCTCTTCCCCCCCCCCCCCCCCCCCCCCCCCCCCCCCCCCCCCCCCCCCCCCCCCCCCCCCTATTCCCGTCTCTCCAAAACCTCATTGACCAATACTACAGGCCACACAGGGAGAGGAAAAGAAAGAAGAAGAATGCAAAGAAGAATGCAAAGAAGAAGAGGTAGAGGAAGATAAAGATGAAGATGAAGAAGAAGAAGACGAAGAAGAAGAAGAATGCAAAGAAGAAGAGGAAGATAAAGATGAAGATGAAGAAGAAGAAGACGAAGAAGAAGAAGAATGCAAAGAAGAAGAAGAAGAATACAAAGAAGAATGCAAAGAAGAAGAAGAAAGAAGAAGAAGAAGAAGAAGAAGAAGAAGAAGAAGAAGAAAGAGAAGAAGAGAGAGAGAGAGAGAGAGAGAGAGGAGAGAGAGAAGAGAGAGAGAGAGAGAGAGAGAGAGAGAAGACAGAGAGACAGAGAGACAGAAGAGGAGAAGAGAGACAGAGAGAGACAGAGACAGAGACAGGAGAGAAACGAGAGAAAAAGAGAATCAGAGAGAGAAGAGAGAGAGAGAGAGAGAGAGGAGAGGAGAGAGAGAGAAGAGAGAGAGAGAGAGAGGAGAGAGAGAGAGAGAGAGAGAGAGAGTAATGGAAAAAAAACGAACCAGCAAAACAAACCAAAAAAAAAAATCCCAAACCAAACAAATTTTCAACTCCCCCCCTACCCCCCAAAAAACAACAACAACAACAACAACAACAACAACAACAACCCCCCACCCCCAAACAAACCCAAACTAACCCATTAACGGTAGTCTTAAAGTCTTCAGATTCCCAAAGGGACAAAACCTGAGCCCCTTGGATCGAGACGCATGCGCAGTGGGCTTGTGAAGCGTAGGAGTGGTTCCCAATCTCAACCTAAGTGAAATAAGGAGACCAAAAGTTTCTTCTTACTAATGGACAGTGATATGACGTCATCAGCTCCACCTCTGCTGCTCCTTCAGTTAATTTGAACTTTACTTTTTTTTCTGAATCAACACCACCAATAGCTACAGTTTTTTATGTAAAAAAATGATAACAGAGTAAAAAACAATGTTTGTGGTTTAATTCTGTGAGAAATAGGTGTCTTGTCCTTTTTTTTTTTGCCAGTGTGAGAAATCTGTGATTATTTCACAGGGTTACTTCCTGGATTGTTGCAGTTCGAATAACGGTAGATAATTATGTGAGTGTAGGTTGGAGTGTTTTCCCCGCCTTTGTATACCCCTGTTGTCCTTCTAAGATACTTCACTGTTTAGAGAGGCCTCATTTCACCTCATCTATCCCTGTAGTCTAGTGAACCTTTGGGGGACACCACTGAAGATTTTGTTACCAGCTTCCTCCACTCCTCGTAGTTTTCAGCTTTCTGTAGCAAATCGTTCCACTCAAGCCCAGTCCACTCTCTGATGTTGTTTCCCCATGGTTTTCTCTGTCTGCCTCTTCGTCTCCCTCCTTGTACTGTTCCTTGTAGGACAGTCTTGACCAGTTCATATATTCATGTGACGTCCCTGTACCACTTTAGTTTATGGGTTTTTTTACCACTGAAGTCAGGACCGCCTTATACAACCCAATAGCGTTTTCAATTCTGGTTTTCACTTCCTCATTAGTTATGTGATCTATGTATAAAATACCAAGAAATTGGCAGAAGCAGCTTCTTGTTGGTTATATGTAATTTCTGTATGAGATTCCAAGAAATTTGCGAAAACAACTTCGCGTTGGTTATATCATCTCTGTATGAGATACCAAGAATTTTGCGAAAGCAACTTCTCCATGGTTATGTAATCTCTGTGCGAGATACCCCCCAAAAAGTTTGCCAGAAAGCATCTCATCTCCATTGCACTGTACTCTTTATATGTATGAGATACCCCAAAAAGTTTGCCAGAAAGCATCTCATCTCCATTGCACTGTACTCTTTATGTTATATCTGTATGAGATACCCCAAAAAGTTTGCAAGAAAGCATCTCATCTCCATTGCACTGTACTCTTTATGTTATATCTGTATGAGATACCCCAAAAAGTTTGCCAGAAAGCAGCTCATCTCCATTGCACTGTACTCTTTATGTAATATCTGTATGAGATACCCCAAAAGTTTGCCACAAAGCAGCTCATCTCCGTTGCACTGTACTCTTTATATGTATCACTCACTCACTCACTCAGTCCCATGTCCCAAAGGACGTAGGGGGGACATGAGAGAAGACGCAACGGAGATCTTTTTCCATGCTTCACGATCCTGTGTGGCCAGTAGGAGGCGTTGCAGGGGTTGGGCAGTCCAGTCTTTGATGTTGTCAACCCATGATTTCTTTTGGCGGCCTCTTCTTCTTTTGCCCTCGACTGTTCCTTGCAAGATGGTTTTTGCTAGGGTGTTGTGTCTTGTGGTGTGACCAAACCACATCAGCTTTCTCCTCTTTATGGTGGAGAGCAAAGGCTCTTGGGGGCCCACACGCTTTTTGATTTCCTCTTTCACATAGTTATTGGTCTTGTGTTCTTTGTATGATATTTTGAGGAGTCTTCTGTGGCACTTGTTCTCGAATGCTTGGATTCTTCTCTCTAACTCTGCTGTCAGAGTCCATGATTCACAGCCATATAGGAGGATAGATATTACGAGGGATTTGTAGAGGTGGTATTTGGTGCAGAAGCTGATGTTGTTGCTTCTGATGATCCTCTGGAGTCTGACTAGAGCAGATGTTGCTGTTGCAATGCGAGCTTTCACCTCATTGTTTGATGTGCCATCTTTTGTTAGGATGGAGCCTAAGTATTTGAATTGGCTCACCTCTTCCAATATTTCTCCATTCATCTTTATTTCCGTGCTGTCTTTACTCGCGCTGTTGACCATGATCTTCGATTTCTCTGTACTGACCTCCATGCCGTATGCGCTCGCTCGGTCTGTTAGACTGTCTGTGAGGATTTGCAGTTCTTGTTTGCTGCTGCCCATGAGGTCAATGTCATCTGCAAATCTGAGGTTGCAAAGGGGTCTTCCTCCAATGGAGA
>CM060340.1:23253253-23255753 GCA_030674155.1 Stramonita haemastoma
GCAAAAGGGCAGACAGACAGACAAAAAACAGAAAGAGAGAGAGAGGAGATGAGAGGAGAGGAGAGAGAGGGAAAAAGGAAGAGAGAATGGGGAGAGAGAGGAGAGAGAGAGGAGAAGGAAGAGAGAGCAGAGACAGAGACAGGGGGAAAAAGGTATTAAAAAAAACCCGAACCAACAAAAAAAGCCCCCCCAAAAAAAAACCCAAAACAAAACAAAAAAATCTTCCCCCCCAAAAAAAACACCCCAAAAAAACCCCCACAAAAAACCCCAAACAACCCAAACAACCCTTTAGGGTAGTTTTAAATTTCTTCAGATTCTTAAAGGGAAAAACCGAGCCCCTTGGTCGAGAGCATGGCAGTGGCGGGGAAGCGTGGAGGGGTTTCCCCAATCTCCCCTAAGTGAAAAAAGGGCCCAAAAGTTTCTTTTACTAATGGACGTATATGACGTCTCAGTCCCTCTGTGTCCTTAGTTTTTTTGAACTTTATTTTTTTGAATAAACCCCCAAATAGCTTTTTTTTTATGTAAAATTGTTAAAGAGTAAAAACAATGCTTGGGGGTTTTTAAAATTTGTGGAAATAGGTGTTTGCCCTTTTTTTTTTTTTGCCAGTGTGAAAAAATCTGTGATTATTTCACGCGTTATTTCCTGGTTTTTTGCGTTGAATAACTTTAGATAATTATGTGGGTTGGGATGGGTGTTTTTTCCCCTTTATATCCCCGTTGTTTTTTTAAGTTTTTCCCCTGTTTAGAGAAGCCTGTCTCCCCTCATTATCCCTGTAGTTGGTGAACCGTTGGGGGCCCACTAAGATTTTGTTCCGCTTCCTCCACTCCTCGTATTTTTCAGCTTTCTGTGAAAATCGTTCTTCTCAAGGCCCAGCCCTTCTAAATGTTGTTTCCCCATGGTTTTCTCTGTCTGCCTTTCGTCCCCCTCCTTTTTCTTTTCCTTGTAGGACAGTCTTGACCGTTTATTATTCATGTGAGTCCTGTACCCTTTTGTTTATGGGTTTTTTTCCCCTGAAATCAGGACCGCCTTATACAACCCAAAAGCGTTTTCATTTGGTTTTTTACTTCCCCATTAGTTATGTGATCTATGTATAAATACAAAAAAATTGGCAGAAGCAGTTTTGTTGGTTATATGTAATTTCTGTTGGATTCCCAAAAAATTTGCGAAAACAAATTCGCGGTTTGGGTTTTTCATCTCTGTATGAGATACCAAGAATTTTTCGAAAGCAACTTCTCCTGGTTAGTAATCTTGTGCGAGATACCCCCCCAAAAAATTTTTCCGAAAGTCTATCTCCATTGCATGTACTCTTTTATGTATGGATACCAAAAAGTTTTCCCCGAAGCATCTATCTCCATTGCACTGTATCTTTTGTTATATCTGTATGAGATACCCCAAAAAGTTTGAAGAAAACATCTTCCCCATTGCACTGTACTCTTTATTTTTATATTGTATGAGATCCCCCAAAAAAGTTTGCCAGAAAGCAGTCATCCCCTTTTGCATGATTTTTAGTAATATCTTTTGAGTCCCCCAAAAAGTTTGCCACAAAGGTCATCTCCGTTGCACTGACTCTTTATATGTTTCACTCATCACTATCAGCCCCATGTCCCAAGGAGTAGGGGGGAAATGAGGAAGAGCAACGGAGATTTTTTTCCATGCTTCCGACCTGTGGGGCCCAGTAGGAGGCTTTTGCGGGGGTTTGGGCCAGTAGTCTTTGATTTTGTCAACCTGATTTCTTTTGGCGGCCTTTTCTTCTTTTGCCCTCGATTTTCCTTGCAGATGGTTTTGCTGGGGTTGTGTCTTGTGGTGTGCCCAAAACCCACTCAGCTTTTCCTCTTTAGGGTGGAGAGAAAGGTCTTGGGGGCCCCACACGTTTTTGATTTCCTCTTTCACATAGTTTTTGGTCTTGTGTTCTTTGTATGTATTTTGAGGAGTTTCTGTGGCATTGTTCTCGAAAAGCTTGGATTTTTCTCTCTAACTTGCTGTCGAGTCCCTGATCACGATATAGGGGATAGATATTTCGGGGTTTTTTAGAGGTGGTATTTGGTGCAGAAATGATGTTTTTGCTTTGTGATCTCTGGAGTTGACTAGAGCAGTGTTGCTGTTGCAATGCGGCTTTACCTCATTGTTTGTGTGCCATTTTTGTTGGTTGGGCCTAAGTTTTGAATTTGGTCACTTTCCAATATTTCTCCATTTCTTTATTTCCTACTGTCATTACTCGCGTGTTGCCATGGTCTTCTTTTTCTCTGTATGACCCCATCCCGTATGCGTCGCTCGGTCTGTTGATGTTGGAGGTTTGCATTTCTTTTTTGCTGCTGCCATGGGTCAATGTATCTGAAAAATTGGGGTTGCAAAGGGGGTCTTCCCCCAAATGGAGATGGATTTTGTGGGGTTTTGCAGTGTTCTGTCATGATGTTTTGGGGGAAGGGTTAAAGAGTACAGGTGAGATATGTATGGATACCCAAAAGTTTGCCAAAAGCTTATTCTCCGTTGCACTGTACT
>CM060340.1:23265753-23268253 GCA_030674155.1 Stramonita haemastoma
AAGATGTTCTGCGTGCTTTCGCACACGGGGCCTCGGTTTAAAGTCTCATCCGAAGGACTAGAGAGAGACAGAGAGAGAGTACAGAGAAGAGACAGAGAGAGAGACAGAGAGAGACGAGAGAGACAGAGACAGAGAACGACAGAGAGACAGAGATAGACAGAGACAGAGAATAAACTAATTTCTCACACCATTTCTTTTTGGTGGTCATAACAATGCATAATACATTCACTTGCTATTTTGTCTTTCCCCAAGCGGAACTCTTTATTGCCTCATTTGCAACACAAAAATAACGACCGGTTGGCGAAAACTAAACGAGTTTGCGACAAGAAAAGTGTCTCTGATGCTCTCCCCTTTTGCACCCATTGACAGCTTTTTTTTCTGTTTAAAAATGGAATAAACCAAAAAGAGAAAAATGATGTATGTAAATACATTCTCACACATGAAATGGAAACGGTTTACACAGTCCATTATTTTCTCATTTACTGCTTCCGTTATTGTTGAAACAAGAAGTTTTGTCTTGCGCGAAAGAGATTCGTTCAAAACTATTTTTGGAGTTTACTACAGCTTGACGTCATTTCCGACATCCGGGTCTTCGCTGTTTTAGTCAGTGTAGCTAAATGAATGATGTTTTGTTTTGGTTTTTGTTGGTTTTGTGTGTTGTGTTGTATTTTCTGGATTTTTTGCTATTGATTTATATATATATATATATATATATATATATATATATATATTATATATATATATTATATCATTATATAGTATTATATATGTATAGTATCTCTCTCTCTCTCTCTATACATATTATATATGCCACATACTGTCTGGTTGTACCTACCCGAGAAAATTGTGCAGTGGATGATTTTAGGGTAAATGATCTCCAATATGTTATCTTATAGTATATTATTATTATATTATTAATATATATATATATATATGTTTATAGTTATTAGTTATAGTTATATAGTTTATATATATAGTCTATTATATATCTAGTTATACATATAGTTATATATAGTTATATATATTATAATTATTATATCTACATATTCTTTTTTTTACATCTCTTTGAGTCTTTCTCTTTTTTTCTATATTTTTTCTTTTTTATATTTTACTCTTTCAAATCTTTTCCCTTCCTTCCTTTCTTTATTTCGTCCTTCTCTCTTCTTTCTTTCTTTCTTTCTTCTTTTTTTTTTAAAGTCTTTCTCCTTTACTCTTCTTTTCCTTTCTGTCTCTTTTTCATTCACGTGACTGAAAATGCTACATAGAATGCAGTGTACTAGAAAAGATAGAACAGAATCGATAACAACGCAACACAATACAACACAATATACTAAAGTAAAATACGATACAGTACAATGTAGACAAGACAATCTAATACAATATAATTCCAACACAATGTAGTACAATACAATACAATGCAAAACAAGACATAACTGAACCAAAAAACTTTGCAATGCAATGCAATGTACCACAATACAATATATTCAACCCAACCCAACCAACACAAACAATTCTGACAGAAACACACACAAAAAACTAAGGCAAAGAAAGGATAAGTGATTCCATTACAAAAAAATCATCGAGACCTCAGCTTCTCTAGGTAAGACCAGCATCTTGAAGGCGGCGCCATCTCCTCTACCTCGCTGTTTTACCTTCCCTGACCCTAAAAACGGCAGGTACAGGGTACCCATTTACAGCTGGGTGAACTGGGGGACTGTACTGAAGCCAAATGCACGAACGGTCACCCCAAACCAAGACATTCTTAACAAACAAGAGAGACGGTGGTTAAAGAGAGCGCTGCGCACTGCGCTCGTGATCTGCTGACCTGGGTTCGAATCCCGTTCAAGGGGACTCTTCCCCTCTGGAGTTAACATCAGAGCCAACTCTACTCCCCCTAAAAGTCATTCGAATGAAACTATAAACCAAAGTCACGTGTGCGAATGCGCGCACAATGGTAAGAGCCCTGTCCACTTTTCGAAAGAGTAGGCTATTGTGTACCAGTGGGAACGGATGACAAAACTGACAAAACCACATACACACGGGGACCAGATGCAAAAAAAAAAAATGCCATGAGTGCTTTCTCCATCATCTCCGAATAAAAAAAATACAACAAAAAAATTCCATAAGTAATGAACATAAATAAAAACAATACAAAGAGCCATCTCAACATAGCAGTCTGGATGCAGTTCATTTTTATTTCATAACTGCCACTCCCCCTCCTCCTCTCCCCTCTCTACCTCCCATCACCCCCCTCCATCCCACCCACTCTCTACCTCCACCCCCACCCCCCCACCAAATACCCTTCATCTCTTGCCCACCCACGTGCGTCCTTGATCGTCGCCTTTTCCCTCTTGTGTTTTGACTAATGCAAAAGGACAGGTCATTTTATGACCCAGTTGTCATCAATAATCATTTTGGGGGAAACTCGGCCGGGCAATCTGCCCCACAGCACAGCACAGTACAGCACAGCACAGCTGCGTGATGCTACATGCTGACTGCC
>CM060340.1:23280753-23284630 GCA_030674155.1 Stramonita haemastoma
GTTGAATGATGTGGGCGGTGATGATGATGATGATGGTGATGGTGGTGGTAGTAGGGGTGTTTATTTTGATTTTTTTTTTTCATAATTTTATGGGTTTGTTTTTGGGTTATATCTAGTTTCATGTTTTATTTTCAGTATGGATTTTACTGTTATTGCTTTTTTGTGCGTGTCTTCCTGTTGTTGTTTGTGCATTATTGACGAGGTAGGCGGTGGTGTTAAGTTTATTGATATGTTTTGTTTGTTTTGTTCTTTTTTTAAATGTATATTTATCCTGCGTTTGAAGATAAGAAATGTGATATGTAACAGAAGAAGGCTGGGGAGATATAAACGTGAGACGGAAACATTGTACCCTCTGTCTGTGTACAGTTTCTTCGTGATGTCTGTGTACAGTTTCCTAGCTTTGTCTGTGTACAGTTTCTTAGCTTTGTCTGTGTACAATTTCTTAGCTGTGTGTACAGTTTCTTAGTTATGTCTGTGTACAGTTTCTTAGCTATGCCTGTGTACAGTGTCTTAGCTATGTCTGTATACAGTTTCTTAGCTATGTCTGTGTACAGTGTCTTAGCTATGTCTGTATACAGTTTCTTAGCTATGTCTGTGTACAGTTTCTAAGCTATGTCTGTGTACAGTGTCTTAGCTATGTCTGTATACAGTTTCTTAGCTATGTCTGTGTACAGTTTCTTAGCTATGTCTGTGTACAGTTTTCTTAGCTATGTCTGTGTACAGTTTCTTAGCTCTGTCTGTGTACAGTTTCTTAGCTCTGTCTGTGTACAGTTTCTTAGCTATGTCTGTGTACAGTTTCTTAGCTCTGTCTGTGTACAGTTTCTTAGCTCTGTCTGTGTACAGTTTCTTAGCTATGTCTGTGTACAGTTTCTTAGCTCTGTCTGTGTACAGTTTCTTAGCTATGTCTGTGTACAGTTTCTTAGCTATAATTGTGTACAGTTTTTTTTAGCTATTTTATGTATACAGTTTCTTAGCAATGTCTCTGTACAGTTTTTTAGCTATGTATGTATACAGGTTTTTTTTAGCTATGTCTGTGTACAGTTTCTTAGCTATGTCTGTGTACAGTTTCTTAGCTATGTCTGTGTACAGTTTCTTAGCTATGTGTACAGTTTTTTAGCTATGTATGCATACAGTTTTTTTTAGCTATGTATGTGCACAGTTTCTTAGCTATGTCTGTGTACAGTTTCTTAGCTATGTCTGTGTACAGTTTTTTTTTAGCTATGTCTGTGTACAGTTTCTTAGCTATGTCTGTGTACAGTGTCTTAGCTATGTCTGTATACAGTTTCTTAGCTATGTCTGTGTACAGTGTTCTTAGCTTTGTCTGTGTACAGTGTCTTAGCTATGTGTGTGTACAGGTTTTTTTTTAGCTATGTCTGTGTACAGTTTCTTAGTTATGTCTGTGTACAGTTTCTTACCTATGTCTGTGTACAGTTTCTTAGCTATGTCTGTGTACAGTTTCTTAGCTATGTGTACAGTTTCTTAGCTATGTGTACAGTTTCTTAGCTATGTCTGTGTACAGTTTTTAGCTATGTGTACAGTTTCTTAGCTATGTCTGTGTACAGTTTGTTAGCTATGTCTGTGTACAGTTTGTTAGCTATGTCTGTGTACAGTTTGTTAGCTATGTCTGTGTACAGTTTCTTAGCTATGTCTGTGTACAGTTTGTTTAGCTATGTCTGTGTACAGTTTCTTAGCTATGTGTGTGTACAGTTTCTTACCTATGTCTGTGTACAGTTTGTTAGCTATGTCTGTGTACAGTTTCTTAGCTCTGTCTGTGTACAGTTGTTAGCTATGTCTGTGTACAGTTTCTTAGCTATGTGTGTGTACAGTTTGTTAGCTATGTCTGTGTACAGTTTTTTTTAGCTATGTGTGTGTACAGTTTCTTAGCTATGTTTGTGTACAGTTTTCTTAGTTATGTCTGTGTATTCATTTATTTATTTATTTATTCATTCTTTTATATCGAGGATAACAGAATAAGCAATCATGTGCTTTTTTTCATCCGGCCCCGTGTGTATGCAGTTTTGTAAGTATTGTCATCTGTTCCCACCGGCACACGATGGCCTACTCTTACGAAAAGCGGAACAGGATTTAACGTGTGCGCAAGATGTTCTGCGTGCGTTCGCTCACGGGGCCTCGGTTTAAAGTCTCATCCGTGTACAGTTTGTTAGCTATGTGTACAGTTTCTTAGCTATGTGTGTGTACAGTTTCTGAGCTATGTCTGTGTACAGTTTCTTAGCTATGTCTGTGTACAGTTTCTTAGCTATGTCTGTTTACAATTTCTTAGCTATGTGTTACAGTTTCTTAGCTATGTCTGTGTACAGTTTCTGAGCTATGTCTGTGTACAATTTCTTAGCTATGTGTACAGTTTCTTAGCTATGTCTGTGTACAGTTTCTTAGCTATATGTACAGTTTCTTAGCTATGGTCTGTGTACAGTTTCATATCACTGTATATGTTACAGTTTCTTATCTATGTCTGTGTACAGTTTCACACCCATATTTATGTACAGTTTTCTTAGCCATGTGTCTGTACAGTATCTTTTCTGTACAGTTTCTTCTCTGTACAGTTTCTAAGCGATGTCTCTGTGTACAGTTTCTTAGCAATGTGTCTGCACAGTTTATCAGCTATTTAAATACGTGTCAAGCGAACATGAGAGTAAGAGGACTAGCCAAGTAGACCAGACGATTTTCCTCAGACAGTTTGCCTATCACAGAATGCTGATGACGTTAATAAATCAGTCACGGACCAGAACTCTTCACGTAATTATCTGACCACTTCCCTTCAGACGATTGGTCCATCTTCGTATGATGGTAATTCTCTACTGGGACAGGATAGCTCAGTGGTCAGAGCACACACGCAGGAAATGTTTCAAAACTATTCCATGAAAATATTCTGGGTTTTTTTTTTTTTTTTTTTTTTTTAGTAGTCATACTCACTAGTATTATTATCATAAATTCAAGGAATACTGAAAATATAAAATTGTAAGTTTGGTTTTATCAAACACATTATCTTAATAAGCACATTTCAGGAAAACATCAGAGATGGAAGGGTGAAAAAAGGAAATATCAGGAAAACATCAGAGATGGAAGGGTGAAAAAAAAGGAAATATCAGGAAAACATCAGAGATGGAAGGGTGAAAAAAGGAAATATCAGGAAAACATCAGAGATGGAAGGGTGAAAAAAGGAAATATCAGGAAAACATCAGAGATGGAAGGGTGAAAAAAGGAAATATCGGAAAAATCAGAGATGGAAGGGTAAAAAAGGAAATATCAGGAAAAACATCAGAGGTGGAAGGGTTGAAAAAAAGGAAATTCAGGAAAAACATCAGAGGTGGAAGGGTTGAAAAAAGAAATATCAGGAAAACATCAGAGGTGGAAGGTGAAAAAAGGAAATATCAGAAAACTACGGGTAGAAGGGTAAAAAAAGGAAAATATCAGGAAAACATTACGGGTGAAGGGTAAGTAAAAAAAGGAAATATCAGGAAAACATTACGGGTAGAAGGGTAAAAAAAAAAGGATAATATCAGGAAAACATTACGGGTAGAAGGTAAAAAAAAAGAAATATCAGGAAAACATTACGGTAGAAGGGTAAAAAAAAAGGAAATAATCAGGAAACATTACGGTAGAAAGGGTAAAAAAAGAAATACCAGGAAAACATACGGTAAAGGGTAAAAAAAGGAAATATCAGGAAAACATTACGGGTAGAAGGGTAAAAAAAGGAAATAATCAGAAAACATTACGGTAGAAAGGGTAAAAAAAGAAATAATCAGGAAAACATACGGTAGAAAGGTAAAAAAAAGGAAAATACCAGGAAAACATTACGGGTAGAAGGGTAAAAAAAAAAAATATCAGGAAAACATTTACGGTAGAAGGGTAAAAAAAA
>CM060340.1:23284730-23302230 GCA_030674155.1 Stramonita haemastoma
GAGAGAAGGGAGGGAGGAAGAGAGAGGAGGAGGGAGGGAGAGAGAGTATTGTGGCCAAAGGCCGTTGTGCATTAAACAGTTTCAGTGTTCAGGTTCAGTGTTCTTCTCTCTCTCTCTCTCTCTCTCTCTCTCTCTCTCTCTCTCTCTCTCTCTCTCTCTCTCTCTCTCTCTCTCTCTCTCTCTCTCTCTCTCTCTCTCTCTCTCTCTCTGTATGACATAATGCACACGTGTGCACTCTCTATTGCCCTATCTATCTAGCTTCTCTGATGAATGGAGAACAGGTGCCCACACGTCAGATTAAAGGATACCGCGAAATTTCAGGAAGCTGTAAACTCATAGCAACACTGGTTTCTGTCGCATCTGTATAAGTGTGTGTGTGTGTGTGTGTGTGTGTGTGTGTGTGTGTGTGTGTGTGTGTGTGGTGTGTGTGTGTGTGTGTGTGTTGTGTGTGTGTGTGAGTGCGTGCGTGGTGTGTGTGTGTGTGTGTTGTGTGTGGTGGTGTGGTGTGTGTGGTGTGTGTGTGTGTGTGTGTGTGTGTGTGTGTGTGTGTGTGTGTGTGTGTGTGTGTGTGAGTGCGCGCGCGTGTGTGTGTGTGTGTGTGGGTGGTGTGTGTGTGTGTGTGTGTGTGTGGTGTGTGTGTGTGTGTGTGTGTGTGTGTGTGTGTGTGCGGGGGGTGGAAGGAAGGCCAGGGGTGGTGGGTATGGTGTGTGTGTTGGGGGGGGGCTTGCTTGTGTGTGTGTGTGTTATGAGTGTCTTAGAGAAGGGGGGCTCTGTTTGTTTGAGAGGGAGAGGGCTGTGTGTGTTTTAAGTGTGGGGGGTATGTCCTCTCTGAATATAATATAGATATATATATATAGATATATATATCTAGAGTATATAGTATTATATAATATATATGATATAATTATATATGTGTGTTATATTTTATATGAATGTACAGTTGCATAATTATGCATTCATTTAGATATAGATAGAGTGACATGCAGATACAAAGATAGACACTGTACTGACACACAGATAGATCATTTTGCTTTCCTAAAATAGTGGGTGTTTTTTTTCTACAGAACTTTACATGTAAAAGAACCCACAGCAGCAGGAAAGGTGATTCAGCATTAACTACAATGATCTTTCTCGATGCTTTGGATTCTTTTACGTACACATCATACATGCATGTGTACACAGGACCTCAGCTTATCGTCTCATCCGAAAGACTATCACCCAGACCACCACTCAAGGTCTAGTGGATGGCATAAAAAACAGGTTTCAATAGGGATTCGAACCCCAACCGATCATTTTTCTAGACAGATTTGCGTTACCTCTAGACCACCGACCCATGTAGTGAGAGACTGCAATGTCAGCGTGTTTTAATTTTGAGCTATTCTGCCTCTTCCCCCTCCCCCTCCCCCTTCTCCCTTTCATTCCACCACCCTTCCCCTTTACATTTCTCTCCCACCCCCACCCCCTACCCCCGTCCTCCTTCCCTTCTCTCCCCCTCCACCCCTCCTCCCCCTTCCCTCCCCCCCCTCCCCCCACATCTCTCTAATCTAGCAACACAATCCATGATTGTTTTGCTTTGTCTCATATGCAGTTTGTGGTTTGTTTGCATGTTTCGTTTTTATGTTGTAGTCAGAGCTTGATGTGTGTGTGTGTGTGTGTGTGTGGGCAGAATGTGTTTTGAGATGAGGAGAAAAAGTGTCCAGTTTCAAACAATGTGTCTGATTTATTTGTGTGTGTGAATGTGATGATGATGTCTGGGTTATATGTTTGTTTTTTTTGGGGGGTGTCTGTCAGAATTTCTATTAACATTGAAGGATGGGGAAAGGACGGGAAGGGAGGGGAATGGAGGGAATTTTTATTGTTTCAGAAAGTCTAGGTGGATGGATGAGATGGTTGGAGAGAGGGGGGAAGAAAGAGAAGAGAGACAGACAGACAGACGGATAGACAGAGGTACAGAGAGAATATTGAAGAGAGACAGACAGACAGAGAGCGACAGACACAGACACACAGAGAGAGGGAGACAAATAGACAGCAAGAAAACTTCAAAACACGTTAAGCGTCGAACGAATGATTTCTTTTTTATAAATGAAGACAGACAGAAAAGAACAGACGGACTAACGACAGAGGAACCTGAACAAAAGATGGAATGAAGGGAGTGAGAGAGGTATGGACGAACAGACGAATGCACAGACAGCACAGACGAGCTGACAGAGAAATGATGATGGATGGATGGATGGTGGTGGATGATGTGGTGAATGGATGGATGGGGTGGGTGGATGGATGGGTGGATGGATTTGGATGAGGATGGTGTGGTGGATGGATGGATGGATGGATGGATGGATGGATGATGGATGGACGGACGGACGGATGGATGGAGGATGGATGGATGGATGGATGGATGAATGGATGGATGGACGGATGGATGGATGAGTGGATGGATGGATTTGTTTCCAAGTATGTGGTCATTGTCACCTTCATTCAACGCCCATGTCATGCCGAAATCCATCACATGTTGGAGTTCTCTCTCTCTCTCTCTCTCTCTCCTCTCTCTCTCTCTCTCTCTCTCTCTCTCTCTCTCTCTCTCTCTCTCCTCTCCTCTCTCTCTCTCTCTCTCTAATCCTCTCTCTCTCTCTCTATCACTCTCTCTCTCTCTCTCTCTCTCTAATCACTCTCTCTGTCTGTCTGTCTCTCACTCACTCTCTCCCTCTCTCTCTCTCTCTCAATCTGTCTGCCTCTGTCTGTCTGTCTGTCGTCTGTCTCCTCTCTCTCTCTCTCTCTCCCTCTCTCTCTCTCTCTCTCTCTCTCTCTCTCTCTCTCTCTCTCTCCTCTCTCTCTCTCTCTCTCTCTCTCTCTCTCTCTCTCTCTCCTCCTCTCTCTCTCTTCCTCTCCTCTCTCTCTCTCTCTCTCTCTCTCTCTCTCTCTCTCTCTCTCTCTCTCTCTCTCTCTCTCTCTCTCTCTCCTCTCTCTCTCTCCTCTCTCGTCTCTTTCTAATAGCTCTTCTCTGTCTGCGTTACTACTCATTCTCCTCTACTCTCTCTCTCTCAGTCTGTCTGCTTTTCTGTCTTCTCGTCTAGTCTCATTCTACTCTCTCTCTCTCCTCTCTCTCTCTCTCTCTCTCTCTCTCTCTCTCTTCTCTCTCTCTCTCTCTCTCTCTCTCTCTCTCTCTCTCTCTCTCTCTCGTCTTCTCTCTCTTCTTCTCTCTCTCTCTCTTCTCTCTCTCTCTCTCTCTCTCCCCTCTCTCTCTCTCTTCTCTCTCTCTCTCTCTCTCTCTCCTCTCTCTCTCTCTCTCTCTCTCTCTCTCCTCTCTACCACACACACACTCTCTCTCTCTCTCTCCTCTCTCTCTCTCTCTCTCTCCTCTCTCTCTCTCTCTCTCTCTCCATCTCTCTCTCTCTCTCTCTCTCTCTCTCTCTCCTCTTAAGGGCCAGATGAAAAAAAAGTATGTAATGCTTACTCTGCAACCCTTGAACAATAAAGATTATTTATTCATTCTCTCTCTTTCTCTCTCAAAAACAACTTTTTTAAGCTACGTATTTCTTGTTGATTTTTCCCAAAACACATAACAAAACAATAATAACCAGAAAACCCCCAAACTTGAAATTGTCAGTCTGAAATCAGCATACATCTGGACTCAATCATTTCAACGCACGCCCCCGTCCCACAGTCTTCCCAGCAGTCCTAGAGGAAGTGACGTCAGCGGAAGTGACGCCAAAGTTATGATGGAAGTGTCAAGATGGAGAAACAAGACATTTCCTGTTAACCGGTTTGCACCCACACATAAGGTTTTTTTTTACTTTTTGGTATTGTGCAATATTATTTTTCTTCGTCGACATTACAGACAGCAACTATTGTTGTCTGTTCTATGAGCGAAAATGTGTCACGTTGTCCTTAAGCACCTGACAAGCCAGGCCCAGCACATCCGACTTTAGCCTAAGAGAAAATTGTTATCTTTAAGTCTTTCTTTAAGAAAAAAAAAAGGGAGGAAAAGGAAGCAAGAAGGCAGAAAAAACGACAAGAAGGAGGAGGTGATAGGAAAGAAAAGGAACAAGAAGACAGAAACAAAAAGACTGTCAGAAAAGAGGAAATTTCTTTCACGGTATTTTCGGTATGTTGGGATGCTATTTTATACTGACAAGACCCCCACATCCCTACAGGGGATCGTACTGTGTCATATTAATGTTGTTATATTTTGAGTGTCTGTTTCGGGTTTTTTGGTTTTCGGTTGTTGTTGTTTGTTTTTTTTACTTGCTTGTTATAAAGTATAGTGGGTTGTTCTGTACTTTAGAATTTGTGCTTTAGTTTTGTGCATGTTTCGTGCGTGCGTCGTGCGTGTGTGTGCGTGTGTGTGTGTGTGTGTGTGTGTGTGTGTGTGTGTGTGTGTGTGTGTGGTGTGTGAAAAATCAAGGCTGTGTGTGTATGTGTGTTGTGTGTGTGTGTTGTGTGTGTGGGTGTGTGTGTGTGTGTGTGTGAAAAATCAAAGGGCAGTTCCCACAATAACGACTCGACTGCTTCAGAAGTCATTGAGAAGTCAGGCAGTCAGTTTGCTTAGGTCGACTGAATTTTAAGGGTAGACACGGGTCTAAAAGGTTCAAAATCATGGGGAGGGGAGAGGGGAGGGGTAGTAAAAAAAAGCAAATATGGAGATTCACCTGCATAAATTTAAAGAAGTCAGGTTCAAGACCATGTCTTTAAAAAAATTTTCCTGAATTTGTTTACACATAAAGGCATGGAAGTTCGAAATATTTAGTTTGGGTGCCCATATTGGATTGTTTCTGTGGAAACAGCGAATAGAACTGAGGAATTTATGGATTTTTAGGCTTTACCCGAGTTGCCCTTTCAATATGTATGGCACGACTTTTAACATAAGCTTATAAACAAACTTTATTAGTTTCGACCCCGGTGTCTCGTGGTATTGCGAAAAACAGGCCTTGCAACGCAGTTGAGCTGTCAATGCAAAGACTAAAAGAATCATTTATTTCTTTTTACAGTTAATACGGATTTTTTTCTTTTAGAAAATTGTATGTAATTAAGCAAAAGGAAAAATAAACACACAAAAAGAATGAAAGAAAGGAAATCGGTGAACTCTCTCCCAAAAAAATGTGTTTAAGTAAGTACAATTTCTTTTTAGACAGATGTTTTTATCCTCTTTTCTCTTCAAGAAATCTTTTCTTCAAATCGAATAAAAGGAGTCTCACACACACACACACACCACACAACACCACACACACACACAACACACACACACAACAACACAGAAACACGCAAGTCACACACGCAAGCACACACACACACACACACACACACACACACACACACACACACACACACACACCATTACAAAACACAGACACACGCAAATTACACATACACACACACGCGCGCCACACACACAACATACACACACTAACTTATAAAACACACACACTAACTTACAAAACACACACAGACACAACACAACACACACACACACACACACACACACACACACACACACACACACAAACACACACACACACACTGTGCCGGACGCGAATGCACCCGCAGCCAATCAAAACGCTGCTATGTCCATGAATGTTCTTTCCCAGCATTCTTTGCAGCGGAAGTGTCGTCAGTGTTAGGGACACAAGGTCACATTGGTTGTTTTTTTAAAATAATCAGGGAAAAAAAAAACGTGTCGAAGGACAACGAATTCGGCCGATGTACTAGAAAAAGAAAAATTCATTAGAAATAAAAGTAAAGAAGAAATAATATAGGTCAGGTTTAATCAAATGAAATTGCTGAAATAAAATAAGATCAGATGAAATACAATAAAATATGTTGTTGTTTTTTTTTAATCGGATGTAGCTTCCATATGTCTGTCTGTGTCTCTGCCTGTCCGTCTATATGTCTGTGTGTCTTTCTGTATGTACGTATGTATATATGTAGAGCATGCATGCATTGAATGCATGTATGTATGTTTATGATGATGTGATGGTATATGTATGGTATGTGATGAGTATGATGGTAGTATTATCTATGTATGTTGTACATGTTTTCTCTCTCTCCTCTCTCTCTCTCTCTCTCTCTCTCTCTCTCTCTCTCTCTCTCTCTCTCTGAACTTGGTGCGATGTTCAGTTTGTGGTAGTAATAAAGGAATATATTATACATTATACCCAACTCTGTGTGTATGTATGTGTGTGCTCACGCGTCTGTGAGTGCGTGTATGCTCATGTGTGCGTGATTGTGTGTGTGCTCGTGTGTCCGTGCGCCTGTGCGTGCACGCGTGCGCGTGTGTGTAGTGGGTGTGGGTGCGTGCGTGCGTATCTGTTTATCTGCCTGTCTGGTTCTTTGCAAGTACCTGTATCTCTGTATGTCTTCAAGAATGAGGTAAGCCCACGCACTTGTGTCTGTGTGTGTCTGTGTGTCTTGTGGTGTGTGTGCGCGTGCGCGTGCGCGATGCACGCCAGTATGTTTATAAACACTAGGTTTCTAAGTGCAAATTTAAAATGCACTTGAAACCTTATTTTCATTTCATACCCCTCCTCCCTCCAATCCCCCCATAAGAAGACCACTTCAATGAAGTGTTAACTGAAGAGGCTTTTAATACTGTGATGACTGCTACACGTCAGCACGATGACGACAGATCCTGCTGCTGTTGGCATGACGTCATTACAGCTTGTGGCGTCAGCATGGCAGACGGATTTGGTTTATAGAGACAGACTTCGGGGCTGACAGAATTGTCAGGAGGGTGGAAGATGGGGTGCGGGTGGGGGGTGGGGTGGGGTGGGGGGGAGCGAGAGGAGGGGTGTATGTTTTGCTTTTGTGTGGGTTTTGTTTAGGGTTTGTGTGGGGGGGGGGTGGGGGTTTTTTCTCAGCTCTGATGTTCATCAATGGTGAGATTTTTGCGTATGTGACCATTTACACACAACACACACACCACACACACACACCCACACACACACACAACACACACAACACCACACCCACACACACACAACATCACCACCACACACCCACACCACACCACACCCACACCCACCCACCACCACCACCACCACCACCACCACCACCACCACCACCACCACCACACCACACCACCACCACCACCACCACCCACCACCACCACACCACCACCACCACCACACTACCACCACCACCACCACCACCTCCACCACCACCACACACCACCACCACCACCACCACCACCTACCACCACCACCACCACCACCACCACCACCACCACCACCCACCAACTACCAACCACCACCACCACCACCTCCACCACCACCACCACCCACCACCACTCCACCACCACCTCCACCACCACCACCACCCCACCACTCTCCACCACCACCACCACCACCACTCCACCACCACCACCTCCACCACCACCACCACCACCACCACCACACTACCACCACCCACCACACCCACCACCACCACCACCACACACCACCACCACCACCACCACTATTAATGTAGCTGTATTCAGATTTCGGGGTTGCTTGGTTGTCTTCGTTTGTTGCAGGGGAGGGGGTGGTCTGCGGGGGGGTGTTTTCTTTCTTTTTTTTTGGTGGGTGCCGGGGGGGGGGGGTGGAAATTGTATTGGAGTTGTTGTTTGTTCTTTTTTTCTTGCAGGTTGCTGTTGTTGTTTTGCGGAGAAAGGGACGATGGGGTGATAGGAAGGATAGTATTTTCAACAAACCAAAAGTCTGTTGACAAAGTTGGGAGGCTCCTGCTTAAAGATTCTGTTGGTATATTGCAAAGTACGAGTTTTGATGTTGTGGGGGGGGGGGGTGTTGTTTCTTTCTTTCTTCACATGATGATGCATATGCATGTGCATACGAAAGAACAAAAATCAATGTATGTAGATCTAGTCTATACGCATAAACATACATGTCTATTTATTATGCTCTCTCTCTCTCTCTCTCTCTCTCTCTCTCTCTCTCTCTCTCTCTCTCTCTCTCTCTCTCTCTCTCTCTCTCTCTCTCTCTCTCTCCCATCTCTCTGTCAATGCTGCTCCTTCATCTTAATTCTTCTCTCTCTCTCTCTCATTCTCTCTCTCTTTCTCTCTCTCTCTCTCTTCTCCTCTCTCTCTCTCTCTCTCTCTCTCTCTTCTCTCCCTCTCTCTCTACTCTCTCAACTGTTTGTCAAATCTACTCTGCATTGTATTGTGGCCCAAGGCCGATTGCAATTAAATATTTCATTTCTCTCTCTCTCTCTCTTCTCTCTTCTCTCTCTTCTCTCTCTCTCTCTCTCTCTCTCTCTCCTCTCTCTCTCTCTCTCTCTCTCTCTCTCTCTCTCTCTCCCTCTCCCTTTCCCTTTCCCTTTCCCTCTCTTTCTGACTCTCACGCGATGTTCAGTTTATGGCACTGGTAATAAAGTGACGTACATAAGATGCTAGACTATAAACCATGGCGTGCTGGCCTTGAGTCAGACATCAATCATTCAGCTATACTGGCCATCGCATCCCCCCCCCCACCTCAAATCAGCACCCCCTGGATATTTTGAGGAGAAGAAGAAGAAAAATGTATCAATCTATTACTTTTGTTTTTCGTTCCTCGATTACAGCTCTAATGTTTGCCAATATTGATGAATGTTTTTCATATGCTTTGTTGTGATAATAAACCTTTTGTCCTGTAGGTATTTCTACTTTGGGATAAATTTTGTGTGGCGGCCATTTTACTCAGATTCAAGTAGCCATGTTCTGTCTTCAAGGTCTTGCGCTCGCTTTCACCCAGTCAAGTTAAGCAGCGTCGAGCGTGTTACCAGTTGGAAGGGTGACCGTTGCGCGCCTTGGCTTCAGTACAGCCCCCCCCCCCCCCCCCCCCCCCCTCAGTTCACCCAGCTGTAAATGGGTACCTGCCCTCTTTAGGGTCAGGAAAGGTAAAGCTTACGAGGGAGAGGAGATGGGTCCGCCTTCAATATGCTGGCCCCTAGAGAAGCTGAGGTCTTGACAAACCTCGCTCCCCTACGACCGCCTAGGTTATGGGACACCTTTACCTTTATTACGATAAATGCTATTGTTCTACCCTTGTTGAATGTACCACTCTAGCTCTGCAATAAGCTCAATTATTGTTGTAAGTAGGACTATTCAATTCAATTTCAACTGAACTGTTCCATCGCCATTTCATCGGTAGAAGCTCCATGCAAAGCCGCCAGGGCTTTGCCATCTTTCTCTTCTGTCTCTGCTGAGTTCTACCATCTCCTGTAGCCCTGCCAGACCACTGACTCTCATTGATGTTGCAATGTAGGATGTGTTATAGATTAATTCTAAATTTCCCTGCTACACTCATAGGACTCTTAGAGTAAAAACCAATCGGAATGGATTATGACGGGGTAATATTTACAAGGGAAGGGGGTAGTATCATTTATCCAGCACCGGTGCAGAGCCTAGGGAATCGCCATAGCTCACGCTGACCAAATCGATAAAGAGAGAGGTCGTCTGGACGGAAATGGTCAGCTAATTACGTGGACAGGGCTGGTCCCTGGCTGACTTATTAATGTCATCGGCATTCCATGATTGGCCAAGTGTCTGTGGGAGATGGGCCCCGCTCACTTTTTCACCCTCTTCCTCCTCTTCCTCTTCTTCTTCCTCTTCTGATCCTGAAGGCATCAATCAGCTCTGTGGCTGACAAACTCACATAGGGAGAGACTGAGGTTGTACATGTCATTTTTGTTACTTTGTCTTTCTGTGGGTTTCTAGTATGTGTAGTTTGTACTGCTGGGAAACCGAGAGGAAATATATCATTGCTTTTCAATCCCCTTCCTCTTCTTCCTCTTCTGATCCTGAAGGCATCAATCAGTTCTGTGGCTGAGAATCTTACATAGGGAGCAAACTGAGGTTGTACATGTCATTTTTGTCACTTTGTCTTTCTGTGGTTTCTAGTATGTGTAGTTTGTATGCTGGGAAAACTGGAGAAAATAAATTATATATCATCGCTTTTCAACCCCCTTTCTCTTGTTTATTCTTTGACTGGACTGTATAGCCAAGCAGGGGCAAAGATATACAGATTCACATTAAGAATTTACTTTTCCTACTGTGTTTTGTTATATCAGTGGTCCATTTAAGTCTCGACAAAGGACTTTTTTTTTTTCAATTTAGGTACTTTTCTTTGGCTACATAATCTAGACTACATCATTTCTTGGGTAGGTAGGGTCCAGTTTGAATCTTCATTGTTGATGTTAATGCTCTTGTTAATTTTATTTATTTATTTATTTTATTTATTTATTTTATTTTATTCTTTTATTTATTCTTTTATATCGAGGATAACAGAGTAAGCAATCATGTGCTTTTTTACATCCGGTCCCCGTGTGTATGCAGTTTTGTAAATATTGTCATCTGTTCCACCGGCACACGATGGCCTACTCTTACGAAAAGCGGAACAGATTTAAGTGTGCAGATTTCTGCGTGCGTTGCCACGGGCTACTTTAAATCTACAGTAATGAATTTTCCTTGGAATTACATAGTATGACTCCATCTCTGAATCTTTTCTTTTATCGAGTGTTAAGACTAAGTGTGTTATGCCCCATGAGTGTAGAGTCTTCAAAAAGACGGGTCATACTTTTTATCCCTAATTCTATGCTACATCTTAAAATGTTCCTAAGAGTGCTGTGATAGGTTAGTGGTTAGAGGGTTTTAAGCACGCTATCTGAGGGCCAGGGTTCAAGCTACTAAGGCATCAGTTCAGTGAATTTTTCCCTTGGAATTTACATCAGTACTGACTCCACTCCTCGAAATCTTTTTTTTTTTTACATCGAGGATAATGGAATAAGCATTCATGTGCTTTTTTTCATCCAGTCCCCATGTGTATGCAGTTTTTTTAAATATTGTCATCTGTTCCCACCGACACACAATGGCCTACTCTTACGAAAAGCGGAACAGGATTTAACGTGTGCGAAAGATGTTCTGCGTGCTTTCGTACACGGGGTCCCCGGTTTATAGTACCATCCAAGGACTTTTGGGGGAGAGTGGAGTCAGCACTGATGTTAACTCCAGGGGAAAAATCCCCTCGAACGGGAATCGAACTCGGGTCGTCAAATTGCGAGCGCAATGTTCTGACCACTAGGCTTCCCGTCTCTAGATTGGATGACACCATAAACTGAGGTCCTGTGTGTGAAGGACATAGAAGGTCTTGTGCAACATGTTAAAACCTTATAATTATGCCTTTCAGAAAAGTAGGCCATTGTGTGCTGGTAAGAGCAGATGACAACGTAAAAAAATACATGAATACTGTTTCGTGTTTAGACACCACCCCCTAAGTCAGACTACGAGACTATCTTACTGGTGAGCAAACAGGGTTGAATACGCAAAATCTCACCATTGGGGAACCTTGGAGTCTAGCCAAGGAACCAAAAAAAGAAGAAAAAACCACGAATGTAAATTCTTTACAGAGACACAGTATACCTGTTAATCACCATTTTTTCTTCTCCAAAAATAGAATATATTATGGCTACCTTCATGGTAGGCAAAAACAGTGACATATGCAAAATCTCACCATTGGTGAACCTTGGAATTCTAGTTGAGGAATGAGGACAAAATCCATGAATTCTATGCTTCACTTTCAAATGTTTGCCAAATAAGCTAAAAGCTTGGAAAGGAGAGAACTCACAAGTTACAGAGTCATGTAAGTCATGACCTAGATCAGAAGAGAGCCGAGGCAAAGGTCATAACTCGCACTGACCCAATTAAAAACAGAGAGGTCGTTAGGACGGGAATGGTGAGATAACTACGTGGACAGTGTTGGTACCTGGCTAACTATTATTAATGTCATCAGCATTCTAGGATTGGCAAACTGTCTCGGGTAGATGAGCTAGCCTACTTTTCTCACCCCCTCTTTCTTTGAGGCTCCCCTGATAGTCATTAACCAGGGCTATATTTCAATGTGCAGTGTACCTTAGATTACAGCCTCTAGTTGTCAGTGTACCTAAGATTACAACCTCTATTTGTCAGTGTTTTCGTGTGCATTTTTTGGTATCAAAAATACTATGGCTATTGTAAAGACAGAGAATTAGGTAGAAATATTTGGTAATCTATTCCAACCAAGCTTTTATTGACTTAATGGCACGATTTCTATATAAGTGAGAAACTGTAGACAAACGATATGAATTTCTTTTTCCCATCCCTCCTTACAGGTAACCGTTATTGGCAGTATTGTAAAACGTCTAAGAGAAATACAAAGTAACCACACGCACACTAACTAAGCAAAGAGAATTCACTTCATCTTCACTTCACCTTTCCCGTAGTCCCGCAGACCGTGGGGGGCACCACTGAAGATTTTGCAACCAGCTTCCTCCCTCCCAATGGTCCTCTGCCCTCTATAGCAGATCGCTCCACCCAAGGCCTGTCCACTCTCTGATGTTGTCTTCCCATTGTTTCCTCTGTCTGCCTCTTCGTCTCCCTTCCCTTACTTGTTCCCTATGAGACAGTCTTGGCCAGTCCAGATGTTCGTGTGACGTGCGCGCTACCACTATAGTTTGCGTTTTTTCACTGAAGTTAGGAGCTCTTCATATGGTCCAATGGCATTTTTTATGCTGGCTTTCACTTCTTCATTAGTGATGTGATATGTGTATGAAAGCTGTTTAGGGAAGGCATCAGTCTGATGCGAGAAGTACCATCACCCAAAGACCAATCAATAACAGAAGTCGTCTGGCAGACTTGACTTGACTTGACTTATGCCTGTGAATTTCCCTTAGGAACAAAGGGCCGCAACAACACTCCTCCAACGGACTCGGTTTCTTTCTGGGAGATCCTCTTCAGCTCGGCCCACGTCATTCCGGCTGCCTTCTTCGTCTCTGCTTCAATGCTTCTGCGCCAGGTCTGTTTTGGTCGACCTACTTTCCGCTTCCCTTGTGGGTTCCAGTCAAGGGCCTGCCTGATGATGGAAATGCTCCGCTAATTACGTGGACAGTACTGGTGCTTGGCTGATTAATTTATTAATGTCATCAACATTCTGTGACTGGCGAAGTAGTCTGAGGAAGATGGGTGTGGTCTACTTTGCTGGTCTTCTTACTCTCGTGTTCCCTTGACGTGTATTAGCTCAGAAATTGAACAGGGGGTTAGGTAGGAGACCTTGTTTTCCTGTCACGTCATGTTTCCCTCCTGTGTATTTCTGATTATTTCTGTCACTAGAATTCTAGGGGTTGGCAAACTGTCTGGCTGGGGTGGATAGGGTGGATGGGGAGATTAGTTGGGGTTTTTTTTTACCTTTCCACTTGTGATGTCTTCCTGATATTTGCTTTTTTTTTTACCTTCTACCTGTGATGTCTTCCTGATATTTGCTTTTTTTTTACCTTCTACCTGTGATGTCTTCTGATATTTGCTTTTTTTTTTACCTTCTACCTGTATGTCTTCCTGATATTTGCTTCTTTTTTTTCACCCTTCTACCTGTGATGTCTTCCTGATATTTGCTTCTTTTTTTTTCACCCTTCTACCTGTGATGTCTTCCTGATATTTGCTTCTTTTTTTTTCACCCTTCTACCTGTGATGTCTTCCTGATATTTGCTTTTTTTTTACCCTGCCACCTGTGATCTTTTCCTGATATTTGCTTTTTTTCACCTTCTACATGTGATGTTTTCCTGATATTTGCTTTTTTTTATCCTTCCATCTGTGATGTTTTCCTGAACTTTGCTTGTTAAGAAAATGTGTTTGATAAAACCAAACTCACAATTTTACATTTTCAGTATTCCATGAATTTATGATAATAATACTAGTGAGTATGACTACTAAAAAAAAATTATTTTTTTAAACCAGAATATTTTCATGGAATAGTTTTGAAAACATTTCTGCGTGTGTGCTCTGACCACTGAGCTATCACGTCCCAGTAGAGAATTACCATCATACGAAGATGGACCAATCGTCTGAAGGGAAGTGGTCAGATAATTACGTGAAGAGTTCTGGTCCGTGACTGATTTATTAACGTCATCAGCATTCTGTGATAGGCAAACTGTCTGAGGAAAATCGTCTGGTCTACTTGGCTAGTCCTCTTACTCTCATGTTCGCTTGACACGTATTTAATAGCTGATAAACTGTACAGACACATTGCTAAGAAACTGTACACAGAGACATCGCTTAGAAACTGTACAGAGAAGAAACTGTACAGAAAAGAAACTGTACAGACACATGGCTAAGAAAACTGTACATAAATATGGGTATGAAACTGTACACAGACATAGATATAAAAAACTGTACATATACAATGATATGAAACTGTACACAGACATAGCTAAGAAACTGTACATATAGCTAAGACACTGTACACAGACATAGCTAAGAAACTGTACAAATAGCTAAGAAACTGTACACAGACATAGCTAAGAAACTGTACACAGACATAGCTAAGAAACTGTACAAATAGCTAAGAAACTGTACACAGACATACCTCAGAATCTGTACACAGACATAGCTGATAAACTGTACACAAACATAGCTAAGAAACTGTACACAGACATAGCTAAGAATCTGTACACAGACATAGCTGATAAACTGTACATAGACATAGCTAAGAATCTGTACACAGACATAGCTGATAAACTGTACACAGACATAGCTAAGAAACTGTACACAGACATAGCTAAGAAACTGTACACAGACATAGCCAAGAAACTGTACACAGACAGCTAAGAAACTGTACACATAGCTAAGAAACTGTACACATACATAGCTTAGAAACTTACACAGACAGCTAAGAAACTGTACACAGACACAGCTAAAAAAAAATTAAGTGTACACAGACATAGGGTACAATGTTTCCTTCTCACGTTTATATCTCTCCAACCTCCTTCTGTTACATATCACATTTCTTATCATCAAACGCAGGATAAATATACATTTAAAAAAGACCATATCAATAAACCTAACACCACCGCCTACCTCGTCAATAATGCACAAACAACAATAACAGGAAGACACGCACAAAAAAGCAATAACAGTAAAATCCATACTGAAAATAAAACATGAAACTAGATATAACCCCAAAACAACCCCATAAAATTATGAACAAAAAAAAAATCAAAATAAATACCCTTACTACCACCACCATCACCATCATCATCATCATCACCGCCCACATCATTCAACTTTTTTCTTTTCTTCAAAATCTGCAGCTGACAAACTTGGATTTCTACGCACGTGTCAACTTGGTGGCCCAGTGGTCTAGAAGTAACACACCTCTTTAGAAAGCGAGGGGTTGCGGATTCGATCCCCGTTTGATTCAAACCTTCTCTCCTTCCCAATTACTAGACCTTCAGTAATAGTTTGGGTGCGAGCCTTTCGGGTGAGACGATAAACCGAGGTTTCATGAGCAACACACATTTATCGCACGTTAAAGACTCCACGGCAAGAGTGTTTTTCCTGGTAAAATTCTCTGTAGAAAAAAAGTCACCGTACTAGGGAAACAATCACACTTGAATACAGCAACACACGCGCACACGCACGCACGCACGCACACACGCCCGCGCACGCACGCACGCACGCACGCACGCACGCACACACACACACACACACACACACACACACACACACACACACACAAAACAAATGACTGGCGAGGCGACGCGTTCTCTCTGTCGAAATTCACGCTGAGAAATTTTCTGTGGCTGAAAGTGATATGCATCACAATACAATTCAATACAATACATTACAATACAATGTAATATTATGCAATGCAATATAACACAGTACATTACAATACAATGCAATGAAATGCAATTCAATACAACATAACACAATACACTACGATGCAATGTAATGTCAACACAAAACAATGACTACACTACACTACACTGCACTGCACTGCACTACACTACACTACACTACACTACACTACACTACACTACACTACACTACACTACACTACACTACACTACAACACAACACAATACAATACAACACAACACAATTCAATACAACACAACACAATACAACACAACACAATTCAATACAACACACTACAAACCATTTTAACACAATACAACACAACACTATTCAATACAACACAATCCAAAAAACACCAAACAATAAAGCACAACACAACACAACACAATCAAATACCGCACAAACTTGAATATTTCTGCCCAGGCAAAAACAAAACCAATCCCAAAGAAATTAGACGCTCCTTCCTCTTCTCCTCCACCCCCAACCCCCCACTGCCACCCCCCCCCCCCCACCCCCGCCACCCCCACCCCCTCACCCCCACCCCCCACTTCCTTCCCCTCTCATCATTCTCCATCATTTTAATTCAATTTTAGAACACCAGGCGTGGAATTTCATCTTTCCAGGATTTGATTTCAAGTGCACAAAAGAAACAATGATATATCTAAAACATGATGAGGGAAAAAATTAAGTGGTCAGAATTTGGAGAGTAAAGGGATGGGCAGCATTTGCTTGTTTTTGGGTGGGTGGGTGGGTGGGTGGGTTGGTTGGTTGGTTGGTTGGTTGGTTGGTTGATTGGTTGGTTGGTTGGTTGGTTGGTTGGTTGGTTAGGTTGGTTGGTTGGTTGGTTGGTTGGTTGGTTGGTTGGTTGGTTGGTTGGGAGAGCAGCCTGAATTTTACACAGAGAAACCTGCTGTGACTGAAAGTGGTATACAATACAATACAATGAAATACAATACAATGAAATACGATACAATGAAATACAATACAATGAAATACGATACAATGAAATACAATACAATGAAATACGATACAATACAACACAAAACAATACAATGAAATACAATACAATACAATACAATGAAAGGGAATACAATGTAATGCCAAACAATACAACACAATACAAGACAACGTAATACAATACAATACAATAATAAAATACAATTGAGTACAATAAACAAAACAATACAGTATATCACAATACAACGACACGATACAATGCATAGTACAATACAATACAACACAATGCAGTACATCACAATAGAACGCAATACAATAAATTCAATACAGTATGATAAGATACAATACAACACAATGCAGTAAAATATAATGCAATACAACAATACAATACTATATAATACAACACAACTCGATATGGTACGATACATTACAATACCACCACTAACCACCATCACCAATCATTCTCTTCTTTTCGTCGTCGTCGAACACTCAGACACCAACAATTGTTTGTTATATGAGCGAAAATGCGTTGTGCTGCCGTTAAGCGCCTGACAAGTCAGGCCCAGCGCATCCGACTTCGGCATGGAAGAGAATTGTTAAATTCAAGTCTTTCTGGAAAAAAGAAGGGAATGAAAATGGATCAAGAAGACAGAAAATAGACAAGAAGTAGGTGATATGAAGAAAAGGAACAAAGCAGAAACGAAGAGAGTGATAGAAAAGAGGAAACTTCTAGAACAGTTTCCAGACGGTGGAGATGCTATTTATGCTGACAGGCTCCCCAAGCATCCTCATGGGGGGTACCACTCCTTCAAAATTTTGGCTTCTAGAACCAAATGCTCTTGAAAAATTTATGGAAATGAAACTTCTTTTTTTTTTTTACTTAAATGGACGGGGGATGGGGGTGGGAGGGAA
>CM060340.1:23329376-23331149 GCA_030674155.1 Stramonita haemastoma
GACGGTTTTAACTACTCAGCTAAAGCGTACGTCAATAGGAATGAATAAAACGCATCGAAAGAATCTGAGTAATCAAAAAAACAAAAATCCTGAATAACAACCCAAACAAAACAAATATAAACAAAATTCTCAGAGCACAAAGAAGAGCAAAAACAAAAGAAAGAGAAAAATGAAAAACGATAACCTTTTAAACTGAAAAAAAAACGAACAACTTTACAAACATATACCAAAGAAAAACAAACACAACTTTGACAAAACCACCACCACCACCCCCCCCCCCCCCATCATCTCCACCATTAACACCACCACACCACCTTCACACCACCACCACCACCACCAACTGCCAACCACTACCACCACCATCCACCACCACCACCAACTCCACCAACCACCAACATCAACACACCACCACCACAACCATCACCACCAACATCCATCACCACCACCACCACAACCACCACCACCACCACTACCTCCACCACCACCACCACCAACCACCACCTCCACCACCACCACCACCCACTATTACCACACCACCACAACCACCAACCACCAACCACCACCAACACCAACAACCAACAACAACAACAAAACTCCCAAACAACCTCTAAACCAACTAACACCAACTCTAACCTCTAAAAAAAAAATCAACCGATTCCAAACTTTATGAACATCATACACTAAACAGTTCCAGGCATGTCCAAAAACACTGTTATCTCCAACCAAGCCCCCTTACCAAGATTCGAACTCCGGTCACCCACGGGTCATTTCGCTATAGGCGGTTTCCACCTGGCCCCGATAACGAACATTCTCTACACTAATCTATAGGTGTAGTAGAGTCGATACCAAATATCAGAAAGGTAAGGTACCGGTATCTTTATTACTTAGCGGGGAGGTTCGAGTGTTTGACTGACTTGTAGTATTGGTTTGGTGGAAGTGGTAGGAATTCTGTTGTAGTGGTGCTTTTGGATTTGGAGAGGGTTGGAGGGGATGGGAGAGAGGAGGGGGGAGGGAGGGGAGAGAGAGAGAGGAGAGGGGAGAGAGAGGGAGGGGATATAATAGAGAGAGAGGAGGGGGGGATAGAGAGAGAGAGAAGAGAGAAGAGAGAGAGAGAGAGAGAGAGAGAGAGAGAGAGAGGAGAGAGAGAGAGAGAGAGAAGAGAGAGAAGAGAGGAGAGACAGACAGACAGACAGACAGACAGACAGACAGACAGACAGACAGGGCAGAAGACAGAGAGGACAGAGAGAGAGACAGAGAGAGAGAGAGAGACGAGAGACAGAGGCGAGAAAGAGAGAAGAAGAAATAAAAGAAGAAGAGAAGAGAGAGAGATGAGAGAGAGAGAAGAGAGAGAAGAGAAGAAGAGAAGAGAGAGAGAGAGAGACAGACAGACAGACAGACAGACAGACAGACAGACAGACAACAGACAGACAGAGAGGGACAGAGAGAGACAGAGAGAGAGAAAGCGAAGAGATCGAGGGAGCGAGAAAGAGAGAAGAAGAAATAGAAAGACAGAGAGAGTGAGAGAGAGAGAAGAGAGAGAGAGAGAGAGAGAGAGAGAGAGAGAGAAGACAGACAGACAGACAGACAGACAGACAGACAGACAGACAGACAGACAGACAAGACAGACAGACAGACAGAAAAAGACAGAAACAGACAGAAGTATAGACATATAGACAGACATAGTCTAGCTATAAAAATGATGTACCATCAATACCAGTCATATGAATCATATCTCACTCGTATCTTTTATCACTTGATGGGAGACTAAGGCGT
>CM060340.1:23346249-23353749 GCA_030674155.1 Stramonita haemastoma
TCGATAGAAAAGAGGGAAGTCCTAGTTTTCAGAATTTTCAGAAGGTGGGGATGGTGTTTATACTGACAGGTACTTGGTATCTCCGTAGGAGAAGGCATTACTATTCTAATATTCATAACATTTTCTCCCATTGCAACTGAAATAAAATAGACTATCCAACAAAAGGGGGCTGGATAGCTCAGTGGTCAGAATGCTCGCTTTCCCCCAGTCAGGTTAAGCAGCGTCGAGCGTGGTTACCAGGTGGATGGGTGACCGTTTGCGCGTCTTGGCTTCAGTACAGTTCCCCCTTGTTCACCCAGCTGTAAATGGGCACCTGCCCTCTTCAGGGTCGGGGAAGGTAAAGAAAGCAGTGAGGGAGAGGCGATGGACGCTGCCATGAATATGCTGGTCCCTAGAGAAGCTGGAAAAAGATCTCCGTTGCGTCTTCTCTCATGTCCCCCTACGTCCTTTGGGACATGGGACTGAGTGAGTGAGTGAGTGAGAGAAGCTGAGGTCTCTGATGCCTCGCTCCCAATACGACTGCCTAGGTTATGGGACACCTTTACCTTTTTTTTTTTTTTACCAAACAAAACAAAACAAGAAAAAAAAAGAAACCAATACCCTCAGCATTCAGAAATTAAGTAACAAGACACTCACCTCCCTTGTACTCCAACAACAGCAACGACAACAATCACCACCAACCCCTATTCTTTAAACAGATCGTAATAGTATTACAGATGAAAGTTATCCTTTACTAATTCACTTTCAGATCGACAAGCAGTAGAAGAAAAACTAAACGATGCAGCATCGTACAATGGTTAATGGTCCCTCAACAAGTGCATAGGACAAAACTTTGCCTAAAATTGATGTTATTTAATTTGATTTACAATTTCTATTGAAGGCAAATCTCTTTGCGTGTCATTTACAGCTGCTTTCCCCAGGGAGAGCGTGTAGCCACAAGAACAGCGCCACCCATAATTTTTTCCTCCTTTTTTTTAATTTTTTTTTTACTAGTTTGCGTGTGTATTCGTTTCCATATCAGAGTGGCCACATGAATTTCGCAGTTTGCGAAATAATAAAGTGTTTGAATTGAATTGAGTGGGTTTTTTTAACAATAGAACTTTGCCAAGGACAACTGTCTTGTTGCCGTAGGTTCTTTTACGTGCACTGAATGCGTGTTACAAACGGGACCTCAGTTTATCATCTTTTCTGAAAGACTAGCACCCAGACCACCACTCAAGGTCTAGTGGATGGGGGAAAAGTTCAGGATCAAATGAAAATCGAACCCACACTTCTAATGTTAGCTCAAGACAGGTAAGGCAAGGCAGCTTTTATTATTGCATAATAATCAATGGAAATGAGGATGATGTAATGCTGCTGCTGTGGAAGTGCATCCGTTAGACCCCCGACACACCCTATGTAAAGATATGACAAGGCAAGACAAGTTACGACACGACAAGGCAAGGAAAGGCAAGGCAAGGCAAGGCAAGGCAAGGCTAGACAAAGCAAGACAAAGCAAAGCAAGGCAAGACAAAGCAAAGCAAGGCAAGGTCAGACAAGATAAGGCAAGGCAAGGTAAGGCAAGGCTAGACAAAGCAAGACAAAGCAAAGCAAGGCAAGGTAAGGCAAGGCAAGGCAAGACAAGTCAAGTCAAGTCAAGTCACGACACGACAAGGCAAGGCAAGGCAAGATAAGGCAAACAAGACAAGGCAAGGCAAGTAAAGACAAGGCAAGGCAAGGCAAGATAAGGCAAGGCAAGGCAAGACAAAAAATCTAATAAATCAACTCCTGACAACAATTTATAATTCGCATTACATGGATCGGTGGTCTAGAAGTAACGCGCCTGCCTCGGAAGCGAACAGTCCGAGTCGGAGTGTGCGGTGGTTCAAATCCCGTTTGGGCCCAAAACTCCTCGCCCATCCATTAGACCGTGAGTTGTGGTCTGGGTGCTAGTCTTTCGGATGAGACGATAAACCAAAGTTCCGTGTGTTACACATCATTATTTAGCGCACGTAAAAAAAAACCCACGACAACAAGAGGGTTGTCCCTGGGAAAAATTTTGTAGAAAAAAAGCCACTCTGATAGGGAAACAAATACAGATGCAGACAAGAGAAAGGAAAAAAAAATGGGTGGCGCTTCACTTGTGGCGACGTACTCTCCCCGGAGAGAGCAGCCCGAATTTCACGCAGAAAAATCTGCTGTGACATAGAGTGGTTAAAAAAAAGAATCAAAGCACATTTTCAATACAACAGAAATAAGTGCTACAACGTTGTTTTTTTTTTTGTTTTTTTATGACATTTTTAAGTCTTGATTTTCGCTGTGTGTTGATCATGGCAATTGAGATAACATTAAAATATTTTGTGATAAAAAATAGACTTTAATAACTAGAATGTGGAATTTGAATAAGTCATGAAAATTCATCTAGCTCCAATTTCTGCCAAATCTAAAAACAAAACACATGGATCTTCATCTCCTTCTTCGTCGATCGAACGCTCAGACAGCGACTATTGTTGTCTTGTCATTATGAGCATCTTATCTTGTCTTGTCATAGAGTCATTCGGATGAGACTATAAACCGAGGCCCGTGTGCGAACGCACGTAGAACATCTTGCGCACACGTTAAAACCCCGTTCCGCCTTTCGGAAGAGCAGGCCATCGTGTGCCGGTAGGAGCGGATGACAAAATTATAAAAAAAAAAAAAACCAAGCATGCACACAGGTGTCGTGTTTAGACACCATCCCTGAGGAAAAATCGGGGAGTTGGTGTCCCAGGGCGGCTCGGGGCTGTATATGGCAACGTTCTGGTGGCTCCTGCGACGGTACTGGAACCATTCGTATCGGTCATTGCCTTTCCAATGGATCATTCCAGTGGCGTGGAGACGGAGGGGGGGGGGGAGGGGGGGGAGGGGGTCTGCTGCATGGGTAACAGCTTGCCCTCCATACTTTCTTACCCAGGCTTTGCGCTCTAAAAACTAGAGCGCAACTCCGTAGTCTTCCCGAGACTGATGGGTGCCTACTAACTATGAGCGTAAATGCGTTGCGCTGTACTTAACAAGTCAGGCCCAGAGCATCCGACTTCGGCCTGTGGAGAAGTGTTCTCTTCCGAGTCATTCTTGGGAAAAATTGTAGAAAAAATGGACCAAGAAGGCAGAAAATAGACAAGGAGGAGGTGACAGGAAGAAAAGGAACAAGGCAGAAACAAAGAGAGGGATAGAAAAGAAGCAACCCCTAACACACAATTTCCAAAAAGGTGGGGATGCTATTTATACTGACAGGCATCCTGGCATCCCACAGGGTGATACTTGATGTCTAAAATTCTAACAAACGTCTCAAGACTGTGGAATTATGTGACATTAAAACTAGTTTTAAGACTCGTAATCTAAAGGTTGCGGGTTCGATCCCAGCTTTCGGCTATGGCGTTGTGCCCTTGGAAAAGGCACTTTACGGCTATTTTCTCACCCCACCCAGGTGTAAAAGGGGTACCGACCTTGTGTTGGGGGTTAACCCTGCGATAGACTGGCGTCCTATCCAGGGGGCAGTCTATGACTCTTAGTCGCTTAACGCCACAGAAACCGGGATAAGCACCGGCCTGATGAGCCTTAGGCTCGGGACAGACTTTAACTTTTGACTTTAAAACTAGTTTTTAAGGGTTACAAAAGTATCCCCCAATTTATTATTTTTAATCAAGAAAGTCATCATTCTAGACCACTTTCAGTCACGGCAGATTTCTCTGTGAAAAATGTGGGCTGCTCTCTCCTCCGGGGAGAGTGTATTGCCACAAGAGCAGCGCCACCCAATGAAAAAATATCTTGTCGGCGAATGTATGTCCTGTGATTGCGGCTGTATCTACAGAACTTTTTCCAGGTAGCCTACAGCTCTCTTGTTGCTGGAGGTTCTTTTCTGTGTGCTAAATATGTTTTTATTTTGTTCACGGGACATCAGAATATCGTCTGAGTCGAAAGACTAGCACCCAGACCAACACTCGCGGTTCTTTGTCAAAAATGAGAAGAATCTGAAATTGAACTTTCATAACATTATTTGACTGAAGAAGTTAGGCTCCAATACTTAATGAACTATGTATTGCTTAAAATATCAGTTTTACAGCATTCAATACTTTAATCTTTGATTTTAGCGGTTTTGCCTCTGTTCACCGTAAACAAATCTTCACCGAGTAGTTAAGTTTCCAAAGAAAATACCAAAAGTTAACAACTGTGTCGCCAACGGTGTTGACAAACACCAGCCCGCAACTAGTTACAAGCAAGCATGAAAACCAAGCAAACACACGCGGGAAGCACAGAATACACCCACCCACCACCCCCTTCCCATAAGCATAGCAAAAACAAAACACAACAAAAAATAAGCCTTGTCATTCTCATTCATCTCTATCATCATTGAAATGAAACTACCATTCACGTAAAGAAAAATACACAACAGTACAACAAAACCTAACAACAAATGAACACACACACGCGCGCGCGCGCGTGCGCACGCACGCACGCACGCACGCACGCACGCACGCACGCACGCACGCACGCACGCACACACACACACACACACACACCACACACACCAATCAAAAACGGGGATTGGATAAATAAAAAAGCACACGAGTGCTTATTCCATTATTATCGAAATAAAAGAATCAATCAATCAATCAATCAATCAATCAATCAATCAATCAATCAATCAATCAACCAATAGATAAATGAATATATGAATAAATAAATAAAACGGCCCCAAATTCATAACCAACAAAGTAAAACAAACTAAAGCACAAAAAAACCCCGCTCAAAACCCACATTCAACAATAACAAAAACAAACAAAAATTCCCCCAAATTACAACAACACCATCTAAAAAACCATCACTCACCATAATGGTAATATTAATCCACGGTTAACAATTAAAAAAACACCCCAACTTTGTATAAAAAAAGCTACCACCGCACAGAAGATAAACTAATCCTTTCACTCAATCACAAATTCATCATACACCCTCACTACCGCGTCACAAACCTCACTCCCTCCCTCTCTCCCTCCTTCTCTCCTCCCCTCTTCCTCAATCTCTGCATGTGACTCTAGTAGGCATCGAAGTCTGCAAAATCAGAATCGGTGCCAAAATCACCTAAGTTAAGGTCAGAAGAATGGAAGTGCATCTTCGAGTCGTGTAATAGTGGTATTGGAATGTGCCCAGCTAAAGAGAGAGAGAGAGAGGAGAGAGAGAGAGAGAGGGGTGGGGTGGGGTGGATAGGGGAAAAGAGAGAGAGAGAGAGAGAGAGAGAGAGAGAGAGAGAGAGAGAGAGAGAGAGAGAGAGAGAGAGAGAGAGAGAGAGAGAGAGAGAGAGAGAGAGAGAGAGAGAACCAACTCTCACTCACTCACTCACAGACATTGTCTCTTTCTCTCTCTCTCTCTCTTTTGTCAATACAGCGATGCAAGACTTAGTGCCTGTGCTGATGTGTGTGTATGTGTGTGCGTGTACGCGTGTCCTCTAGCAGGTATGGTTTCAAGGCTGTGTCAAAAGAGAGAGAGAAGGGGAGGGGAAAGGAGGAGGAGGAGGAGGAGGAGAGAGAGAGAGAGAGAGAGAGAGAGAGAGAGAGAGAGAGAGAGAGAGAGAGAGAGAGAGAGAGAGAGAGAGAGAGGAGAGAGAGTTAAAGTACATAAATATTATTGTATTGTACTGTATTTTATTGTATTGTATTGTATTGTATTGTATTGATTCAAACATGATTACAAGAAGGAAGGTTGCAGAATGGTTAAGACGTTCGTTTGCCAACAGATAAACCGTGAGGTTCTGGGTTCAATTCCTAGCCTCGCTCTTTCTTCCAAGTTTGACGAGAAAACCGGACTCAGTGTCAAATAAAAGTCCTTCAGATGAGACTATAAACCGAGGCCCCGTGTGCAAACGCACCTAGAACATCTTGCGCATACGTTAAAAACGCGTGCTACCTTGTCGGAAGAGTAGGCCATTGTGCACCGGTAGGAACGGATGACAAAATAAACCCACATGCACAAAGAAGTCTTGTTTAGACACCCTCTTCAAAGTCGGAATGCGGCTACCTAAATGATGGAGAAGATAAACAGTTCCATACACAAAAAAGATCACCATTGGTGAACCTCAGAGCTCTAGCCGAGGAACGAAAAAAAACCCAACCCTAAAACAAAACAAAACAAGACAAAATATGATTACATTAAAAACAAAGCTACTGAAAAACTTTCGCACAAAACGCCAGCAATTTCTTAAGTGAGGAAGTATAAATTGGGAGTTTTGAGGCGAAAGGAATGCCATAGAATAAATGTCGCGTGGCAAAGCGTTTGCGACTGGCAATGTTGCTCGTGTGCCCTGCTTCCACAGACACACACACACGCACACATACACACACATGCGCACGTACGCACACACGCGCACTCGCACGCGCGCTCGCACGCGCGTATGCACGCATGCACACATGCACGTGCTTGTTTTGTATTGTTTTCTTTCATTATAATCATATATGTGCGAGAGAGAGAGAGAGAGAGAGAGAGAGAGAGAGAGAGAGAGAGAGACAAGGCAAGGCAAGGCAAGGCAAAGTATTTTATTCGAGGATAATAGATAAGCACTCGTGTGCTTTTTTACATCCAGTCCCCGCCCTTTTCAGGGATACATCAAGATGAAAAGATACTAAACAATAAAATTTTACGCAGTACCAAGCAACACACAAGAATAAGGACACTATATATGATAAGGTAATAAAAATGCACTCGATCAGAAGACAAAATCAGAAGTCACAATAAAAAGATTTTGATTATGGAAGAATAGAAAAGTGTTAATAGGTAAAGAGCAAACAAGAGAACAAGATGAAATAAACAACTGGAAACATCAATCCACCACCATCTGTCAACAGTTATACATGTGATATAAATCATACATTTGGATAAACGGGGGGAAACTTTTTTTTTTTAAACTAATATTGGAGGGGGGGAGAGATACTGCCAATAAAATATAAATAAAATCAACAATTATAATGATCCAAATACCAAAAGTAAGGAACCATACCAAGCATCAAACAACAGGCAAGAATTAACACAGAGATACAATATTACGGTAATGTTATAAAAGTCACTGATTCAGAAACGAAAATGAGAAGTAAGAATCAATGATGATTTTGAGTTGAATAAAAAAAGCAAGAAAAACAAAGAACAAACAAAAACAAAACAAACAAAGAAAGGGCGCAATAATTAAAGAGTAAACATGAGAATATGATGAGGTTAAATGACTAGAAACATCAATCCACCATCATCTATCATCAAAATAGTCCCATAAAACATAAGATTTTGATAAAAGAGGGGAAAGAACAACAACAACAGGTAAGGAATACGACAGAGATACAATATTAAGGTAATGTTATAAAAAGGCACTCATTCAGAAACAAAATATGGAGTAAGAATCAATGATGATTTTGATTTGAATAATAAAACAAAAACAAAACAAAACAAAAAAAAATAAACAAAGCAAAAACAAAACAAAACAAAAAAAATTAAAAAACA
>CM060340.1:23363749-23365373 GCA_030674155.1 Stramonita haemastoma
GCGCGCGCACACACACACCACACACACACAGCGCGCGCACGCACGCGCGCACGCACGCACACACACACACACACATGCTTACTCGGGTTAATCTTTTTCCTTTGTCTTCTTTTGTATGTCTAGTTCAATGACTTGCTTATGGTCAGATTTTTTTTTCTCTTTGTATCATTCATTCAACTTAACAAACAACCACACTTATTTTTAATCACTTCCATTTCCTCCTTCCCTTGTCCAGTCTAAAATCACTTGTTCGTTAGCGGATAGACGTTAAATCGAGGACACACACACACAGACACACACACAGACACACAGACACACAGACCACACAGACACAGACACAGACACAGACACAGACACAGACACAGACACAGACACACACACACACACACACACACACACACACACACACACACACACACACACACACACACACACACACTCTCTCTCTCTCTCTCTCTCTCGTCTAAGGCCGATGTACAATAAAACTTTTCAGTGCTCTCTCTCTCTCTTCTCTCTCTCTCTCTCTCTCTCTCTCTCTCTCTCTCTCTCTCTCTCTCTCTCTCTCTCTCTCTCTCTCTCCTCTCTCTCTCTCTCTCTCTCTCTCTCTTTTAATGTCAAAATTGGAGGCAGAGAAAAAGAAAAATATTATGGTGGGAGAGAGTGTATGTATACAGTACGATACTGTCTTGGTGCCGTGGGGTCTTTTTACCGTGCAAAAGTCGGGGTTGGACGGGGCTGAAAACGGCTCTTTCGCTGGCATCTGTGCTCTAAACGGCACCTTTTTCGGGCCGGGGATAGGTATGCGTGCGCGCACGCGCGCGCGCACTGGTGTTTATCGGTGTGTTTTGTTTGTGTGCGCGCATGTGGCGGCGACCCTCCAGTTTACCCTGGTGCATCATATTGCTGTATATTGTCATTATTCCTTTGCGCAATGCTTGTTTTCTGTCGCGTACACTTACCAGCTTTCCTTCACACAAACTAGCTTTCTTAGCTCTTGGGGGCTCTCCTGTCGCCACAAATCCGACGCCACACCTATCCAAGATGGTGGGAGAGAGTGTATGCATACAGTACGATACTGTCTTGGTGCCGTGGGGTCTTTTACCGTGCAAAAGTCGGGGTTGGACGAGGCTGAAAACGGCTCTTTCGCTGGCATCTGTACTAAAAACGGCACCTTTTTCGGGCGGGGTGTGGGTATGCGTTCTCATTTAAAGAAAAGAAAAATTAAGTTCTTAATATGTATTATGAAAATGTAAAGAAAGAACAGCAAAAATAAGTGAAACGATATATGGTAAGGAAAAAAATAGAGATGAACTACTTTATCCGCCAAATCAATTACTATACAGCAATTTTTCTCAAAGAGCACAGGACCAAAATAAAGACAAAAAATAAAAGCAATCAAGCAAACATAAATGACCAGTTAAATCTACAGAAAAAAACAACAAAAATTCCAACAAAAAGAAACAAACACATAGAAAACCAACTTAACTAAATGCACTGAGGAGAGAGAGAGAGAGAGAGAGAGAGGAGAGAGAGAGAGAGAGAGAGGAGAAGAGAAGATGAGAGAGAGAGAGAGAGAGAGAGAGAGGAGAGAGATGAGAGACAGAGAGACAGAGAGACAGAGAGA
>CM060340.1:23365473-23375473 GCA_030674155.1 Stramonita haemastoma
TCTAGTCTCATCAAGGACTTTCGGGGAGATGGCATCGGTATTGATTGCAAACTCCAGAGGGAAAATCCTACGAATTGGTATCTCTACAGTGGCTCGAACCCGGGCCCCATCAGATCACGAGCTCCACGCTCTAAACCACCAGGCTTTATAATTTATATACCAGACTCTGTTGAGATCTGACGTAAATGTAGCCGGGTAAAAAATGACTGGAAAAAAAAATTTTAATTTACGCGCTCATTTAGATTAACTTCAGAAATCATTCACATATTCAAAATGCAGGTTTTTTGTGTTTTTTAATTAAAAAAAAAATCAAGTTAACATTATGGGGGACAGGATAGCCTGGTGGTCAGTGATGCGCTCTTTAATCTGTTTCGATTTCATTTTTAGAGAGGATTTTTCCCTTTTGGATTTAAAGATCAGTGCCGACCCCCACTCTCCCCAAAAAGTCCTTCGGATGACACTGTAAACCGAGGCCCCGTGTGATAACGCATGCAGAACATCTTGCGCACACGTTTAGAACCCGTTTTGCATTTCGAAAGAGTACACCATTGTGTACCGGTGGGAAGGGATGACAAAATTTTACATAACTGCATGCACACGGGGACTGGATGTAAAAAAGACATGAGTTTCTTATCATATCATCCTCGAAATAAAAAACAATATAAAAGAAAAAAAATGAAAGATGTATTTTAAAGTAACTCTGAATTTGTTTCTGTTTTTATCATGCAAACTGTCAGGATTTTTGCTCAAGTTACTTGTTGATGCTGTTTTCAGGGTTCTGGTGCCAAACCAAAGTATCCAGCGGCCAACGTATCCGGATGGACCAGTTTTAGACCACAAGAAACTGTCAACGAGAAAGAGAACAAGATTGGATTGGAGAAGTAGTGGTGGTGGTGGTGGTGGTGGTGGTGGTGGTGGTGGTGGTGGTGGTGGTGGTGTGTGTGTGGGTGTGTGGGTGTGTGTGTGTGTGTGGGTGTGTGTGTGTGTGTGGAGTGTGTGTGTGTGGAGTGTGTGTGGAGTGTGTATGGAGTATGTGTGTTTTGGTTGTTTTTTTTTTTTTTTTTTAATGAATCCTAGTTAGCGATTGGATGTAAAAAAAAAAAACACATTTTTTTCTGCAAGTCTTGTAGGACTGGCAAACATTTTTTTCTTGGTAAATGGAATCAAGAAAATGTTTTAAGGTAATCTGTCCCTCGAAATGGTTTGTAAATTTTGTTTTCTTCGTCAAACGTTCAGACAGCAACCATAGAGAATGTGACAAGAAGAAAAGGAACAAAGCAGAAACAATGAGAGGGATAGAAAAGAGGGAATTTCTAGCACAGAATTTCCAGAAGGTGGGAATGCTATTTATACCGACAGCTGCCTAGTATCCCAACGGGATTTTTTTTTTTTAGAATAGAAAGAAGAAAATTTAGTTCTTGGAAAATAGGTAAACGTGTTCCATAACTTATGCAGCTGTAGGGTAACTAAATGTCAGAGACCTCAAAAATTGAAATTTGCACAATCAGCACTTGAATAGCCAACGTTTTTGCTCGTAGTAGAAATGCGCGCTAAACATTCTCTCGTGAGATGACTCGAAACAGGACTGTTCGTTATAAAATCTGAGAGCAGTTCAAGCCTGAAGATAATTTTTTTGATGAGAGCAAAATTGGTAACGAGTATCACAGTATTGTTAACAAATCTGTGATTATTTGCCTGTGTTATACCATTAGACTCTCTCTCTATATGTAACTCTCTCTCTCGCTCTCTCTCGCTTTCTCTCGCTCTCTCTCGCTCTCTCACAGATTACACACACACACACACACACACACACACACACACACACACACACACACACACACACACACACACTCACTCACTCACTCACTCACTCACTCACTCACTCACTCACTCACTCACTCACTCACTCACTCACTCACTCACAAGAACACTCATAAGAACACTCATACATACACACTCATACACACACACTCATACACACACATACACTCACACTCACACACCACACTCACACACACACACACACACACACACACACACACACACACACACACCACAGAGACTCGCACATACACAGACTCAAACACACACACACACACAACACACACACACACACACACACACACACACACACACACACACACACACACACACACACACACACACACACACACACACACACACACACTGCGTTTGTGTATATATGTCTGTGCGCGTGCGTGCGCGCGTGAGTGTGCGTGTTTGTGTGCGCGTGTGTGCGCGCATTCATGTAGGTGCTTGCGTTTGTGTGTGTGTGTGTGTGTGTGTGTGTGTGGTGTGGGTGTGGGTGTGTGTGTGTATGCGTGTTTAGAAGGTAGTTGTGGGGAGGAGATAGTCTGGTTGAAAGGAGAGGCAAAGACATGACAAGGGAGTTGAGGAGGGGTAGGGATGCACATAGAGCGGTGAGAGGACAGGCAGAGAAAAGGAGTCTGGCTATTGTTTTCTTACAAGATCCATTTTGGGGTGTTTTTTTTTTTCAAAAATGGTTGCAAGTCGTTCAATTAATTTTCGGACTTGAAATCACCTTATTCTAAGTGTTCTTACATGGTTTATTATGGGCTTTTAAGAAAAATGGATGCAACTCGTTCAAAAATGTTTCGCACTTAAAATTGCCTTATTCTAAGCATAATGGAATAAGTGCTCAAGTGCTTTTTTCCCCTAAAATCCAGTCCCCGTGCGTGTGCGGTTTTGTAAGAGTTGTGTCATCCGTTCCTGCTGACACACACTGGCCTACAAATTTTGAACGGCAGAATCAGGTTTTAACGTGTGCGGAAGACGTTCTGCGTGGGTTCCCACACTGGGACCTCGGTTTATAGTCTTCTTCGAATGACTTTTCGAGGAGATAGAAAAATCTGGAAATTTTACGGACACTTTTTGCTGTTGATAGGACTGGTGATTCTGATTTAAAGCTCCAGGCTATTTGCGAGGTATATGCCATTGTGTCTACAGCTACACACCATTTGTTTACCTGCTGTTGTGTCCACATGAATTCTAACATTCAGACCGACCAGCTGACAGACAACCCTTGCATGCTGTTGAGTAACTCTAACCCTAACACTTAACCTCAACACTAACCCCTGGCCCCACATGTGGACACAAAAAGGCAGATAGATAAAACGGTCTGTGCTGACACTTTGGCTCAAAATTTTTTCTTTCCTCGCGGTTGGTTGGAGGAGGCGTGGGGGTGATAGATTTTTTTTTTAGAGAAAAGGATGCTAGGAAGGGGGAGGAGAGGAGGAAGGGCCTACTCCTCCGAAAAGCGGATCAGGTTTTAACGTGTGCGCGTTCTTACGCGGGACTTCGGTTTATTGTCCCATCCGAAGAACTTTTGGGGGGAGTAGAGTCAGCGCTGACCCCCAGGGGGTAAATATCCCCTTAAATGGGATTCGAACCGGGGTTAGCAGCGCAATGCGCAACACCCTAACCAACCAGGCTATCCCTCCTCCCTGAGAGAGGCAGAGAGGGAGAGGGGAGAGGGGGAGGGACACACACACACACACACACACACGCACACGCACATGCACAAAAAAACACACACACGCACACACACACACACACACACACACACAAAACACACACACACACACACACACACACACACACCACACACACACACACACACACACACACACACCCGCCATACACCCCGCCATACACCCGCACACGCACGCACACACACACACGCACGCACATGCACATACATGCACGCACACGCACGCACACGCGCACACACACGCGCACACACACACACACATACACACACACACACACACACACACACACACACACACACACACACACACACACACACACACACACACACACACACACAACACACAGAAAGGGCGGTGGAGGGGAAGGGAGATGGTTCGAGTACTTTTTTTTGTTTTGAGGATAATGGAATAAGTACACATGTCCGTTCCCACCGGCACACAATGACCTACTCCTCTGAAAGCGGAACGGGTTTTAACGTGTGCGCAAGGTGTTCTGCGTGCGTTGTCCCCGTGTGGCCTCGGTTTAGTCTCATCCAAGGACTTTGGGGGGAGGGGGGGCAGTGGAGTCGGCACTGTGTCTGGTGTGTGTGTGTGGGTGTGTGGTGTGGGTGTGGTGGGTGTGTGGTGTAGGTGTGGTGTGGGTGTGGTGTGTGTTGCGCGTGCGTGTGGTCCGTGACCCCTGCAGACAAATCTAGAAAATGGTATACCATAGGTATTTCTCATCACCAGTAAATCGTCAGCGTGTTTTAAGAAAAATCCTTTAAGCTGTTGTTTGACTTGCGCAGATTGTAAAATCGATTACTAAAAAAAAAAAATGATCACCGTAATTTTGGAAAAGGATTGAAGCGAAGTAGTGGAAGTGTCGCGTAAAAAAATGCAGCATTTTTGATAAAAAAAACAAAACAAAATGAATGGTCCGTGTAATTGTTATTGGCCAACCTTGCAGAAGCAAAGGCGGGATAGCTCAGTGGTCAGAGCACTCGCTGGTAGCATAGAGGGTTGGTTTCCCACCCTCTGTACTACTACTCTCGCTATCCCCGAGCTTAGGTTAAGCAGCGTTGAGTGTGGTCACCTCTTGGAAGGGTGACCAACCGTTCATGCACCTAAGCTTCAGTACAGTCCCCCAGTTTACCCCAGCCACGAAAATGGGTACCTGCCCTCTTTTAGGGTCAGGGAAGGTGAAACAGCGAGAGAGACAGACGGGATGGGCACTGCCCTCAATATGCTGGATCTCAGAGGATCTCCCAGAACCCAGTCCGTTGGAGGTGTGTTGTTGCGGCCCTTTGTTCCCCAGGGAATTCATAGGCATAAGTTAGTCAGAGAAGCTGAGGTCTCTTACACTTCGTTCCCCAACGACTGCATAGGCTTTGGGAGCATGTTTTTTTTAAACAACTTTTACAACCTTTTTAAGTGCTTTTACAATTTATTATTTTTACTCTAGTGACTGGGTGAATGATTGAAAACCCCATGTGTCAGCATGTTTATGCTTTTGGGTTGGAAATATTAAAAGTCGATGCTCTGATAGTAGGCTTCAACAATCAGAATGTGTAGAGAAAATGTTTCTTTAGAGGATTTACAAAGTTTTGTTGTAAACAGTATTGCTTCCATTTTTCCTATATTTATTTCATGACGGTCCTGTACAGACTTCATGAATTACCTTTAAATGTTTTTTTTTTTTTTTCTTGTTTTTTTTTTTTTGGGGGGGGGGTTGTTAGGTGGTGAGCACACACCACAGGCACATGACTACCCAACTCACTTTCTTTTCTGAGGATAAAGCAAGCTTTTCTTTAAAATTGATAAGTTGATGTTTTACACTTACCTATTTCGAGGGTCTGTGTTTTCTGGCTGTAAAGATAACACGGCTGGAATTTAGCTTTTTCTCACTTTGTTTTAAAAGCATATGGGAATGAACATTGTGGTCTGAGATATATCGAATGATGGTGTGAGAATTCAAAAACTAACAATGGTCAGTGGGTCAGTCATTGTGTCACTGCTGGTCAGAGCATTGGGAAAAGCCTACCTCCCCCTTCAGCAAAAAAAGGCTGGAGTTAGGGTTGGGTAGCCGGCTCGCAGCTGAAATAGAATTGAAACTCCAAAATGACTTGTAAAATCTGGTTGTCAAATCTTGATGAACTGTCAGACAAATCACCCCCCCCCCCCCAAACAAAAATAAAACAAAAACTCGACAAAGGTCTTTGTTCAAAATTCTCTTAATGAATGAATGGCGGTGTGTTTAGTGTAGAATATGTGCACAAGACCTCAGATACAGCTCTCTCTCTCTCTCTCTCTCTCTCTCTCTCTCTCTCTCTCTCTCTCTCTCTCTCTCTCTTCTCTCTCTCTCTCTCTCTCTCTCTCTCTCTCTCTCTCTCTCTCTCTCTCGCTGGCTCGCGCGCGCACGTGCACACACACACACACACATTCAAACTCAGTGCATCAAAATTACGGAAACAACTGTGACTGGTTTAAATAAACTCAAATTTCTGTCAGAAATAAAAATACAACCACAAAATACCTAAAATCTTTATTTTCCAAAATATCTTGCGTATTTAATTAAATGCATTCCGGACAAAATTTGTTTACGCACACGCACACAAGCACACACAGAAAAACACACACAGATACACACACAGATACACACACACACACACACACACACACACACACACACACACACACACACACACACACACACACACACACACACAAACACCACATAGGAACAATATCGAGCGTTCGTTCTCGTTTTAATTCTCTAGTTTCAACAAATGCATTTTGTTCAATATGACTTAACAAAAACGCGCTTTATAACAAAATAAAGTTAATGTCGATCATTACAATCAACGGAAACTCTGGCTGAATGTAAACGAAATACCCGATTTTCGACAACAGCACTTAACTAGCTTCTATGGCAAAACAGACGATGTTTCATCAGTAGCTCACCCCTCCCCCCCCTCCCCACCGTCTTCACGTCTACAGCCAGTTCACACAGTGTGACACATCGACATTGATACTAAACTACACATACATATGTATGCAAATGAGCTCTCTGCACAATATAAAAACAGACAAAAACGTAAAGCTATCCATCAATAAATATCTGGATTAGAAGGTAAAGCCTAGTCAAAAATTTAACACACATATGGGTGTGTGTGCGCGACAGACAGACAGACACACACACACGCACAACACACACACACGCGTAGCACGCTCACACATACACACACACACAACACACATAATATATAATATATATATATAATTATATAGTTCTATCCAACATGGTGGGAGAGAGTTGTATGCATACAGTACGATACTGTCTTGGTGCTGTGGGGTCTTTTACCGTGCAAAAGTCGGGTTGGACGGGGCTGAAAACGGCTCTTTCGCTGCTGTACTCAAAACGGCACCTTTTTCGGGCGGGGGTGGGTATGCGTGCGCGCACGCGCGCGCGCGCTGGTGTTTATCAGTGTGTTTGTTTGTGTGCGCGCATGTGGCGGCGACACTCCAGTTTACCCTGGTGCATCATATTGCTGTATATTGTCATTATTCCTTTGCGCAATGCTTGTTTTCTGTCGCGTACACTTACCAGCTTTCCTTCACACAAACTAGCTTTCTTAGCTCTTCGGGGCTCTCCTGTCGCCACAAATCCGACGCCACACCAGTAATACAACTGTTCGTTTAAACTTTAAAATCGCCATCAATTTTTCTCTGAGACTCTGTGTGTGTGTGTGTGTACGGTGTGTTGTGGTTGTGGTGTGGTGTGTCGTGTGCGTGCGTGCGTGGATGTGTGTGCGTGCGTGGTGCGTGGTGTGCGTGCTGTGTGTGTATGTAGTGTTATCATGTTAACATAGAAAGAATACGACGAAAAATTAGAATACACACGTTTAAAGATTTGTAATACTTTAAGAAAGCAGGTGTTTTGTTCTGTTAAAGAAAAACCAAAGACTACTCTCCCTCCCACCAAAATTCTGTAGAAACCCTTTAAAGGACATACAGGTATTTTTGCGCTATGCTACATTCTTAATATGGTCACAATCTAAATTCGTCTTTTCTGTGACAAAATATGAAGTCAACTAAGTTTCGGAACGCAATTATCTTTCCACAAACATTCTGTGATTAAAAACGCCAATTTGGTGTATGTAGCAGATCTAAGAACAAAATTATTATTCTTCTTCGTCGAACGCTCAGACAGCAACTATTGTTGTCTATCAAAGGTAAAGGTGTTCCATAACCTGTGTGGTCTTAGGGCAGCGAGGCGTCAGAGACCTTTAGCTTCTCTAGGGTCCGCCAGCATGTTGAGGACGGCGCCCATCTCCTCTCCCTCGCTGCTTTACCTTCCCTGACCCTAAAGAGGGCAGGTAGCCATTTACAGCTGGGTGAACTGGGGGGGGAACTGTACTGAAGCCAAGGCGCGCAAACGGTCACCCATCCAACTAGTAACCACGCTCGACGCTGCTTAACCTTGGCTGGGGGGAAAGCGAGCGCTCTGACCACTAGCTATCCCGTCCCTATGAGCAAAAAATGCATTGCGCTGCCATGAAGCGCCTGACAAGTCAGGCCCAGCACATTCAGCTTCCGCGAGGAAGAGAATTGTTATCTTTGAAGTCTTCTGGGAAAGAAATAAGCGTGATTATGGACCAAGAAGGAGAGAAGAGACAAGAAGGAGGTAATAGGCATCTCACGGGGAGAGAAGAAAAAATTTTTACTTGATTTGATTTTGTTTGGTTTGCAAAGGAGTAAAGTTGTGAAATAATTTTCTGATTATTTTAATTTATCGGTTTGAATAATAAATAATATAATAATAATAATAATATATAATAATTATTTTAAAAAAAAAGGGAAATTAGAAACAAATGAATACAATTTTAGAACAGAAAAAACAATATAATAATAGAGATGGAGGTTAGAGGGGGGGGGGGGGGTAGGATAGGACAAAAAAAACAACAACTGAAGTAGGAAAACAAACTAGGAAGGATGGAAAGAAGAGAGGAAGAAAGAAACAAAATTAATACCAAATACCTAAAAACAAGAGAGAACGGAAAAAAAGAAAGAAAGAAAATAAGGAATAAGAAAGAAGAAAAGAAAAGAAAGAGAGGAGAAGAAAGAAGAAGAAGAAAGAAAGAAAGAAAGAAAGAAAAGAAAGACAGACAGACGACAGACAGACAGAAAAAAACCCGTGAAATACCAGAAGGAAAGAACCACCAACCAACCAACCAACCAACCAACCAACCAATTAACCAACCAACCACCAACCAGCAACTAGTCAACCAACCAACTACCAACCACCAACCAACCAATTAACCAACCAACCAGCCAACCACCAACTAGTCAACCAACCTAACCAACCAACCACCAACCAACCAACCACCAACACAACCAACCAACCAACCAACCAACCAACCAACCAACCAACCAATTAACCAACCAACTAACCAACCAACCAACCAACCAACCAAAACATACTTGTTATATTTAAGGACACATGGACGCCCTCGTTTACTAATACCTAGTTATGATGTCATAACCAAAATGGTTTCTGTTCCTATATGAAAAACGAAATGAATAAAATGTGAAGCGATTTTGCCCAAAATAGTTTGGATAAAAAATTAATCATATTTGGTATTGTCATGTCCAAGAATAAAGTTCTTTACTTTGGAGAATTTTTATTATAATTCTTTTTTCGAAGAATAAGGGTTATGCTAGAACCCCTTTTTAAATAATTAATTCTAAATTGTGTGTGTTACACAAACAGAAAGGAAGAAGGAAAAAATCCCAAATAACAAAAATCACCACTACCAACAACAATACACAGCAACACATACGCACATACGCACGCACGCACGCAGCACACACACACACATGCATGCATGCGCGCTCGCATACACACACATCCACACACACACACAAAAACCCCCAGAACTAAAACAAAAAAGCACAACAAAACAAAACAAACACCCCCTAAAGACAAGAATGCAAAAAGACCTGCCATCATTATAACAAAAAACGAAAACAACTTTAACAAAGCAAAAAAACAAAAAAAAAAAAATGGAAAAGTGATGAAACAATAAAAAAACCTCAACTTAGATAGATAGATAGATAGATAGATAGATAGATAGAGATAGATAGATGAGATGATAGATAGAGAGGAGAGAGAGGAGAGAGAGAGAGAGAGAGAGAGAGAGAGAGAGAGAGAGAGAGAGACGAGACGAGAGAGAAGAGAGACGAGAAGAGACGAAGAGCAGAGAGAAGAGCAGACAGACAGACAGACAGACGAGACAGACAGACAGAGACAGACAGACAGAGACAGACAGACAGAGACAGAGACAGAAGGAACAGGAAGACAGACAGAGACAGAGACAGAGAGAAAAGGGTTGAAAATGAGGGAAAACAGCATTACAAAAACAAAAAAAGAAGCAGGAATAGAAGAAAGAAAGAAAGAAAACAGCCCCAAAAGAACTGAAAACAGGAAA
>CM060340.1:23417973-23425473 GCA_030674155.1 Stramonita haemastoma
TTCCTCATTCTGTAACTGTGGGTGGGGGAAAACACCTTTACCCTCTAAAGAGGAAATCCAGCTATAAATCCGGACTTTGCCGGTGTGGGTAGTTGAAGCACTCTTCCTCTCTGAACAGAGTTTTTCAGTCTTTGAATGTAAGGGAGACGAAAGCACTCACAGTCAGTGGATAAGGTTTTTCAGTCTATGAATGTAAGGGGGACAAAAAACCCTCACAGTCAATGGATAGGGTTTTTCAGTGTATGCATGTAAGGGTATCTAAAACACCTACAGTCAACTGACAAGAATTTTCGTATTGTGAAAAGGATGGGTGTCAAAACCACCCACACTCAACAAATAAGGGTATTTTAACTTAACTTTTTTGCTTTGCTTATTTTCAAAGTTTAACGGTTCTGTTTGGAAGTATGTAGTGTGAAATGAAAAAAAACAAACTTGACAGCTATTGAAAAATTGGAGGTAACTATCTTGATTAGATCAAAAGTTGGTGACAATGCAATGGAAGCCAGGGCCTAGGATGGTTTTATACCCACAGTCTACGGGGAAGGTTGAGGGATATGTCAAACTACTTTTGACAGTAGGGAAAAGACGGCCCTCTCCTATTATCTATACTGTCACTGTATGCACTTTGATATTTTTGGGTGAGATTTTTTTTTCAAGAACTGGAAAAAGGGCTTTGACAGAAGTGTGTGTGTGTGTGTGTGTGTGTGTGTGTGTGTGTGTGTGTGTGTGTGTGTGTGTGTGTGTGTGTGTGTGTGTGTGTGTGTGTGTGTGTGTGTGTGTGTGTGGTTTGTGTGTGTGTTTAAGTGTGTGTGTGTGTTTGTGTGTGTGTGTAGGTTTGTGTGTGTGTGTTTAAGTGTGTGTGTGTGTGTTTGTGTGTGTAGGTGTATTTGTGTGTATGTGTGTGTAACAGAGGAGAGAGAGAGAGAGAGAGAGAGAGAGAGAGAGAGAGAGAGAGAGAGAGAGAGAGAGGAGAGAGAGAGAGAGAGAGAGAGAGAGAGAGAGGAGAGAGAGAGAGAGAGACAGACAGACAGACAGACAGACAGACAGACAGACAGACAGACAGACAGACACACACACACACACACACACACACACACACACACACACACAGACACACAGACACACAGACACACAGACAGATAAACAGACAGACAAACAGACAGACAGACAGATAAACAGACAGACAAACAGACAGACAGACAGAAAACACTACAGGCAGCTTCTCCCATCGTTTAAAGGATTTGTCAGACTGTGTGACAGTCAATAAAAACTGGTCCCCTCCCTGGGGAATAATGGCACTGTACACTTTTAGCTTTTTAGGTGTGTGAGTGTGTGAGTGTGTGTGTGAGTGTGAGTGTGTGTGTGTGTGTGTGTGTGTGTGTGTGTGTGTGTGTGTGTGTGTGTGTGTGTGTGTGTGAGAGAGAGAGTGAGTATGTGTGTGCGTGAGTGTGAGTGTGAGTGTGTTTGTGTGTGTGTGTATGTGTGAGTGTGTGTGAGTGTGTGTGCGAGTGTGTGTATGTGTGTGTGAGTGTGTGTATGTGTGTGTGTGTGTAAGTATGTGTGTGTGTGTGCGTGTGTGTGTATGTATGTGTGTGTATGTGTGTGTGAGTATGTGTGTGTTTGTGTGCGTGTGAGTGTGTGTGTGTATATATGTGTGTGTATGTGTGTGTGAGTATGTGTGTGAGAGTGTGTGTGAGTGTGTGTTTGTTTGTGTTATCCTCCATATAAAAAGATAAATGAATAAAGAAAATAAATAAAACGCACTAGATCTTAACAATTTTTTTTTAAAGAGCAATCTCAGCTAATACAGACATCAGTCCTTACCGTGGAAAAATATTCCTTGCGCTCCCTTTTTATTTCTTTCATTTCAGGGATAATAGAATAAGCACTCATGTGCTTTTTTTCCTTTTTATATTTTTACAATTAGTCCCCGTGTGTATGCAGTTGATAAATTTCGGCATCTCCTCCAACTGGCCTACTCTTCCGAAAAGTGGAAGAGTTTTAAAGGTGTGTGCAAGATGTTCTGTGTGTATTCACACACGGGACCTCGGTTTATAGTCTTATCCAAAAGGACCTTTGGTTTCGGGGAAGTTTATTTATTTATTTATCTATTTATTTATTTATATTATTCATTTGTTTATTCATTTATTCATTCATTCATTCTTTCTTTAATCTATTCTTTTCTATCGAGGAGAATGCAATGATCACTCAAAATGTTCTTTTTAACATCCAGTCCCGGTGTGTATGCAGTTTTGTAAATCTAGTCATCTCTCCCCACTGGTACACAATGACCTACTCTTACGAAAAGCGAAACAGGATTTAACATGTGCGCAAGATGTTCTGCGTGCATTCGCACACGGGACCACCTCGGTTCATAGTCTCATCCAAAGGACCTTTGGTTTCGTGGAAGTGTGGTCAGTACTGATTCTAAATGGAGTTAACATCAGTGCTGACTCCACTCTCCCCCAAAGTCCTTCGGATGAGACTATAAACCGAGGTCCTCTGTGTGAACGCACGCAGAAAATCATGCGCACACGTTAAATCCTGTTCCGCTTTTCGTAAGAGTAAGCCATCGTGTGTCTGTGGTTTACAAAACTGCATACACACGGGGACTAGATGTAGAAAAGCACAAGAGTGTTTAATCCATTATCCTCGATATAAAAGAATAAAATCTAAATAAAATAAATAAATTAAAAAAAACTCTAGGGGAAAATCCTTTTGAGCTGGGGTTTCAGTGGTGGGTCGAACCTGGGCTCACTCCTGGGGCCGTCAAATCACCAGCACAACGCTCTAACCATTAGACCCCCCCCCCACCCCCATCGCCACACTGCAGGATCTGAACAGCTATTTCAAAGACTTAAGGTATCTATCCCTACAGTGTCATAACAAATCTAGTCCCTATATTGAAAAATCTCTACTGGAGCGTAAGTATAATCACAACAAAAACACACTATACTACTACTACTACTACTACTACTATACTACTACTACTACTACTACTACTACTACTACTACTACTACTACTACTACTACTACTACTGATAATGATAATAATAATAATAATAATAATAATAATAATAATAATAATAATAATAATATAGTAGTAGTAGTAGTAGTAGTAGTAGTAGTGTAGTAGTAGTAGTAGTAGTAGTAGTAATAGTAGTAGTAGTAGTAGTAGTAGTAGTAGTAGTAGTAGTAGTAGTAGTAGTAGTAGTAGTAGTAGTAGTGTAGTAGTAGTAGTAGTAGTAGTAGTATGCTGCTGCTGCTGCTGCTGGTGCTGGTGCTGCTGGTGCTGGTGCTGCTGCTGCTGCTGCTGCTGCTGCTGCTGATAATGATGATGATGATGATGACGATGATGATGATGATGATGAGGAGGAGGAGGAGGAGGAGGAGGAGGAGGAGGAGGAGGAGGAGGAGGAGGTGACGACGACGACGACGGCGACGACGACGACGACGATCATGATGATAATCATGACGACGATGACGACGATAATAATAATAATAGCAGCAGCAACAACACAACACCTACAACAAGAAAAGAATGAAAAAACCCCACCCAAATTCATCCCACTCTGACAGCAGAGTTGATCCCCCAAATGTAAGGGATTTTCCAAAACAGCTTAAATGAAGGGATTTATTCCGATAATGTCAAGGGATCTGTCTCTCAGTGTCAGGGAAGATGATTCAGCAGTCTGACAGTCTGCAGAAAGCTGTGCTGTCAAGATGTCTGGCCCCTGAAATCTAAATCTCTAACATGACGGCAAGGGGCCACGTTCGCTGACCCTCTGTCATGCTTTTCATTATTATAATCCCTCCATCCCCACTCCTCCTCCTTCTCCTTCTCCTTCTTCTTCTTCCATCGTCTGTCACCACTTCCACCATCACCGCCACAACAACAACAACAACAAACCACCCACTCTCCCACCACCACTACTACTATCACTGACGTCATCACTACCGCAACACCAGCATCCACATTATCCTCACCATCATGACTATAATGGGTTGTTGTTTTTTTTGAAATATCAACTACATAAGGGTTGTCACAGTCATGCTGTCATTACCCCTATACTCTTCCTCATCACCCTTATCCCTCCCCTCTCTGTCTGTCTGTCTGTCTGTCTGTCTCTCTTTGTCTCTGTCTGTCTGTCTGTCTGTCTGTGTGTCTGTCTGTGTGTCTGTGTGTCTGTGTGTCTGTGTGTCTGTGTGTCTGTCTGTCTGTCTGTCTGTCTGTCTGTCTGTCTGTCTGTCTCTCTCTCTCTCTCTCTCTCTCTCTCTCTCTCTCTCTCTCTCTCTCTCTCTCTCTCTCTCTCTCTCTCTCTCTCTCTCTCTCTTCTCTCTCTCTCTCTTTTCTGTATTTGTGACACCCCACCACATCATGAGTCGCAAGTCGCAATTTACCGGTGGTCAATTTCTAGTTACTGCTTTGTTATTATTCTGCAATAAAGAAATACGGCTCTGGAGTACAAAAAAACTGTCATATTGAAAATTCGATGCTTCTATGAAAAGTCAGTATAAATTGAAATGCTAGACAGACAGAGAGACAAGGAAGGGGGGGGGGGGGGGGGGGGGGGCAGGTCTTGATAGCGGAGAAATGAGGGGTGCGTGTGGTATGAATACTGCCCATGCGCCTTAGTCTTTCTGCTTGTGTCCAAGTACTTAAGTGTATATGTGTATACTTCTGCTTCGACTAATGCCCAGACATCAACTATTGTTGTCTGTCATAATAATAATGAGCCAAAATACGTTGCACAGCCGTTAAGCGTCTGACAAGTCAGGACCAGTGCATCCGACTTCGGCGTGTGAAAGAATTATTATCGTGTGGGAAAAAAAAGCAGAAGAATTGATCAAGAAGGCAGAAAATAGCCAAAAAGAACTCGACAGGAAGAAAAATAACACATCAGAAACTAAGAGAGAGAAAGAAAGAAAAGAAGGAAAATTCCTAGCACAGAATTTCCAGGACCAAGAAGGCAGAAAATAGCCAAGAAGGACTTGACAGGAAGAACAGGAATAAGATAAGAAACAAAGAGAGAGGTAGAAAAGAGGGAATTTTTATCAAAGAATTTCCAGAAGGTGGGGATTCTATTTATACTGTCAGGACCCCCGACATCCCATACGGGGGGAATACGTGTATACATATGAGTACTCAATTTTTATTAGATTTTTTGTTTACTCTGAATGAAATGCATAAGAGGCGCAGAATTCTTTTAAAAAATGATACGTATATACGTAGAACATTACGTAATCGTCATTTTTTGTTTAAAAGAACCAAACAATCACTCTATTGTGGGGATTATTCAGACAACCATTATTCAATCTTGTGCTATGTTTTTTCCCCAGGTAACACTGAAATATTTCCAAGTACCTTTAAAGATTTTAATTTTTCACAAACATTGAAAACAAAGAAGCAGACAGAGAAAACCAATGGGAAGACAACATCAGAGAGTGGACCGGCTTTGAGTATAAAAACTTGCTACAGAAAGCTTTCAAAAAAATCGTGAGGAGTGGGGGAAGCTGGTTGCAAAATCTTCAGTGGTGCCCCAACAGTCTCCAAGACTACGGGATGGGTGAAAGTGAAAGTGACTGTGAAACACAGCGGCGAAAAGACAAATGAACAAACAGTCAAAACAGACAGGCAGACGGACAGACAGGCGCCTGCCTATCCGTGAGGGGACTTCTCTTCAAGAGCTTACGCAGACATCCCGAAAACTTTATCGTTCTTTAGCACTGGGGTAAAACAACTTGACAGACTTTTTAAGAGCGTGACAAACTCATGCATTATTGAGAACGTTTCTCGAATTTCGAAAGTTTTCACAACGACCTTGAAAAACAGCTTAAAGGTCACAAAGGGAAGGATTTGATTGGTTCTTGTTGTCAGCTATTAATGGCGGATTTGGTGAGGGGTTTTTTTTTTCTCTCACGCGTTTCGTACTGTGATTACGAAATGTGTGGAGTAAGTCTTCTTGACTTTGCTATAAATCCATGCTTATATTGATAGTTTTTTTTCAGAATTTTTTCTAAGCTGCTTGCAATAATCTTTTTTATCGGTTTCAGTTGCATTATGTTCTATTTCATTTTATTCTTTTCTTTTAAAAAAAAAATTTATTCTGTTCTTTTCTGATCTATTCTGTTGTATTCTATTCTGTCCTATTCTGTCCTGATCTGTCCTGTCCTATTCAATTTTATTCGATTTGATTTGATTCCGTTGCACTGTATAGCTTTGCATGATATGGTACGGTTATGGTATGGTGTGATTATGGTTACGGTATGGTATGTTGTGATATGGGTACGGTATGGTATGGTGTGGTATGGTATGGTATGGTATAATATGGTATGGATACTATGCTATGCTATGCTATGCTATGCTATGCTATGCTATTGCTATGCTATGCTATTGCTATGCTATGCTATGCTATTACTATACTATACTATACTATAACTATACTATACTATACTATACTATACTATATTTACTATACTACGCTCGCTATGCTGCACTGCGCTGTGCTGTGCTGCGCTGCGCTACGCTACCCGCACCACACCACACCACACCACACCACACCACACCACACCCACCACACCACACCACACACCACCACACCACACCACACCGCACCGCACCACACCACCCACACCACACCACACCACACCACACCACACCACACTACACCACACTACACTACACTACACTACACTACACTACACTACACTACACTACACTACACTACACTACACTACACTACACTACACTACACTACACTACACTACACAGTTTGTGTGCTAGATTCAAGCCAGTAGTCAGCACCCATGCTTCTGTGTCGAACTTTCTCTGGCATCGTCAGTTAAAAAAAAAAAAGTCTGTCCCGAGCCTAAGGCTCATCAGGCCGGAGCTTATCCCGGTTTCTGTGGCGTTAAGCGACTGAGAGTCATAGACTCCCCCTGGATAGGACACCAGTCAATCGCAGGGTTAACCCCAACACAAGGTTGGTACCCCTTTTACACCTGGGTGGGGTGAGAAAATAGCCGTAAAGTGCCTTTTCCAAGGGCACAACGCCATAGCGAAAGCTGGGATCGAACCCGCAACCTTTAGATTACGAGTCCAACGCCTAACCACTAGACTACAGCAGCGGCTGGCATCGTCAGACAGAGGGCTTTATAATTATTGTACAACAAATTCTTGCTTGTTTACTATCTGTGTGTGTGTGTGTGTGTGTGTGTGTGTGTGTGTGTGTGTGTGTGTGTGTGTGTGTGTGTGTGTGTGTGTGTGTGTGTGTGTGTGTGTGTGTGTGTTGGTGTGTTGGTGTGTTGGTGTGTGTGCGAGTGCGTGTGTGTTGTGTGTGTGTGTGCGTGTGTGTGTGTGTGTGTGTGTGTGTGTGTGTGTGTGTGTGTGTGTGTGTGTGTGTTGTTTGCGTATCCGAGAGCAGCTTTTAGCATAGATGCGTGACAAGGAGAGAGAGAGAGAGAAGATGAGAGAGAGAGAGAGGGAGAGAGAGAGAGAGG
>CM060340.1:23435473-23437973 GCA_030674155.1 Stramonita haemastoma
CACACAATTGCCTATTCTTACGAAAAGCGGAACAGGATTTAAAGTGTGTGCAAGATGTTCCCATCGCTCGACTAGTCATTCAGAGAGAAAAATTCTGAGCAGATTTCTCTTTTCTTGTGATCTCTCCGCTGGATGCCTATGCCACAGAGAGTAAAATATAAAATCAGTACCCTCTGTTACAAATGTCTCCGAAAAACAGCACCCTACTACCTATGTGAATGTCTTCTCTTGTACACACCTTGTGGTTCCCTCCGCTCTGCTGCAGATACTGTGTCCTAAAGAATACCTAGATTCAACAGCCAATCCACCGCTCGCCGTTGGTCTTTCTCTGTTTCTGGTCCATCGATCTGGAATGACCTCTCTCTCTCTCTCCCTTCGTCAAAAGCCTGTTTGCGACAATTTTAAATCCAGCTTCAAGACATTTCTTTTAAACCTAAGATTCTCCTCTCCTGTTTCATCTCATATCATTATGTCCCTGCCCTCAACAGCCGAAATGCCCATCATCCCTGCCAACGTGTATAACTTTTTATATGCGAGTGTGTGCGTGCGTGCGTGTGTGCGCGCGTGCGTGCGTGCTTGCGTGTGTGTATGTGTGTGTGCGTGCGTTTGTGTGTGTGTGTGTGTGTTTTGCTTGTGTGCGTGCGCACGCGCGTGTGCGTACCCATTTGAATTTTGTTAAAAAACTATAAAATGGTAACTGGTTGCATATGAGTAGGGTGCTTTTGTTAAGGTTTGTCATTATTGCTGAAATTGTCAGACAGGCAGACACCCAGACAGGCAGACAAGAAGTAAATCACAATTGTGCTGACTCAACCTCCCTTTGAAGTTTGCCAGATAAAGATCTCAGAGTACACCATCCCATTAAACTGAGTGCCAAATGGTGAGAGAAAGAAAGAGAAAAAGAATGAGAGAGATTAGACGAAAGAATGAACAAAAGGGGACAAAAATTGGAAAACAAAAGAAAGAACACAAAAAAGAGAAAAAAAGAGGGAAAAGAAAGGAAAGAAGAAAAGATTACAGAAAGAAGGAGAGAAAGACAGAGAGACAACAAGAAATAAAAAAGTGAGAAAGAAAGAAAGAAAGAATGAATCAGAAAGGAAAAAGTGAGAAAGAATGAACGAAAGAATGAGTGAATGAAAGAAAGAAAGAGTGAATGAAAGAAAGAAAAAAAAGAAAGAAAGGAAAGAAGAGAGGAAGGAAGAAAAATGACAAAGAAAGACAGGAAGAAAAAGGAAAAGAAATAAAGAAAGAATGAAAGAGAGAGAGAAAAAAGATAGAACAAAAAGAAAAGAAAGAAACAAAGTAGACAACAGAAAGAAAGAAAGAAAGGAAAGAAGATATAGAAGAAAAGAAAGGAAGAAAAGAAAAGGAGAAAAGAAGAAAAAAAAATAAAACAAACAAAAACACTAACAAAGAAACAAAAAGGAAAGAAACAACCAATACTAAAGACAGAAAAGAAAAAAAATCGACAAAAGGAAACCCCCACATGCATTTCACGACACCATTACAATGATCTACAACACGGCACACCCAGACTCTAACTGCCAATATTTGTCACGTAAAACACCCGTCGGCGTCATACAGGTATAATTGTGTGTCTCACCCCATATTATTTTGTAAGGATTCAGCTCACTTGCTACTATGGTAATAATACCAATTTTGTTTTTATCTTTTCAGTTATTTTTTTTTATTTTATGTCTGATATTTTTGTACTTCAAATGATTAGGACGAAGCTCTAAAAATCACTTTCTTATTAAGATTATTTGTCTTTTAGTTTACCTCATCATCCAATGCTATGCAGTGCAATGCAATACTATTATACTGCAGTGCATTGCAATATCGTGCAGTGCAGTATAGTGCAGTGCAGTATAGTGAAGTACAGCGCAATGCAGTATAGTGCAGCGCAGCGCAGTGCAGCACAATACAGACAGCGTAACACTATAAACTCATCACACCAAACTATTACCCTGGAGTTAACGTCAGTGCTGACTCCACTCTCCCCACAAGTCTTTCGGGTGAGACTATATAAACCAAGGCCCCGTGTGCGAACGTACGCAAAACATCTTGCGCACACGTTAAGTCATCTTCCGCTTTTCGTAAGAGTAGTCAATTGTGTGACCCAATCATATCCAACCCAACTCAGCCCTGTCAACCTAACTATATCCATCCCAACCCAACCCTATCCAACCCATACCTACCCAACCTATACACACCCAGTCCTGTCCAACCTGATATATTCCTACCAAACCTAACCCAATCAACCCAATTCTATCCAATCCAAGCCAAGCCAACGCAACCCAACCCGACCCAATCCTATTCAGCCCATCCCAACCCAACAGAACCCAGCCAGGTCCAACCCAACCCAACCCTGTCCAGCCCTATCCAACCCAACCATATATAAGCCAAACCTAGCCAATCCAACGCAATTGTATTCAACCAAGTACAACAAACACAATCCTATCCAACCCAAACAAAGCCAACCCGACCTTATTCAACCCAA
>CM060340.1:23475473-23480473 GCA_030674155.1 Stramonita haemastoma
CTGCAGGGTCTCCTGCACACCCCAACACAAAAAACGCACACTACAAACACCAGCGAACGCACGCACGCGTGCATGCATACCACATCTCCCATGAATAAGCTTAAAGAAGCATTGGGAACAGATGTGACGCAAACGCCGTTTATAGGCCCTTGCCGCCCGCACTTTTCGCGGTTACAGAGTCCCACGGCACCAAGACCGTCTTCTACATATGCAGACACAACTTTACAAACATTTCCAATGTGTGTGGCACTGCAATTGTGGCGACACCACGGCCCCGAAGATGGCAACCCCGCCCGTACATAGCCAAGTTTGTCGCCAAGAAACATGGTACAGTGTACACAAAACCACCCTAGAACACACTATCAAATAATGATATCATACAATATAATGCACCACAGAAACCTGCAGGGTCAGCGCCACACGCACAAATACAAAACCCGCACACACAAACACCAGTGAAAGCGCGCACGCGCGCATGCATACCCACTCTCCCATGAATAAGCTTAAAGAAGCATTGGATACACATCTGACGCAAACGCCATTTTGGGGCCCTTTGCACCAGCACTTTTCCGTGGTTACAGAGCCCACGGCACAAAGACCGTCTTCTACACTATGCAGACACACTTGACAACCATTTCCGATGTGTGTGGCACTGGACTTGTTACGACACCACGGCCCCGAAGATGGCAACCCCACCCGTACATAGCCAAGTTTGTCGCCAAGAATCATGGTTCAGTGTACGCAAAACACACCCCTAGAACACACATCAAATAATAATATCATACACTATCATGCACCATAGCAATCTGCAGGGTCCCCTCCACATGCACAAATAGAAAAAAACCGCACACAGAAACACCAGGAAACGCACGCACGCGCGCATGCATACCCACTCTCCCATAACTAAGCTTAAAGAAGCATTGGGAACAGATGTGACGCAAACGCCGTTTTCGGGCCCTTGCCGCCCGCACTTTTCCGCGGTTACAGAGTCCACGGCACCAAGACCGTGTTGTACACTATGCAGACACACTTTACAACCATGTCCGATGTGTGTGGCACTGGAACTCTTGCGACCCTACGGCCCCGAAGATTGCAACCCCACCCGTACATAGCCAAGTTTGTCGCCAAGAAACATTGTAGAGTGCACGCAAAACCCACCCCTAGAACACACATCAAATAATAATATCATACAATATCATGCACCACAGCAATCTGCAGGGTCTCCTCCCACAACGCACAAACACAAAAAACCACACACACAAACACCAGCGAACGCACGCACGCGCGCATGCATACCCACTCTCCCATGAATAAGCTTAAAGAAGCATTGGGAACAGATGTGACGCAAACGCCGTTTTTGGACCCTTGCCGCCCGCACTTTTCCGCGGATACAGAGTCCACGGCACCAAGACCGTCTTCTACACTATGCAAACAGACTTCACAACCATTTCCGATCTGTGTGGCACTGGACTTGTAGTGGCACCACGTCCCCGAAGATGGCAACCCCCGCCCTTACATAGCCAAGTTTGTCGCCTAGAAACATTGTACAGTGCACGAAAAAGCAACCCCTAGAACACACATCAAATAATAATATCATACAATATCATTCACCACAGCAATCTGCAGGGTTTCCTCCACACGCATAAAAAACAAAAAACCGCACACACAAACACCAGGGAAACCACACACGCACGCATGCATAACCAATCTCCCATGTATAAGCTTAAAGAATCATTGGAAACACATGTGACGCAAACGCCGTTTTTGGGCCCTTGCTGCCAGCACCTTTCCGCGGTTACAGAGCTAACGGCACCAAGACCGTCTTCTACACTGTGCAGACACACTTTACAACCAGTTCCGATGTGTGTGGCACTGGTATTGTGGCGACACCACGGCCCCGAAGATGGCTACCCCGCCCATACATAGCCAAGTTTGTCGCCAAGAAACATGGTACAGTGTACGCAAAATCCACCCCTAGAACACACATCAAATAATAATATCATACAATATCATGCACCACAGCAATCTGCAGGGTCTCCTCCACATGCTTAAACACAAAAAAAACCGCACACACAAACACCAGCAAATGCACGCACGCGTGCATGCATACCCACTCTCCCATGAATAAGCTTAAAGAAGCATTGGGAACAGATGTAACCAAAACACCGTTTTCGGGCCTTTGCCGTCAGCACTTTTCCGCGGTTATAGAGCCCACGGAACCAAGACCGTCTTCTACACTATGCAAACACACTTTACAACCATTTCCGATGTGTGTGGCATTGGACTTTTCAGGACGCCACGGCCCCGAAGATGGCAACCACCGCCCGTACATAGCCAAGTTTGTCGCCAAGAAACATGGTTCAGTGTACGCAAAACCCACCCCTAGAACACACATCAAATAATAATATCATACAATATCATGCACCACAGCAATCTGCAGGGTCTCCTCCAATCGCACAAACACAAAACACCGCACAAACAAACACCAGCGAACGCACGCACGCGCGCATGCATACCCACTCTCCCATGAATAAGCTTAAAGAAGCATTAGAAACAGATGTGATGCAAACGCCGTTTTCGGGCCCTTGCCGCCCGCACTATTCCGCGCTTACAGAGCCCATGGCACCAAGACCGTCTTCTACACTATGCAGACACACTTTACAAACATTTCCGATGTGTGTTGCACTGGACTATTGGCGACACCACGGCCCCGAAGATGGCAACCCCGCCCGTACATAGCTAAGTTTGTCGCCTAGAAACATGGTACAGTGTACGCAAAAACCACCCAACACACATCAAATAATAATATCATACGATATCATGCACCACAGCAATGTGAGGGGTCTCCCCCACACACACAAACACAAAAAACCGCGCACACGAACACCAGCGAACGCACGCACGCGCGCATGCATATCCAGTCTCCCATGTATAAGCTTGAAGAAGCATTGGGAACAGATGTGGTTTCAAACGCCGTTTACTGGCCCTTGCCACCCGCACTTTTCTGCGATTACAGATCCCACGGCACCAAGACCGTCTTCTACACTATGCAGACAAACTTTACAATAATTTCCGATTTGTGTTGCACTGGACTATTGGCGACACCACGGCCCCGAAGATGGCAACCCCGCCCGAACATAGCCAAGTTTGTCGCCAAGAAACATGGTACAGTGTACACAAAGTCTACACCTACAACACACATCAAATAATAATATCATACGATATCATGCACCACAGCAATCTGCAGGGTCTCCTCCACACGCACAAACACAAAAAACCGCACACACAAACACCAGCGAACGCACGCACGCGCGCATGCATACCCACTCTCCCTTAATTAAGCTTAACGAAGCATTGGGAACAGATGTCACGCAATCGCCGTTTTCCGGCCCTTGCGGCCTGCACTTTTCCGCGGTTACAGAGCCCACAGCACCAAGACCGCCTTCTACACTATGCAGACGCACTTTACAACCATTTCTGATGTGTGTGGCACTGGACTTGTAGCGACACCACGGCCCTGAAGATGGCAACCCCGCCCGTACATAGCCAAGTTTGTCGCCAAGAAACATGGTACAGTGTATGCAAAAACCACCCCTTGAACACACATCAAATAATAATATCATACAATATCATGCACCAGAGCCATCTGCAGGGTCTCCTCCATACGCACAAACAGAAAAAAACCGCACACACACAAACACCAGCGAACGCACGCACGCGCGCATGCATACCCACTCTCCCATGAATAAGCTTAAAGAAGCATTGGGAACAGATGTGACGCAAACGCCGTTTAAGGGCCCTTGCCGCCCGCACTTTTCCGCGGTTACAGAGCCCACGGCACCAAGACCGTCTTCTACACTATGCAGACACGCTTTACAACCATTTCCGATGTGTGTGGCACTGGAATTGTGGCGACACCACGGACGGAAGATGGCAACCCCGCCCGTACATAGCCAAGTTTGTCGCCAAAAAACATGGTACAGTGGACGCAAAAACCACCCCTAGAACACACATCAAATAATGATATCATACAATATCATGATCAATACCAATGTGCAGGGTCTCCTCCACACGCACAAAGACAAAAATCTGCACACACAAAAACCAGCGAACGCACGCACGCGCGCATACATACCCACTCTCCCATGAATAAGCTTAAAGAAGCATTGGGAACAGATGTTACGCAAAGGCCGTTTAAGGGCCCTTGCCGCCGTACTTTTCCGCGCTTACAGAGCCCACGGCACCAAGACCGTCTTCTACACTATGCAGACACACTTTACAACCATTTCCAATGTGTATGGCCTTGGAATTGTGGCAACACCACGACCCCGAAGATGGCAACCCGCCCGTACATAGCCAAGTTTGTCGCCAAGAAACATGGTACAGTGTACCCAAAATCCACACCTACAACACATATCAAATAATAACATCATAAAAAAACATGCACCACAGCAATCTGCAGGGTCTCCTCCACACGCACAAAAACAAAAAACCGCACACACAAACAACAGCGAACGAACTCACACGCGCATGCATACCCACTCTCCCATGAATAAGCTTAAAGAAGCATTGGGAACAGATGTGACGCAAATGCCGTTTTCAAGACCTTGCTGCCCTAACTTTTCCGCGGTTACAGAGCCCACGCCACCAAGACCGTCTTCTACACTATGCAGACACACTTTACAACCATTTCCGATGTGTGTGGCACTGGACTTGTAACGACACCACGGCCCCGAAGATGGCAACCCAGCCCGTACATAGCCAAATTTATCGCCAAGAAACATGGTACAGTGTAGGCAAAAACTACCCCTAGAACACACATCAAATAATAATATCACACAATATCATGCACCACAGCAATCTGCAGGGTCTCCTCTACACGAACAAACACAAAAAACCGCACACACAAACACCAGCGAACGCACGCACGCGCGCATGCATACCAACTCTCCCATGAATAAGCTTAAAGAAGCAATCGGAACAGATGTGACGTAAAGGCC
>CM060340.1:23485473-23487973 GCA_030674155.1 Stramonita haemastoma
TACTTGCTTCTTATCTCAAGAACAGACAACAGTGTGTTTCAACAACTACATCCACATCCAATCTAAAACCCATCCATTACGGAGTACCACAGGGATCTATACTAGGACCAATTCTCTTTTCTTTATACATAAATGACCTTCCTCTACATATTGCATCCAAATGTGAACTATTTGCTGATGACACAACCATACATACAAGCCATAATGACATTGACTCTCTTGCAACCATATTACAACAAAGCTGTAATGATCTTGTCAAATGGACCGATCTGATTTACATGTCTATTCACCCCCAAAAAACAAAATGCATGCTTATCACCACCAGACAAAAGCGACAAAATTTACCTCATAATCAGTTTCCAATACATATAAAAAAGGAAGCAATCGAACAAACCTCTCATCACAAAGTTCTAGGAGTGACAATTGATGAAAATCTCAGCTGGATCTACCACATATCTCACCTATGCAAATACTTGTCCCAAAGAGTATACCAGTTGACTAAAATTAAACACTTCCTTGACTACCATTCAAGGAAATTATTCTTTCAAGCTTATATACAATCCTCAATAGACTATGCCTCAACCCTATGGGATTCTGCCAGTGCAAACACTATGAAACCCTTATCAAGTCTGTATAAAACGTGCTCTCAAACTTATCCTCCTGAAGAAAACAACATTACTTGACGTGGATTATACTCAGTTAAGTATTCTCCCCCTACAACAAAGACTAAAATATAACAAGGCATCCTGATGTTTAAGATAATGGCAGGAGCTGTCCCCACATCCTTAAGAGATAAGTTCCCAATGAATCGTTCCAGAAATACTGAAAAGCCAAGTATCCCAATCCCAAGAATAGACTTGTTCAAGTCCAGTTTACTATACTCAGGCCCTGTACTGTGGAACTCCCTTCCCGATTCAATTAAACAGCACCAATCATTGTCGACCTTCAAAAATCACCTAATGCACTTGATGCATCAAAACTAATGAACCAGTACTCATCCTGTTGGCTATATATAATTCTCCCCCTTTCTCTCTCTCTTCTTGTGTGTGTGTGTGTGTGTGTGTGTGTGTGTGTGTGTGTGTGTGTGTGTGTGTGTGTGTGTGGTGTGTGTGTGTGTGGTGTGTGTGTGTGTGTTTAAATGTATCTTATATGTATCTTATCTTTGTGCACTTGTAACTGATTTCAAAGAGTAAATTTTTAATATTTTATTTTCATGTCACATTTATCATATAGTATATTCTTTATATATGCATAAGTAAAAGATAGGGAGTGTTAAGTGATGATATTATTGGTCAGTTTGAAAATTGTGCGCAATACACCTGGCTAAAAATGTACTGTGTACTCTCTCTCTCTCTCTCTCCTCTCTCTCTCTCTCCATCTCTCTCTCTCTCTCTCTCTCTCTCTCTCTTCTCTCTCATCTCTCTCTCTCCTCTCCTCCTCTCTCTCTCTCATCTCTCTCCTCTCTCTCTCTCTCTCTCTCTCTCTCTCTCTCTCTCTCTCCTCTCTCTCTCTCTCTCTCTCTCTCTCGTTGCCTAAATATGTTATCATCCATATTGAGAAATACTTTATTCACTTTTGTACTATTTAATAATCACGTGTTGAATGCAGTTGATTTTGTATAATTTTTAATTCTCAAGTAAGCTGAATAATTATGTTCATTATGATTACAAAATGGTTATGAACGCGTTTTCTATGACCATAAATACATAATCATAAGATTCAGGTATTAGAATATGTATGTTTTTAATATATATGCCTTACAGCGGATGGATTCTTTTTGTGTTCCGTTACATAACTTGATTAAAATTAGGCATATATTTCTTTTAAAATGAAGTTTATTGATGACATGAGCGCGAAATTTGTGTGTGTGTGTGTGTGTGTGTGTGTGTGTGTGTGTGTGTGTGTGTGTGTGGTGAGTGTGTTTTGGGTGTTGTGTGTGTGTGTGGGGGGGGGGGGTGGATAATTGTTTTTATTTGTCGTCTCCCCTTGTATTAAAATATTATGATTTGCATGACTTTTTGTTGTTGTTGTTGATGGGTCCTACCTCAAGTTTTTGATGTCTTGTTCTTGTTTATTTTCTGTTTTAAACTTTGCTGCTTGCTTTTGTTTCTTCTTTTTTATATGAAGTATGAATGTAAAAGAAAGGATAATATTGTCACCTGATATGATTGTTTGACTTGTATCATTTTTCTTTTTTCTATGACTAAATTTTTTTATTTTTTTTTAAGAAAAAAAAAAAAACACAAAAAACCTACCACCTCAAGTACATGTGCGCCTGCGGATATGTGCTTATAACTATAAGTGTGAGTAAGTGTGTGTGTGTGTGTGTGTGTGTGTGTGTGTGTGTGTGTGGTGTGTGTGTGTGTGTGTGTGTGTGTGGGATGTGTGTGTGTGCATTTGTGTGTGTGTGTGTGAGTGATTTGTATGTGCATTTGCCTGCGAGCGTGCATGCGCGAGTGAGTTGTATGTATGTATGTATGTATGTATGTATGTATGTATG
>CM060340.1:23512973-23515473 GCA_030674155.1 Stramonita haemastoma
CCAGTTTCGACTGAGTTTTTCTTTAATGAATATCTGTTCTTGCCATCTTTTTTGTCGCTTTTTACATCTATGCTACAATAAAGGGACGTGCTAAACAGTATGGAAATAATGCCCCGTTAACTTTGGACAGTGTTTGCGCAGTTGAAAGTGGGAGGGTTCGGTTGGTTTTTTTTTGTTAAGTTCTTTTATTTCGAGGATAATGGAATAAGAACTCTCGTGGGTTTTTGCATCCAGTTCCCATGTGCATGCAGTTTTGTCAATTTTGTCATCCATTCACACCAGCAGAAATGGCCTGTTCTTCCAAAAGGTGGAACAGGTCTTAACGTGGGACAGGATAGCCTAGTGGTCAGAACATTGTGCTGGCAATTTGACGACCCGAGTTCGATTCCCGTCGGAGGGGACTTTTCCCTTGGAGTTAACATCATTGCTGACTCCACTCTCCCCAAAAGTCTTTCGGATGAGACTGTAAACCGAGGCCCCGTGTGCGAACGCACGCAGAACATCTTGTGCACACGTTAAATCCTGTTCCGCTTTTCATAAGAGTAGGCAACCGAGGCCCCGTGTGCGAACGCACGCAGAACATCTTGCGCACACGTTAAATCCTGTTCCGCTTTTCATAAGAGTAGGCCATTGTGTGCCGGTGGGAACAGATGACAATATTTACACAACTGCATACACACTGGGACTGGATGAAAAAAGCACATGAGTGCTTATCCCATTATCCTCGATATGAAAGAATAAAATAAAATTAAAAAATAATAATAAAAAAAAACATCTGTGCAAGATGTTCTGTTCACGTTCGCACACGGGGCTTCTGGTTATAGTCTCACCCGAAGGACTTGCAGTGGAGTGGAGTGGAGTCGGCACTGATGCTAATTCCAGGGGCGAAAAATTCCCTTGAACAGGTGTCTCTGTTATGGCTCAAACAATCTGGGCTCGAGCCCAGTGACCGTCAATTTGCAAGCACAACACGCAACGCTCTGATCGCCAAACTATCCCACTTTTTTTATCATTAAAAAAAATTCTTTTATATCGAGGATAATGGGATAAGCACTCTTGAATGCTTTTTTTACATCCAGTCCCCGTGTGTATGCAGTTTTGTAAATGTCATCTGTTCCCATCGGCACACGATGACCTACTCTTACGAAAAGCGGAACAGGATTTAACGTGTGCGCAAGATGTTCTGGGTGCGTTGCACAAGGGACCTCGGTTTATAGTCTCATCCGAAGGACTTTGGGATAGAGTGGGGTCAGCACTGATGCTAACTCCAGGGGAAAAATCTCCTCGAACAGGAATCGAACCCGGGTCGTCAAATTGCGAGTGCAATGTTCTGACCACTAGGCTATCCCGTCAACCCCACTTTCCGATCATAAGACCAGTTAATGACAAGAACACCACTTAACGACACAAGAAAAGCTCGTCTTTCAATTTATAGTATACCAGCTGATGCTACTATTTTCAGACCTTGGGGATAGAGAGGGTGATGATATGGTTGGTTGGGAGAACGTGATGGGTGAGTGGGGGGGGGGGTTAAAAAGGGGGGGGGGGAGTGAGGGGGTGTTGATGTAGGCGAGAAGGAGTATCAGAGAGTATAGTGTGATGTGATGAGAGGAGTGAATGGATATAGTACAGAATAAATCAAGAGAAGGAAGGAGAAGAAGGAGAAGGAGAAGGAGGAGGAGGAGGAGGAGGAGGAGGAAGAGAGGAGGAGGAGGAGGAGGAGGAGGAGGAGGAGGAGGAGGAGGAGGAGGAGGAGGAGGAGAAGAAGAAGAAGAGGAAGAAGAAGAAGAAGAAGAAGAAGAAGAAGAAGAAGAAGAAGAAGAAGAAGAAGAAGAAGAAGAAGAAGAAGAAGAAGAAGAAGAAGAAGAAGAAGAAGAAAAAAGAATTGCGAAGAATTGCGAAGAAGAATTGCGAAGAAGAATTGCGAAGAAGAAGAAGAAGAAGAATTGCGAAAAAGAATTGCGAAGAAGAAGAATTGCGAGAAGAAGAAGAAGAAGAAGAAGAAGAAGAAGAAGAAGAAGAAGAAGAAGAAGAAGAAGAAGAAGAAGAAGAAGAAGAAGAGAAGAAGAAGAAGAAGAAGAAGAAGACGAAGAAGAAGAAGAAGAAGAAGAAGAAGAAGAAGAAGAAGAAGAAGAAGAAGAAGAAGAAGAAGAAGAAGAATTGCGAAGAAGAAGAAGAATTGCGAAGAAGAAGAATTGCGAAGAAGAAGAAGAATTGCGAAGAAGAAGAAGAAGAATTGCAAAGAAGAAGAAGAAGAAGAAGAAGAAGAAGAATTGCAAAGAAGAGAAGAAGAAGAAGAAGAAAAGAAGAAGAAGAAGAAGAAGAAGAAGAAGAAGAAGAAGAAGAAGAAGAAGAAGAAGAAGAAGAAGAAAGAAGAAGAAGAAGGAAGAATGCAAAGAAGAAGAAGAAGAAGAATTGTTAAGAAGAATTGCAAGAAAGAAGAAGAAGAAGAAGAAGAAGAAGAAGAAGAAGAAGAAGAAGAAGAAGAAGAAGAAGAAGA
>CM060340.1:23517973-23519833 GCA_030674155.1 Stramonita haemastoma
CACACTTGGACATGGTAAAAAGGAAGGGGTGTGCTGATTTTAACCCTGCGTCCTGGACCTTTTGACTAGGTTATGCTGGATTTGTGTGTGCTGTGCCCACCATTAGGGTAGCAGTATTCCGACTTCGGAGATTGAGTTGGGAATTGAGCCTAGCAGTGTTTACCAGGACAGTCAGGAGGTACCTCTCTACTCTTTCTGATGTCGTGGGTTCTTTTGACGTGCACAAATCAGTAGGCACACAGGTCCAACTGGTTCAGACTAGAGTCTCCTCCTCGGAAAGACTTGATATTCAGTTCGATTTTTCCGTCAGACTGGGAAGAAAGGGACAAGGCTGGGCATCAAACCCCAGAATCTCACAGTTAGCTTGTTAGGCAGGTGAACGTCTTGACCACCTTTCTTCTTCTTAAGAGGGAATTAAAGAATTGGCAGGACTGCACTTTGAACCGGCACTGGGGATCGTAAAAACTCCTTTCTCTTCTCTTCACCAGTCAAAGTAACTGGGATTCAAACCCACGACTTTTTAGATCCACAGGATTGAAGTCTAACGTTCTATCCACTCTGGTAAAACGTCCAAACAGCTTACCAACCGTTAATTTGATCGTTATCGTTTTGTTTAGAACAGTTTCAGTACCGTTGTTGTTAGTAAAACAATTTTACCCGAACGTTTACTAAACCCTGTCAGGTTCGGTTTGTGTTAGTGAAGAAGGTATGGTGATATTTAACTTAATTGTCTTTGTCCTTTTTTGCAAAATTAATTACATCTGTTTATCACCTTCGCCGTCGCCTATCAATTAGACCTAATCGACCGGTTGGGGTACTACAGAAGATTGTGCAACCAGCTTCCTCCATTTTTAGAAGTTATGGTCGTAAAATGACTCAGAAGACAGAGGAAACAATGGGAAGACAACATCAGAGTGGACAGGCCTTGGGTAGAAACGACCTACTACGAAGGGCGGAGGACCGTGGGGAGTGGAGGAGGCTGGTTAGAGAATCTTCAGTTGTGCCCCACAGTCCACGGGACTACGGGACAGGTGAAGGTGAAGGTGAAGGTGAAAGAATCCTAGCCAGCGTACCCAGTTAATCTAACCGTTGTCTTCTTAGTGTTGTTTAGTTTCTACAGCGGTGCTGTTAGTATAACAACGGTTACCCCCAAAGTTTACTAACACTGTCGGGTTCAGTTTGTGATGGTATGAGACGTATGGCAACAGTTGATGGTGTGTGTAGATCATTTGGGTGAAATATTTGGGTTGACCTGTTTATATCATCATACCAAAATGACTGAGAGGGTTATGAAAACACATAACTTAACATACCAGGGAAAAGATAGATTGCTAGAGAGTTGTGCATGCAGCCAGACGTACCGATTATAGACCAAAAATTCAGTTGAGTGAAGAAGTAGGTAAATAGATAGATAGATAGATAGATAGATAGATAGATAGATAGATAGATAGATAGATAGATAGATAGATAGATAGATAGATAGATAGATAGATAGATAGGTGGGTGGGTGGGTGGGTGGGTGGGTAGGTAGGTAGGTAGACAGACAGACAGACAGACAGACAGACAGACAGACAGACAGACAGACAGACAGACAGATAGATAGATTGATAGATAGATAGATAGATAGATAGATAGATAGATAGATAGATAGATAGATAGATAGATAGATAGATAGATAGATAGATAGATAGATAGATAGATAGATAGGTAGGTAGGTAGGTAGGTAGGTAGGTAGGTAGGTAGGTAGGTAGACAGACAGACAGACAGACAGACAGACAGACAGACAGACAGACAGATAGAGAGACAGACCTTAATGATGGACAAAAATGACTACATACGCGCAAAAATCTCACCATCGGT
>CM060340.1:23519933-23524933 GCA_030674155.1 Stramonita haemastoma
TAAATTGTTGTTGACTGCGTGTTGTGTAGGTCGAATGAAAGCGCTTTGATTTGTTTTTTACAAGAGATAGCGCTATACAAATTCCATGTATTATTATTATTATTATTATTATTATTATTATTATTATTATTATTATTATTATTATTACTACATGCTTACACATCTTACTAGCATCTTTGTTGTGGGTGGTTCCGGTCTTGTGGCAACACCACAGCCCAGAAGAGGGCAGTCCGGCTTTAATATATCAAATTTGTCGGAACGAAAGCTGACACAGTGTACACAACAATACATAGTATTACACATAATATTAATGATATACAATATGACGCATACAGAACAGTGCAGGGCCGTTGCCACACGCACACTTTCAATTGTAGCATTGAAACGTTTGATTCCAATCTTGAACTGTCGTCGTATGAAATTAGTGCTAAATTGATGAATAGAATGCGTTCCAAAATGAAAACATCACATTTTGAACATATTTCTTGTTCTTGTAAACTAGAAATTTTACTGTATAAACTGAGGCTAAATGCATGGAATACCAAATACTCTAAAAATGTGTCATGTTGCCGTTCTCAACCTCTTTCAATCCACCATTTATTGTTTGATTGACCAATTCTTATTTACCTGTTTAAAAGGAGAGGACTAGATATTAAAAAAAGACATACCACTGTTCAAGAAGTTTTATATGACTTCAGCAGTTCATAACATCAGTTGCTGATGTTATATATTCTTCTCCTGTAAGACCTCTACTGTAGTTTATATATATATAGTATATATATGAGAGAGACAGAAAGACAGAGAGAGAGACAGAGAGAGAGAGAGGGTGAATGGTTTGAATGGGGGGGAAGGGGGTGTCTATATCACCAAGTAGTGAAGGACATTAAACAAAACAAAACAAACAAAACGCACTCATACATTTCTGAAAGCAGCCTACAACCCAAAGGGTAAAACGTTTGTGACTAGCTGAACAAAACCTTAAATCTGAAGGCTGCAGTGTGTGTGTTGTGTCGTAAAGTGGTCTGGGTCCTATAGTGATCATGTCAAGAGAGGTAAAACCTTCTCCCTGGGTTCTGAACTTCCTGTGGAAACTTAATAAACTTCTCCTTCCCTGTACCAGATTGGCTGCCAGTACACAGACTGCACATTGCTAAACAAAGGAATCTGAATCTGATATTTTTCTTGGGAGCGTGCATATCAATACAACAACAGATTTTACTCGGAAAGTCAGGGAGTCTTGTAATCGTTTTGAGTCTGCTGTCTCAACTTAGCTTTTTTCTATGTAATATCTTTTATGGCTATCATTTTGAGTCGGTTTTTCAAGCCCATTGACAGAAAAAGCGATTGCTCGGTAGCTTAGAAATAATTTCCAGTTATATTTAGACCAGGTTTTTGCGGTTGAAGGTCTTACTCTAGTTAGGGACAGGAAACACATTTAGGGACACATCACTACACGTGCAAATCATGTCTGTGGAGGCAGGTCAGGTGAGTTGATGTGATTTTTCTTTCTTCTTTTTTTCTGCACCATTTCAAACAGCCTGACATCTGCATGCAGTGTGGACCCTTTGACCAGCTGGGAAAACAAAATGTGTGGGATTTTGAACATCAACTTGACGTTTTTGCCTTTGTCTTTTTTTTTATAAAGACTATGAAGAAGAGCAGTACTGGTAAGTAACTTTTTAGTTAGAAGTAGCTACTTAGTAACAAGGCCGTAAAGTATGATTGATATTTGTATTAGAACTTGGGGGGAAAAAACCTGCTTTTGTAAATTTCTTGACAACTGCTGCCAAGAAATGTTGATCTTGAGAGCAGGGAGTAATTTGGTGCCTTCACAAACGGGACCTTAGCTAAGAGTCTGATGTGGTCAAGTTGTGTCATAAACCAACCAGGCCTATTCTGGGGTGTTGATCCTGAATGGCACAGCTGTTCCATGAACCAGAATGGTTTTGGAACTGTCACGAATACGCATTCTCGCACGCGCACGCACACACACAACACACACACACACACACACACACCACACACACACACCACACACACACACACACACACCACACGCACGACCCCACGTACCCACGCAGTCAGACTTGCTAGTTAAGATAGTTCTTGGTCATTACGTTAAAGCAAGATATAAGGGAAGGTTTTTAGTGCGAGTTTAAGATCTTAACTCCTACCTCCCCCCCCCCCCCCCCCAATAAAAAAGCGTAAACCCTTACTCCTATTATAATGCTTGGGATGGGAAAGATATTCAGATGCTCTCTTCCTTCTACAGCCGCTTTTTCAATATTGTCAAATAGAGAGCTGTAGAATTGGGAAATGGAAAAAGACAGATTTTTTGGATACACAATCTTTATATTTAATGGTAGGCAGGCATCTTTACACCCACAGGTGCGAATAGACATCTTGTGTTTTAAGACATGTTCATGCATCGAACTGAATGTCAAAGTCATTCGGATGAGACTAGAAACCGAGGCCCCGTGTGTGAACGACGCAGAACATCTTGCACACACGTTAAAACCACGTTCCGCCGTTCGGAAGAGCAGGCCATCGTGTGCCGGTAGGAGCGGATGACAAAATTATTTTAAAAAAACCCAGCATGCACACAGGTGTCGTGTTTAGACACCATCCCTGAGAAAAAAAATAATGGGTAGACGCTGCACATGTGGCGACGCGCTCTCCCGGGGAGAGCAGCCCGAATTTCATGCAGAGAAATCTGCTGTGACATAAAGTGGTATAAAATAAAATAAAAAAAATAAATTTTCTTGCTGAAAGTTTTTGCAGGGCAGTTTTGATGTTTTCACAACAGAACTGACAATAAGGATAAATGGAATAATGGGGTTTTTTGCCTGTTGTCTAAATGTTTGTGAATTTTAACATCTATATTGTTTTCCTCTCCGGCTAGTGATCCAAGGTTCACTGAAGTCGAGATTTTGTGTAAGCGACCGTTTTTACCCACCGTTAAGGTAGCCGCATTCCGAGTTCAAGAATGATGTCTAAACACAACACCTATGGGCGTGCGGTTCTAAAAAAATATCATCCGTTCCTACCGGCACAGAACGGCCAACTCTTCCCAAAGGCGGAACGAGTTTTAACGTGTTGTTGTTGTAGTCATTTTAAAGTCTATCCACACTTGCTGATATTAAACATTTGTTGTCAACGCAGTTTAGATTGCTTGACTCTACATTTATGAGTTGTGCTTGGCCTTTTCTTGAGAGAAAAATATGGACAATAAGTAAATAAATAAATATCGATATTTTAATACAATAAAGTTGCGTGTCATTATTCATGTGTTAAAGACTGGAGGAATTGAATCTTATATTATCACTTCTATCAATGATGTCATTGTTGTCCATTACTGGTAATTGGGGGGATCAGTGTTCTTGCGTTTGATCCCCGTTTTTGCCCGAAAATTTACCCCATCCACTAGACTGAGTGGTGATCTGTGTGCACGTCTTTCGGATCAAATAGTGAACAAGGTCTTGCATGCAACACGCATTCAGAGCAAGTAAAAGAACCCATGACACCAAGAAAGTGTTCTCTATCAAAATTCTGTAGAAAAGGCACTCTAATGGGAAACAAATACACTTAAAAGCAGGACCTTTTTATTTTTTAATGAATGGCACTGCTTTTGTGGCAATGCACACTCTCCCTCCTGGGAGAGAAGCCCAAATTTCACGCAGATAAAATAAAAGCCTGAGATCTGGAAATAGTAATATTTAAAACTGCACAAATTTTCAAGTAGCATATAGTAACCACTAGGAAATGTATAGATAAATCAATATTGTTTCACAGAAAATGTTGTTTTCTGACTGGTGTGGAGGGGCCATCTATAGATATCATCGCTAATGGATATTTCCCTAACAGTGAAATTTTTTATAGTGTGGTGAAGACCAACTTCAACAAGCGCATCCACATGTATTGACCTGAAATTTGCCAGTAGATGTATCAAATTTTCCGGCAACAGTGATTGTTTTTATCTTGCCCCTCTGGGTGGTGCTCCACGGGACCTAGACATTGATAGTCTCCTATGGACTTTTGACCCTGAAATGCCACACATTTCTTTGCATGGCTGTGGCGAAAGATTGAAATTAGCAGGGAGGGACAGTAGGACTGAAACGTCACAGAAGATGCAACAAAAATATTGTTCGAACTCCATACCCTGTAAGTTCTTCAGAAGACTTGAACCCGTCTGTGTCGAACGTGCGAAATGTTGAACACATGTCAGAAGACCTTTGGTAGACATCTTGCACGCACCAGAAGACTTTTCATAATTATTTCTAAAGGATCTGCAAAAGAGACATAAAGACAGGATCATGAACAAGTATATATGAAACCTATTAAAAAAACAAAACTTTCAGCAACGCTCACAGTTTGCCATGGCATTGTGCTATAGATCTGTAGTAGCCAGTTGCTCATGTTTTTTTCCACCAGGTCTTCCCCACTCCTCCTGGACCTGTCCACTGCAGGCTGTGAAGACACCAGCAGCACGATGCTGGAGCACAGGGCCCAGTGGACTTGTCCTCACCCACATGACTTAACTTGACTTATGTAAGACCGATAGGGAGGACGGGTAATAACCGGAGACAAGGAGCAATGCTTGAACACAACCCTGAAGGGTCGACCATCTGAAGGGCAGTATACTCGGTAGAAGTCCCTGAAGGGTAAAGTCCTAGAAAAGTCCTTAAATGGCAAACTCCTGGAAAAAAACAGCCTTTAAAGGACAGCATCCTGCTTGCAAAAAGCCCCTGAAGGGCAGAAACATGCAAAACAGCCCCTGAAGGGCAGAAACATGCAAAACAGGCCCCTGAAGGGCAGAAACATGCAAAGCATGCCCCTCAAGGGCAAAACCAACATGCAAACAGGCCCCTCAAGGGCAGCAACATGCAAAGCAGGCCTAAGGCACACTCCTGAGAGACAGCCCTGAAGGGCACAATCCTGAAAGACAGCCCCTGAAGGGCACACTCCTGAAAGACAGCCCCTGAAGGGCACACTCCTGAAAG
>CM060340.1:23529933-23544933 GCA_030674155.1 Stramonita haemastoma
CTTGCTTACATCTGTATCTCACATCTATCGGCCCGGACCATGTATGTTTCTTTGTTGACCAGTTTATAGACCCATCCTGAAGACTTCTGGAGAGTGGAGTCAGGACTAGTATTAACGCCAGGAGGGGGGAGGGGGTCAACCCTTTCGAATGGGTGTTTTGAGTTGTACCTAGAGTAAACCATCTTTGTTCACTGCATGAACATTTAATGAAATTAGATCTCCCGTCAGAATGCTGCTACCTTAAAGTTAGTAAAACAAAACAAAACCAAAACAAAACGCCCAATAGGTCGGATACCCAAAAATCTCATCATTGTTGAGCCTCGGAGCTCTAGCCGAGAAACGATACCCAAAACAAAAAGAAATCCAAACCGCGAGTTTTTATTCTTCAACTAAACTGTTTCCTTTTCAGGCTCCTCTGATGCCGTGGAAGTACACCACCAGTGAAGACTTCAGCACAGAAGTCTACACCATGGATTACTGCACCACTGGAAAACACCATACACCATTCTACCACGGAAAGCTACGCTACATCACGGAAAACAATACCATGGAAGACTACGCCACACCAAGGAATACTACGCTACATCATAGAAAACACCACCATAGAAACTACACTATACCACTGGAAACACCCCGAAAGACAACGCTACACCACGGAAAACACCACCATGGAAGACTACGCTACACCACGGAAAAGAACACCATGGAAAACTACGCTACACCAGGAAAACTAGCACACCACGGAAAAACACCAGGAAACACGCTACCATGGAAAACTACGCTACACCATGGAAAACTATGCTACACCACGGAAAACTACACCATGGAAAACTACGCTACACCAGGAATAAAACACCAGGACAGACTCGCTACACGCGGAAACACCACCATGAAAATACCTAACCACGGAAAACACCACGGAAAACTACCACGTACACGGAAAACACCACCATGGAAGACTAACGCTACACGCGAAAACAACACCATGGAAAATACGCTACAACCACGGAAAAGACACGGAACTTACCCAGGAAGATAACGTACACACAGGAAGACAACTACCCGGAAACTACGCTACACCAAGGAAACTACGCTAAAACTACGCTACACCAGGAAGACTACGTACACCAGGAAGACTACGCTACACCAAAGGAAGACTACGCTACACCAAGGAAGGAACGCTACACCAGGAAACTGCTACGCTACAGGAAACGACCCCAAAGGGAAGACATACGCTACACCAGGAAGAAACGCTACACCAAGGAAGACTACGCTACACCAAGGAAACTAACGCTACACCAAGGAAGACTGCTAGAACCGCTACACCAAGGAAGACTACGCTACTCCATGGAGAAAACGCTACACCAAGGAAAACAATACCAAGGAAGACTACGCTACACCAAGGGAGACTAACCAGACCTACACCAAGGAAGACTACGCTACACCTCGGCTTCAAGGCATAAAGATCTTTGCTTGATATGGACTGAGTTGACATTAGTATAAAGTTCTTTCTTTCATATTGGGCTAGATTGTATATAAGTATTAGCTCCTTTCCTTTATAGTGAGTTAGTTTCTATTCAAGTAAGAGGCCATTTGTATACTCGGTTAACTGGTATCAAAGTATAGTTTTTCCTTTATATTGAAGTTATTTTCACATATCAAGTTTTTTAGTATTAAAGCAAAAGCTGTTTCCTCCATATAAAACTAGCTTCTTAAAAAGTAAACAAATATTTCATATTCTTTTAGTCACTGTCGTTGTATAGACTTCCTTACTCCTTATCCAGTCAGGTAATATCAAGGTGTAAAACTCTTTCCCATATATCGAGGTAGCTGCTTACCACATGCATGGTGTTCTTGTCATTCTATCATTTTTCATTAAAGTACTAAGTTGTTTAGTTTATATTGAGTAGTTGGTATCAAAGTATGAGTAGTTGGTATCAAAGTATAAACATCTGTCTTTACACTTATTTTGTATCAATTTTTTTCATTGAACAACTTTTTTCTACATGTTGAGTTATTTGGTTTGAAAGTATAAAGTTCCTTCCTTCGTATTAAGTTGGTATCATTGTCCAAAGCCGTTTCTTTTATATTGAGCCAGTTGCTTTTAAAATATATAGTTTTTTCCTTTCTTATTCAGTTTGTGTAAAAGTAGAATTAGTCTCCTCGTCATAGAGAATGTTAGTATTAAATCATAAAGTAAGTTTTTATGTTGATTTATTTGGTGTCCAAGCATGAAGTTCCTTTCCTTCATAAGAAGTTAGTTGGTACGGATTTTAAGATTCTTTCTTTTATGTTGATTTAATTCGTGTCAAAATTCGAAACAAATCTTTTGTATCGAGTTATTGCTACCAGAGTATAAAGTTATTTTTTTGAAATAGCTCCCAAGTAGTAAGTTCTGTTTTGAATATTTTGCTACTATCATAATTTTTTTTTTATCATTTGTCGTTTCCAAAGTAAAGTCATTTTCTTTATTTCCCAGCTTGTGGTATTATAAGGACATTTTTCTTATACTGAGGTGGGGTGAAGATTAGGTCCCCCAACACACACACACACACACACACACACACACACACACACACACACACCACACACACACACACACACACACACCACACACACACACACACACACACACACACACACACACACACACAATTTGTTCTATTTGATTGCTTTTGAAAAAAAAATGGTCCAACAAATCTTTTACTGGCTTACAACGTCGTTTTGTTTGGGCGCCAAAAATGCAAAATTTCTAAATACAATTTCCGATCACAAGTATTCTACAAAACAGAAACATGGCGAAAAGTCCTGGAAATGTACACTGATTGAGACATCTGTCATGTTGCAAATCTTTGACAGTCATTACTGGTATAGAATCGCCTATTTTGCAGAAACAAATTATTTTACCTTGATTTTGCGGAGATCAGCTTAAGAGAGAAAATGATGCACAAGCCGAGTGCAGGATGTTTCATAAAGAGCAGTACTTTTCCCGATGCTCCTTTTCCCGTAGTGCTGTTCCCTGGAGCTGTTAACACTCGACTCTAACCCCAGTTCTTGCCCCATGCCGCAAACCCTAACACTTCACCATTTTGATCCTAACAATTAACTCTTTGACACGGATTCCTTAACTCTGACTCGTTCTGCGGTATGGGGAAACAGCTGTATAAGGGAACAGCAGCACAGGGAAAGGGGGGTTTGGGGTTACTGACCGCTTGGAAATGTTTTATTCCGGAGAATACTGTGATAGAGGAAGGATTTGCGAAAGAGAGATGACATGCAGAAAAAGAAGTAATGATAATTATAGCATCGTTATGCTTGCATAGCACTGCTGCTTCAGGAATTGTAACATTTTTAGAGAGGACCACAATGCCCATGTAGGATGACTTGCGACCCCAGTCCATACATCAGATATCTCCGCTGGGACTATAATATAGCAACAACAGAAAAAAGCCAGTCTTCAGCTAACCTTTGAAAATAGTGGCAATCTGAAAAACTGCGTACTGCGTACCCACGGTTTTACCTATATAATGTGACACATAGTTTTGGCTTTAAATTCTACTAGTTATACAGTTATAGTTTTATACATGTTTTTCTTTTACATTGAGTCACTTAGCTGGTTAGTGTAAATCTCTTTCCTTCTTTTGAGTTTTCACTAAGTTTTTTTTCCCCATTCTATGAAATAAGCTGGTGTCAAAGAATAGAAATACCCCCTCACTATTGAGCTAGTTGAGTTAAAGAATAAAGTTCTAAGTTTGGTATCAAGATAATTACCAAATTTTTTTTCTCAGATTCAGTTATTACAAAAACATACAGTTCCCCCTTTCATATTTCTTTATTTTTTGTATCAGAGTAAAAACTTTTCCCCTTCATATTCATTTAGTTGGCCTTAATTTTCCTTTGTTGAGTTAGTTCCATCAAAGCATAAAGTTCTTTACTTCATGGTGAATGAGCTGATGTCAAAGTGATAAGGTCTTTCTTTCTTCCATATGGAATTAGTGTCCACGCATCAAGCTTTCCCCCATTTTATTAAGATAGCTGTATCAAAGCATACAATTTTTTCTTTCAAATTAAGTTGGTACCAAGGAATATAGTTCTGTTTTTTGTATGAAACGATTTGTAGCAATATATTTCTTTTACACTGATTTAGTTGGTATCAAAGTGTAAAGCTCTTTCTTTAAAATCGATTTCATTGGTATCGAGGTATAAAGCACCTGTCAGTCATACTGAGTGACTTGGTATCTAAAAAGTTTTCTTTGTGTTGAATTACTTTTTACCGAAGTATAGAGTGTTTTCCTCACATTGATTTAGCTGGTATCAAAGTGTTAAGTTGTTCCCCAATCACATTCAATGTAATGTTAACAAAGTGTAAAGTTCTTCCTTCATATTGAGTTAGCTGTTATCAAAGGATAATTTTTTCCCCTTCACAGTGAGTTAGCTATTATCAAGGTGTAAATTTTTTCCCTTCATACTGAGTTGGCTGTTATCAAAGTATAAGTTTTTTCTCTATATTGATTTAGTTGTAATTTATGTATAGAGTGGTTCCTTTCATATTGACTTAGTTGATGTCAAAATGTAATATTTTTGCCATTTATATTCTGTTTAATGCTGTCGAAAGTATAAAAGTCTTTTCAACATACTGAGTTACCTGTACTCAAAGTATAGAGTTCTTAATTTCATGTTGAACTAGCTGCTGTCAAAGTATTAAGTTTTTTTCCTTCAAGTTGACTTAGTTGGTACAGGCGTAAAAAGTTGAGTTTCTTACTATTGTTTGGTGTCAAAAAGTAAAAGTGTTCCTTGAAAGGGGTGGGTTTTTTCCCTTGGAATGAGTTAGTTGATGTCATAAAGTTCTTTCCTTCATATTGAGCTAATTGTTATTAGGTATAAAACTCTTCCCTTCATATTGTGTTGTCAACATTTCCCTTCACACTGAATAGGTTGATTAGGACAACTGTTGAATGAGAGAAGAACAGTAAAGGGAAAGAGTGGTTTGACTTACTGGCTAACTGAAAATACTTTATTCCGTAGATAAGTGTTGGTGGATCTGTTTGTACAAGAGAAAAGACATGCAGAAAAACGGTAGTTTTAAGCGAAATCTGGAGTTGTAGTACCGGGGAAAACCACCTACTGTAGTGGATGAAGTCTATGCACTGTTTTATCTTTGTAACTTTCCACGTGTAGATTCTGCTTCAAATGAAACTAGTTCTTTTCAAGGTTTACAGTTCTTTTCCCTAAAGTGAGTTGGTGTCGAAAGGAGAAAGCTTTTCTTTTCCTATTTAATTAGTTGGTATAATGTATAAACCCTTCCATTCCTATTGAGTTGATGTTTCGAAATAAAGCTCCTCCCTTTATAATGAGGCTTGGTCACTGTGTAATGTTCCAAAATTTTCCAGCGACTAATGTTTATACATTAGTTTCCTTTCAAGAGGATTTTTCTTATAGAGCTGTTGAAAAAAAACGTCAAAGCTACTCTTAAAATGATTATTGATATCAAGGTTTTTTGTTTTTTTAATTCCAAAAGTTTTCGCAATCCTATAAATGATTACTGGTAAGAAAGTTCCTTTTTTCTGTTTCATCAATCTGTTGAAGCGTTGGGGTGCCCAGATAGCTTTGTTAGATTCATTAGCAATAATTTACGTGTTTCCTCTCGTTTTATTCTGCTGGTATGATTATAAGGCTGTGTAAAACCCTTATATGGTACTTGATATAAGCTGGGCTAGGGTTATTTGAGGGCTTGTTTCTCAATTTTCTGATTGGATAATGGCTTTGAAATTATTTTTTTGAGTGTTTGCAAAACTCCAGAGGGATTTGGCACTGTTTTTTAAACTTGTGAATTCAAAGGAAACAATATTTGTCCTCATGCATTTGATTCATAGTTCCTTCCTAAACCTTGTTATACGCGATCCCTAATATCAGGTCTTCTCTAGATCTGTTTTTCCCTGAATGCATCCAGATGATCTGTTTAAACCTGAAATTTGGTATAGTCCTGTCACAGCTGATGTTAATTCAGGAAATAGTCCCTTTATTTGTTGCAATACCCACTAAGACAAGTGTGACTATCCCCCTGAACCCCCCCCCCCCCCCCCCAAACTAGGCCCAGGCTAAACAAAAGCACAGATAATGTCAGGAAAGTGTGCAGGAAAGGCGAGAAAAATAGAATTGAAGGGAAAAAAACCTAACATTACCACAAACACACTAGAGCAACAATAAACCCAGACAAATGTAAATCACTTGTTTACACTGTAGAAACGCATGCAGCAGCAGCACACACTAGAGCAACAATAAACCCAGCCGACTGTTCACTGCCGCTGAACATGAATAGACCCAGGCAGCAATTCACACTGGGGCAGTTAGTGCTCCGGGCGTAGGGAATATGAGAATGCTAACTTGGGTTCATGGATGATAGGAAGGAGTTGGGAAGGGACAGACACTTTTTTCCTTTTTTTTTTTGCTTTTCTGAGTGTGGGGTTTTTTGCCAATGAAGAGACGTGTGAAGCACCCACGAAACGGATGTAAAAAGATGGTGCTCCATGATCTGCATGCAATTGAGGCCTAATAATATATATATATTTATTTATTTTTATTTTATACCACTTTGTCACAGCAGATTTCTCTGCCTTAAATTCGCGCTGCTCTCCTGTGGGAGAGCGTGTGGCCACAAGTGCAGCGCCACCCACAATTTATTTTTTTCCTGTCTGCAACTGTATTTGTTTCCCTATCACAGTGGCTTTTTCTACATAATTTTGACAGGGACAAAACCCTCTTGTTGCCGTGGGTTCTTTTACGTGCGCTAAATAATGTGTAACACACGGGACCTTAGTTTATCGTCTCATCAGAAAGACTAGCACCGAGACCACTCAAGGTCTAATGGATGGGGGAAAAGTTTTAGACCCAAACGGATTCAAACCACCCCACACTCCGACCCGGAGCTTTCGCTTTCTAGTCAGGGGCGTTACCTCTAGACCACCGATGTGTGTGTGTGTGTGTGTGTGTGTGTGTGTGTGTGTGTGTGTGTGTGTGTGTGTGTGTGTGTGTGTGTGTGTGTGTGTGTGTGTGTGTGTGAGATAAACATTTTGCTCTGTCCTGCATATTGGTTAACCGGAGTATTAATGTTTGTGCGTAATGATGGTTTTTGTTCGTTGTTTTAAGGAGAAAGTGCAGTTGAGTATACAAAAACACTGCATTTGAAGTAAAGTATGTTTTTGTGACCGCTTTTTTCTGGTTCTATACATTTTGAATGTGCGTGTTGTGTGTGTGTGTGTGTGTGTGTGTGTGTGTGTGTGTGTGTGTGTGTGTGTGTGTGTGTGTGTGTGTGTGTGTGTGTTTCATTTATTTATCTAATTCATTTCGAGGATAATGGAATAAACATTCGTGTGCTATTTTTTTTTACAACCAGTCCCCGTGTGTATGCAGTTTTATAAATTTTGTCATCCGATCCCACTGGTACACAATGGCCTACTCTTATCAAAAAGTGGAACAGGTTTTAACGTGTGAGCAAGATGATGTGCGTGTATTCACACACGAGGCCTAGGTTTATAGTCTCATCGAAGGACTTTTGGGGAGAGTGGAGTCGGCACTGATGTCAACTCCAGAGGAAAAAAACCCTCGAACAGGAATCGAACCCGGGTCGTCAAATTACGAGCGCAGTGTTCTGACCACTAGGCTATCCCATCCCCCTATGTGTGTGTGTGGTGTGCGTGTGTGCGGTGTGTGTGTGTGTGTGTGTGTGTACGTTCTTGAGTGCGCGCGCGCGTTTGTGTGTGCGTGCGCGTGCGTGCGTGTGTATTTGTGTGAAAATTCCGCGGTTATAGTCTTTGTACATTTCAAGCTTAACAACTCTGATGGTTTCGGGGAGAAATATTCAGATATTTTTCTGTTAATGTTAGCTTTCTGTAGCAACGTTTTTTGTTTTGAGAAATCGTTTTTTCCACCATTTAGTCTGTGTGTTTGTCAAACTGGCCTCCTTTGTTGGCTAGTTTGTTTGTCCGTTCGTTTGTCTGACTTCTTTACTAAGGCTGATGTGGGTTGGGCTTGATGAATTGTCTAAGCTACTCAGTTCGTTTGTTGGTATGTTAGTTTGTTTGTTAGTCATTCAGTCAGCTAGTTACCTCGTTAGTTATTTATTAGTGAGTCAGTCTTGGCAGGATGTCATTTAATCAATCGGCTTGTTAGTGGTAAGTTAATCATAGTGAGTGATATTTTGGTTTAGTTTTTTTTTTGTTTGAATTCTTTTTATTTCGAGGATAATGGAATAAGCAATCATATGTGTTTTTTTACATCCAGTATCCCTATACATACAGTTTTGTAAAGTTTGTCATATTTTCTCACTGGCACACAATGGCCTACACTTCCGAAAGGCGAACGGGTTTTAGCGTGTATGGAAGATGTTTTGTATTCGTGCGCACACAGGACATCGGTTTAGTATAGTCTCGACTGAAGAACTTTAGGGAAAATGGTATGTTTATCAGAAAGACGACCACACGCTAACACACACAAAACCACACATACAAACACGAGCGTGTGCGCGCATATACACACTCGAGAAAAATGCATACACACTTTACTAGCATTTTTGATACGGGTGGCGCTGTTCTTGTGGCGACACCAAAGCCAAGAAAAGGACAATCTGGCTTGAATATAGCAAGTCTTCCTGGACGAAAGCTTGTACAGTGTATGCAACAACACAATATCACACATAATATTAGAGCCCCGAAGAGCTAAGAAGGCTAGTTTGTGTCAAAGAAAGCTGGTAAGTGTACGCGACAAAAAACAAGCATTGGGCAAAGAAATATTGACAATATAAAGCAATATGATGCACCAGGGCAAACTGGAGGGTCGCCGCCACATGCGCGGACACAAACAAACACACTGATAAACACCAGCGTGCGCGCGTGTGCGCGCATGCATACCCACCCCCTAACAAATGGCTGGCATCTGTGCTTAAAACGGCACCTTTTTCGGGTAGGGGGTGGGTATGCGTGCGCGCACGCGCGCGCGCTGGTGATTATCAGTGTGTTTGTTTGTGTGCTCGCATGTGGCGGCGACCCTCCAGTTTGCCCGGGTGCATCATATTGCTGTATATTGTCATTATTTCTTTGCCAAATGCTTGTTTTCTATTGCCTACACTTACCAGCTTTCCTTGACACAAACGAGCTTTCTTAGCTCTTCGGGGCCCTCCTGTCGCCACAAATCCGACGCCACACCTATCCAAGAAGGTGGGAGAGAGTGTATGCATAGGGTACGATACTGTCGTGGTGCCGTGGGGTCTTTTACCGTGAAAAAGTCGGGGTCGGACGGGGCTGAAAACGGCTCTTTGGCTGGCATCTGTACTCAAAACGGCACCTTTTTCGGGTTAGGGGGTGGGTATGCGTGCACGCACACGCACGCGCGCTGGTGTTTATCAGTGTGTTTGTTTGTGTGCGCGCATGTGGCAGCGACCCTCCAGTTTGCCCGGGTGCATCATATTGCTGTATATTGTCATTATTTCTTTGCCCAATGCTTGTTTTCTGTCACCTACACTTACAAGCTTTCCTTCACACAAACGAGCTTTTTTAGCTCCTGTCGCCACAAATCCGACGCCACACCTATCCAAGATGGTGGGAGAGAGTGTATGCATAGGGTACGATACTGTCGTGGTGCCGTGGGGTCTTTTACCGTGAAAAAGTCGGGGTTGGACGGGGTTGAAAACAGCTCTTTGGCTGGCATCTGTGCTCAAAACGGCACCTTTTTCTTGTAGGGGGTGGGTATGTATACGCGCACACGCACGCACGCTGGTGTTTATCTGTGTGTTTGTTTGTGTGCACGCATGTGACGGCGATCCTCCAGTTTGCCCTGGTGCATCATATTGCCGTGTATTGTCATTATTTCTTTGCCCAATGCTTGTTTTCTGTCGCCTACACTTACCAGCTTTCCTTCACACAAACTAGCTTTCTTAGCTCTTGGGGGCCCTCCTGTCGCCACAAATCCCACGCCACACCTATCCAGGATGGTGGGAGAGAGTGTATGCATACAGTACGATACTATCGTGGTGCCGCGGGGTCTTTTACCGTGAAAAAGTGGTTGTAGGAAAAAAAGTCACAGGAAAAAAAGTCAAAGAAAAAAAGTCACAAAATTAGGTTGAAAAAAAGTCACAGGAAAAAAAGTCACAATCAGGTCAAACAAAGCCAAGTTAAATCCACATTAACAAATCACACACACACAAACACACGCACGCACGCACACACGCACGCACGTAGGCACGCACGCACGCACGTACGCAGGCCAGGGAATAAAAGTAAAACAAGAGCAATGTCATCAAGAAAAAAGTGAAGTGTAGTACAATGCATACACACACACACACACACACACGCACACACACGCACGCACGCACACACGCATGCACGCACGCATGCATGCACGCACGCAGGCCAGAGAATAGTCCAGAGGGGACAGATAGCCTAGTGGTCAGAACATTGCGCTGGCAATTTGAAGACCCGGGTTCGAATCTGGTCGAGGAGACTTTTCTCCTGGAGTTAACATCAGTGCTGACTCCACTCTCCCCACAAGTCCTTCGTATGAGACTTTAAACCGAGGCCCCGTGTGCGAACGCACGCAGAACATCTCGTGCACACGTTAAATCCTATTCCGCTTTTCGTAAGAGTAGGCCATCGTGTGCCGGTGGGAACAGATGACATTTACAAAACTGCATACACACGGGGACTGGATGTAAAAAAGCACAGAGTGCTTATCCCATTGTCCTCGATATAAAAGAATAAATCAAATCAAAATCGAGAATAAAAGTAAAATAAGAGCAATATCATCAAGAAAAATGTGCAGTGCAGTGCAATGCATACACACACACACACACACACACACACACACACACACACACACACACACACACACACACACACACACGCATGCACGCACGCACGCACGCCCGCTTGTGACTTTTTTTCCTGTGACTTTTTTTGTGACTTTTTTTCCTGTGACTTTTTTTTACCAATTACCGAGGAGAGAGAGAGAGAGAGAGAGAGAGAGAGAGAGAGAGAGAGAGAGAGAGAGAGAGAGAGAGAGAGAGAGGGAGAGAGAGAGAGAAATAACTATTATTTATTATGCTGTAGAAAGAGCAACACACACACACACACACACACACACACACACACACACACACACACACACACACACACACGCGCGCGCGCGCGCGCGCGCGCGCGCGCGCAAGCACGCACGAACTCCAGCGGTCAAATTGTAATTTTATTTATTGGCATTGTGCAAAAGTACAAAAGTTCAACATAAAATGAACCCCTCCAAGTTGCTCATTACTAAAAATCTGAATTTTTTTCTTTTCTCGAAAAAGGAAGATAATCGTCAAAAATGTTCATTTAAAACTCGACCACAACAATGGCACACAATAACGGTTATAAAAAACAACATCACTTTGAGCGTAACGATGTACTGCATTTGTGTGTGCGTATGTGTGTGTACGCGCGCGCGCGTATTTGCTTTTATGAATGTATGCGTGCGCACATACATTTTCGCAAGCTTGCCTGTGTGCATTTGAGGTATATGCATTTCTATGTATATGTGCACATATGTGTAAAGTAATACGTACGTTTGTATTATATAAATCGAAACAAATACCGTATCAGCTGTGCATATTGAGAAATTCCACGAACATATCAAACACTGTTGTCATCTTTTCAATAATTTTTTTGAGAAAAACAATCATCCACACATTGTAAATATATTTGAATCTTTGTCACTTGAGACAGTAGCCCATTTGGGTCAAAAAGTCTTTTTTTGGGGGGTTATAAACTCAAAAGTGTTGTTTTGCAAACACCGTGATCAATATTTGGCATTATCATAATTATTCGAGAACATTTTATGTAAAAGTAATTGTTTCGTTGTTTGTAAGTAAAAGAAAATATAGATTAAAAAAAATGTATAATTTAGTGAACCTCAGCTGTTATGTTTTTTTTTTTTTTAAACTTTGGTCGCCAGATTAATGTGGTCATCACACATAATTCAATGCATGAACAAAATAATTGAACAAATATTATAAACATACAAACCAAAATGGCTGCTTGATTTTCTTAAACGTAGATGAACAGAAAAAATAAACAAAAATAGGTAGTAAAATCAGCTGTTTTCACCGCCATTTTTTTCACCAGATTTATTTGTAAAATGATCATTTAGAAATAGAGAAATATACAAAACAATCAGCTGCTATCTCATAGCTCACGTGGTCAGGATGCTTCGCTAAATTTTAGTATGCCCCCCCAAAATGTCAACACGATTTCTTTGGATACTTTTATCATAATGTATAAATGACAAAAAAAGAGGTCAAATTCGTGTAGAGTTTGATATTGTAAACTTGACAATTGGGTTTGAAGGGAAAAAAATGGTCATGTTTGTGTTGGAACTTTTTGGAATGGTTTTAGAACCAGAGGTGAGGCTGACATGCAACGAGTTTTAAAACTAAAACCCAGTACAATAATGAAAAATAGCACAAAAAAAAAAAAACAAGGAGAGAGAGAGAGAGAGAGAGAGAGAGAGAGAGAGAGAGAGAGAGAGAGAGAGAGAGAGAGAGAGAGAGAAGAGAGAGAGAGAGAGGAGAGGCAAATAAAACAAAAGCATCAAACGAAACAGCAACAAAACAATTAGCAACGAAAGAGAAAACAAAAGAAACAAAATCATCATCATCAACAATAACAATAATCAAAGCAACAACGTTAGGAATAAAAAAAATAAAAAAACCCAGCAAATTCAAGTTACCTAATTAAAAAAAAGTGTTAGCTGCAACCCCCCCCCCCCCCCCCCCCAAATTGCTTTGTTCAAGACATGATCATTTTAACACCACCTACTCACATGCTACATATCACTACATCTAATAGTAATGATAGGACGATATCCCCCAACTCACAAGAATGTAATCTATCAACACATTCAAATTCTACATGATGCCAATAATTGGCACAAAACTAAAATCATTGTTTTGTCAATATTTTTTTAATTATTCTTCTAGCATAAAAAGTGTTATTTTTTTTAAATGTCAAAAATGTATGACTAAGTGTCCTCTTTATATATCTCTATCTATCTATCTATCTATCTATATATGTATGTCATATATATGTATATAACATACATATATGTATATACATATATATGTCATATATATATATATATATGATAATAAATATATATATTTTGTGTGTGTGTGTGTGTGTGTGTGTGTGTGTGTGTGTGTGTGTGTGTTTTCTTTGGCATATTTTATACCCATTATTAGGGCAAGCGAAAAAACGGCAAAAAAAATTATCAATACTTAAGTTAGAAGCTTTGAAAAAAAAATCCCTCTCCTTCAAAAATGAAGTTCAATGCCCAATAAGCTAATGCTGAATAAAACACAAACCTGCTTATAATATCCTTTAGACAAATGTAAGCAAATATAGAAGCCTTACTATAAAGTAAAAAGGTTCTATCTATACACAAGTCAATAACTCTGACTCTAATATTGTTCTGATATTGTTTGTAAATTCGAGGTAGCGTAAACTATCACACGCTTTACGAAGTCATCTTCCTTTGGACTTCGAAGTCCAATTAAAAAAAACCCTAAGTTTTTGTTTAAAATTTAACCGGTTTTTTTTTTACAGTAAGAACAAAAAATTGGATATTAAATAAACAAAAAGATATATAAGTAGCAACAATAGTTGGAAAAGATAAAGAAGAATGTAAAACTGAAAAAAGAATAATAGTAATAATAAGAAGAAGAAGATAAAAAGAAGAAAATTGCAAAGAAGAAGAAGATTGCAAAGAAGAAGAAAGATGAAGAAAGAAGGACAACAAAAAGAAAATGCAAAGAAGAAGAAGAACGCAAAGAAGAAAAATGAAAAAAAAGTTTAAAAAATTAAACACATTAGTGTAACATACACAACAATACAGTACAATCCCTCAAAATTTATATGGCATTGTTTTAGTGAGGCGTTCCCCAGCTTAACACTCTGGGGGTCACCCACAATATGCTCTCTGTCTCACTCATCCATCCCAGCCGAGAAATAAAATCACTGTTAAACAGTAATGTAAGTACACACTGGATGATGAGAAGTTTGCCTGTATGATTAGTTTTCAAGTACTTTTCCAACATAGGCAGCCATACTACGTCACATTTCAACTTTCGTCCTTTTACTCATTCTGTTTATTCCTTCTCTTGTTTCTTTTTTTTGGTTTGTTTTCTCTTCTGTCGCTTTGCTTTCGTCGTTTCTTCTTTTTTTTTTTGGATCAAAATAGTTGTGTTTTCACTGTCTACTTCTTGTCTCTTCTGTGACTCTGATGGTGGAAGCTATAATCAAGAACTTTTTTTTTTTTTTAAAGAAGGCTAACATTTGATAGGCACATTACGCAAAGCTAAGGACAGTTACCACTTAAGGTCATTTTCTAAACCTTTCTCCTTCTTTCCATCATTGTCACCATCGTTTTCACTTCATTAGCATTATCACTTTTTTCTTCTTTTCATCGTGATCACACATCAACATCATCATCATCATTATCTTTTTTTTCTTCTTTTTATTAAGAAATCGGCTTGCACAACATTTTTTTTTCAGCTACAAAAAGACACCGGTACAATCACTTCAGAATAGAAACTGGAAATAACTGTGATCTGAAAACAAAACAGGTCGTATTGATTTCTTTAAGAAAAGTATTTGTTTGATCGTATTGGTTTCAAAACATGTAAACTGGTCAATTTAGTGTTTTGTCCTGTTGTTTATCATAAATGTTGTGATGTGTGCTATGCATTCCAAAATTTTGAGAAGTAATTCCATGATGTCGGTATGCAGCTACTTCAATGATGGGCTAAAAAAAAAAAAAGGTCGCTTATACAAAAGTCTCACCAGGTAAACTGAGCTCTAGCAAGGAACAAAAAAAAAAGAATAAACCACTGGGAAAAAAAAGTTGAGAAAAGCAAAGCCATTTTACCAAATAAACCACTTTTTTCCGTTTCTTGTCTCGTAATTTTGTCTGAATATT
>CM060340.1:23549933-23553692 GCA_030674155.1 Stramonita haemastoma
CAGCTGTGAGAAAAGAAAATTAATGAGAATTTGAGAGGTGAAGGGTGGGGGTAGGGTGGGGTGGGGGGGTGGGGGAGAGGCAGAAAGTGGTGGTAGATTTGAATTTTTCAAGGGGAGGGAGAACAGGGTTTGTTGTTTTTTTCTCTTAAAATTAGGAAGGAAAAAAATAAGGGTGAGTAACGTATTGAAATTTCTTAGTAGTTATGAATTATTTTTTCCAAAGATTTACCTAAACAAATTAACAAACCAAACCAAAAACAAAGCCACAAACAAAATGCTAACCTCATCTCTACCTTCCCCACCCCACCAAAAAAAAAAGATGGGCGGGTAGAACCTAATAAGGAAGAGGGTTTGGATGGTGGTGGGTGGGGGGAAGAATAAGAACCCCTAACAACATGAGAGAGAATAAAGTATTCGAAGTATTTGTTGACTAATTCTATTTTATTTCATCTAGTGTTTATTGAGTAAAGAAGCAGAATTATCTGACCCCACATCACACGATGAATGGCACTGCATCAGGGATCAGTTCTTAGTCATTAACCTAACGACAAATCTTCAATTAATAATAATAATAAAAAAGGCTATTCAGTGCACACACAGACACACAGACACACAGACACAGACACACGACACACAGACACACACACACACACACACACACACAGTAAATCGATGCTTATTCAATGTACTATCTGGAAATAAAAGTTTGATTTGAATTGATTTGATTATTTGACACACAGACACACAGACACACAGAGACACACATGCATGCACCACGCATGCACCGCACACACACACACACACACACACACACACACACACACACACACACACACACACACAACACACACACGAGAGATCCTCACCCAATGAATGCGCAGCTTGCAGTTGTTGCGGTACAGGAAATAGCCAGCGAGCATGCCTACGACGTAAGGCCCCATCCGGTTGTAGGGTTTGAAATAGTAGATGTCAAAGTAATCCAGAAATCTGGGATAGAAACATGAGATTTTTTTAAAATTTCAGCCAACTAAACAGTACAAATCATGTTTAATGAGAAAAAAAAGAGAAAAACAAAAGAAGATACTCCCCCCCACCTCTCCCATAAAAAAAAGAAATAAAACGAAGACGACATCATCATTCTCACTTACAATAACGAACAAAAAAGTCACTAATACAACAATAACAGGAACAGGTACAGAAGGTTGCATTTGCAGGGTTTTTGTTGTTTGTTTTTTTTGTGGGGGGGAGGGTTGTTCCATATTAAGCATCAACAACAAAACCAAGGTTACAAGCAATGTTAACATCACTGATGTTTGCTTTCACACTCAAGATTGAATTGTTCACATACGTACCCCCCTATGATATAGATATGATAGATAGATAGATAGATAGAATTAGATAGATAGATAGAGAGATAGATAGATAGATAGATAGATAGATAGATAGATAGATAGATAGATAGACTAGAAGAAGGACAGACAGACAGACAGGATAGACAGACAGACAGATAGAGAAGACAGACAGATAGATAGACAGGCAGATAGATAGATAATAGACAGACAGACAGATAGATAGATAGATAGATAGATAGATAGATAGATAGATAGATAGATAGATAAATAGATAGATAGATAGATAGATAGATAGATAGATAGATAGATATGAGAGGATGGATGATTGATGGATGGATGGATGGATGAGATGATGGAGGATGGATGATGGATAAGATAGATCGAGGGATGATAGATAGTTAGATAGATAGATAGATAGATAGATAGATAGATAGATAGATAGATAGATAGATAGATAGGTAGGAAAGGTAGGTAGGTAACAGACAGACAGACGACAGAAAAGATAGATAGATAGATAGATAGATAGTAGATAGATAGATAGACAGACAGCAGACAGACAGACAGACAGACAGACAGCAGCAGATAAAGATAGATAGATAAATAGATATAGATAGATAGATAGAAGATAGATAGATAGATAGATAGATAGATATAGATAGATAGATAGATAGATAGATAGATAGATAGATAGATAGATAGATAGATAGACAGACAGAAGACACACAGACAGACAGACAAACAGACATATAGACAGACACACAGACAGACAGACAGATAGATAGATAGATATTGTACATAAAAAGGAACACAATTCTTTATAATAAATAAAAACCGGACTCACGCAGTGCCGTTGGGGTTAGCTCCTTCTACCTGTTGCAAAAACCCGGGCGGCAGGCCGTAATGTTGACTCAGCACTCCAGGAATGATGGATGTGAGGAGCAGGAAAAACACACTGACCCCCACCCCCACCACAGGATAACTGAAAACAAAACAAAAAAAGATAAATAAATAAAATTATAAAAAGTCCTCCTTCCCTCCCCCCAACAGAAAAGTAAGTATAGTTGAACTCAAGCCGCTTTGATTTGTTTTTGCAAGATATAGCGTTATATCATTCCATTTATTATTATTATTATTATTATTATTATTATTATTATTATTATTATTGTTATTGTTGTTGTTGTTGTTGTTGTTGTTGTTATCATTATTATTATTATTATTATTATTATTATTATTATTAATTATTATTATTATAATATATAATATAAAGAAAAAGGTAAAGGTAAAGGTGTCCCATAGCCTAAAAGGCGGTCGTAAAGGAGTGAGGCATCAGAGACCTCAGCTTCTCTAGGGGCCAGCATGTTGAGGGCGGCGCCCACCTCCTCTCCCTCGCTGCTTTACCTTCCCTGACCCTAAAGAGGGCAGGTACCCATTTACAGCTGGGCGAACTGGGGAGGGACTGTACTGAAGCCAAGGCGCGCAAACGGTCACCCATCCAACTATTTGTTTCTTTTTTAGCTAAGTGGTCAGAGCGTTCGCTTTCCCTAACAAGCCAAGTTCAGCAGCGTCGAGCGTCGGGAGACAAAGACAGGCAGTCAAACAGATATTATATATAAAAAAAACTTACAACTTATAATTACGAAAAAGAATCCCACTCACAAGAACAAGGGAACGAAGATGAGCGGACTGAGGATGTAGAACTGCATGTCGTTGGCCAGGTACCAGGAATGGCCAAAACACTGGGACAGTAGGATAGCACAGCATTAGAAAATAACAACGGTTCAAATTCATGTCAAATTCATTTAACGTCGTCTTTTCACAAATTGTGATTTTAGACGGAAACAATGGTGTTTTAGTGTATGTACCAAAAGAAAAAAACAAAGACAGGAGACGATAACCACAACGATAACAAAAACAATAGCTATATTAACAACAGTACCACTACTAATGCTTTTGCTGCTGCTGCTGCTGCTGCTGCTGCTGCTGCTGCTGCGCTGCTGCTGCTGCTACTACTACTACTACTACTACTACTATTATACTACTACTACTACTACTACACTACTACATACTACTCTACTACTACTACTACTACTACATACTACTGCTACTACATGCTGCTCTTCTACTACTACTACTACTACTACTACTACTACTACTACTACTACTACTACTACTACTACTATACTACTACTCTACTATGCTACTACTATTGCTACTACTTCTACTACTACTATGGCCGCTGTTGCTGCTATTACTACTACCAATAATGATAATAATGATAATAATGATAATAATAATAATAATAATAATAATAATAATAATAATAATAATAATAATAATAATAATAATAATGAAGAAGAAGAAGAAGAAGAAGAAGAAGAAGAAGAAGAAGAAAGAACAAGAGTGAATG
>CM060340.1:23556292-23558792 GCA_030674155.1 Stramonita haemastoma
TCTCTCCAAGACAAAAGCCAGCCAGCCAGCCAGCCAGCCAGCCAGCCAGCCAGCCCGGCCAGTGTTCGGTGTCCGATGTCTAGCAGGTGAACTGAAGCACCTGGGGTCAGGTTGCTACCATACCAGCATCTCTAATGAATAGGCTTCAGAGAAAAGAGATCCCCTCTTGAGTAGGCCTACTGTAGCTTTGAAACCTTCGCTATACGTACGTCGTGGGTGTGATCACACCCAGACCGTTCTGTTTTTGCTCTGTGTAACTCAGGAGCTTTTAATGTTGATACACTGTGTGCCAACGCACGGAGAATATATTTTGCGCACACGCTAAATCCTGTCCCGCTTTTCGTAAGAGTAGGCCATTGTGTGCCAGTTTGGAACAGATGACAAGATTTACAACACTGCCTACACAAGCGGATTGGATGTACAAAAAGCACATGAGTGCTTATTCCATTATCATCGATATAAAAGATTAAATTAATAAACATGTCGTGACTTTGTCAAGAAAGACCTGTCCTACATATCCAAAAAAGTGTTTGTTTGAATTAAAAAAAAAAGAGTAGTGTACAGTCTGGCATATTTGTTATACTGTCTTGTGACAGTACTGCTTCTATAGTAGGAATGGTAGATAGGTGGATGGTGGTCTAGAGGTAACACACCTGTCTAGAAACCAAAAAATCCAGGTTTCAAGTGTACGGTGGTGGTTTAATCCCCGTTTGTGCCTGAAAACTCCCCCCTAACCACTAGACCGTGAGTGGTGGTGGTCTGGGTGTCAGTCTTTCGAATGAGATGATAAACCGAGGTGACATGTGCAATACTTAGTGCACGTAAAAGAACCAACGGCAGGAAGAGAGTTGTCCTGGCAAAATTTTGTAGAAAAAAGCCACTCTGAAAGGAAACTAAATTATGTAATGCTGACAGGAACAAGAAACAATGGGTGGCGCTGCTCTTGTGGCGACGCGCTCCCCCCGGGTAGAGCAGCCCGAATTTCACGCAGATAAATCTTCCGTGACTTACAGTGGTATACAATACAATATCATTCAATACAATGCAAAACAATGTGATACACTACACTACACTACACTACACTACACTACACTACACTACACTACACTACACTACACTACACTACACTACACTACACTACACTACACTACACTACACTACACTGCACTACACTACACTACACTATACTACACTACACTACAATACAATGTGATACAATACAATACAGTTCAATACAATACAATACCATACAATACATCTCTGAGTAATTTAGCTTTAAGACTGACAGAATTTTCTTATATCTTGTAACTGGCAGTTTCCTATAGTAGTACCAGTAGATTTTCTACAATAATTATAGATCCAACAAAAGACGATGATTACATTTCTTTGAAAAAAGAAGCATACATTTCTTTTTCTTTCTTTCTGTGTGAATCCAACAAAACACGGTAATTAATTTCTGGTGGACAATGAAGAAATCATATGGGCTGAGACTATACAGCATAGGTTTTCTTTTGTGTAAATGCAACAGAACATGGGGATCTGTTTCTGTGGAGAATGATAATGCGTCAAGATAATACAGCATAATGATGATTCTTGAATCTGAAATCAAGGTTGATTCTCTGTCTGTCTGTCTGTCTGTCTGTCTGTCTGTCTGTCTGTCTGTCTGTCTGTCCTTCTATGGGTTTGTGCATTGTCTTCATGATCTTGATGTGACGTATTTTCTTTGGGATTTTTGCCCACTGTGTGACATTGTCAACTTCTCCTACTCTAACTTTACATATTGTGGCCCAAGGCCGAGGCACATCAAATTACTGATCTCTCTCTCTCTCTCTCTCTCTCTCTCTCTCTCTCTCTCTCTCTCTCTCTCTCTCTCTCTCTCTCTCTCTCTCTCTCTCTCTCTCTCTCTCTCCTCTCCATAGGATGGGAAAAGTTCTGGGTGTAATAATTATGTTGTTGCATATTGCACTGTGTTATGTGGCATTTTAGTGCATTGCTTTGTGTTGTGTTTTAGTGTATTGTACTGTTATTATTTTTTGTACAGAGTGTTGTTTTATATCATATTGTATTGTATTGTATTGTATTGTGTTTTACTGAATGTTATTTTTTTGGATATATTGTATTGTGTTGGAGTTGAGGTCTCTGACAACTCGCTCCCCAACGACTGCATAGGTTATGGAAACACCTTAACTTTACCTTTTTATTGTCTAGATTGTGTTAACTGTATGTGGCATTAATTGCACTGGATTGCTATCGTATTATTTTTCTTATTAGTTTGGTATTGTATTGCACTGAATTGTATTTATTTTGTAGCATTTTATATCATATTGTTTCTATAGGCATGACAGTCAGTCCTCTTCTACCGGAAACGGAAGTACTAAACATTCCGTTCCATTGTTCATCTTTAAACTGCAAAATAAGCGTAAACACTACTACAAGAAAACAGAAATAAAACAAAGGCCGTGGAGACAATTAAGACGAGAGAATGGACATCCTGTGCCCA
>CM060340.1:23596331-23603831 GCA_030674155.1 Stramonita haemastoma
GTAGGAGCATACGCCAGCTCATTTTCACGATGATTACCTCGACGCTTGAAAGAAAGTAACAAAGAACAAAAGTAAGAAGTAGATAAATAAATAAATGAACGAATGAAATGAAAAGGGAAAAAGAAAGGGTGATAAGTAATGTTTTACGTTTTAGTTTCAGGAGCACGTTTTGAGAACGTGAGCTCTCTCTCTCCTCTCTCTCTCTCTCTCTCTCTCTCTCTCTCTCTCTCTCTCTCTCTCTCTCTCTCTCTCTCTCTCTCTCTCTCTCTCTCTCTCTCTCTCTCTCTCTCTCTCTCTCTCTATCTCTCTCTCTCTCACACACACACACGCACACGCACACGCACACGCACACGCACACGCACACACACATGAGGATCCATAACCAGTCAATTCAATAACCCATAATTGGATCAATTTAATTCAAGGAACCCGTCAAAACAATCAGTTATCTAATCAATCAGTTAATTGGTAAGCCTATTAACACAGAATCATATCAACCCTCCTCTCAGACAGACTGTGTTCAAAATTATAATCAAAACAATTTTCTTGTATCAGCCAGATTTTTTTTTACAAACCTAATTAATTCTCTATCATAATGCTTGAAAACATACATCTTTACTATTTCGATTTTTTTTTTAAATTAACAGATTATTACAAAGAGAAAAGGAAAGACAGAAAGACAGACAGAGAAACACACAGAAAGAGAGAGAGTAAAAAAGAAAGAAAGAACAGAACAGAGCAGAACAAAACAAAACGAAATAAAGCAAACAAAACTTAACAAAATAAAACAGAATAAATAGAATAGAACAGAGCAGAGCTCAACGAGAAAAGATGGGTAGACACAGAGATAGACAAATGAATAGACAGAAAGACAAACAAAACAGAAGTATAGAAAAAGAAAGACAGAATGAAAGGAAGAAGCAAACAAAAAAAAACAAAGAAGCAAGCAAAACAAACAAACCAGCAAACACCACAACATCCCTCTCCAGCATCCGAAGGCTACACAAATTCGAACAAGCCTATAATTATTATGCATCACCAAAGATCATCCAGTGCTATCCAAACTTAAGATCATCACCTACCAAAAAATCCCCTACCCTAGAAAACAAATTCACCAACTAATTTCAAGTCTTGAGCCAGGAATCATAAAACGGTTTTTTTCAAAAACCCAACTTCTTGCATCACAATACAAGCCTGACAGCTTTCATCAGCTGATAATTGCCTTTCACACAGCAGCCACGACATAAAACGATACAACAAAAGACAGCCAAAGAGCCATCAAAACTGCACACAATGGGTACAACACACATTTTGTCTACATCCACAGTTTGAACTTGGTGGGGAACCACTGATTGGCTATTACCGTAGAAAATGGCAGAAGGAAGAATCAAGGGAGAGAACTCTAACAGTACAACAGAATCTTGATAAGAGTTATAGGAATGGAGAAGTTGTTTAAAACTTTATGTAGCATTCTATAAACTTTTGATGGAACTGGCTTTATGTTCACTTTGATGTCTGGATCTCTGGAATTGTTTTCTGGATAAACTAGATTAAAAAAAAAATTAACTGACTAGCTAAGTTGGTTACTCAGCAAAGCATTGAATCAAGTAGACAATCTGCAAAATAACTAGGTGAAAGAGCAAGTGACTCACAGACTAATCAAAAATAAAACTAGCTAACAAACTAGCTGACTGACAGACGGATTGGCTGACTCACTAACCAGCTGATTGACCAAACTAACTAACTAAATTAATTAGCTAACTGGGTACTAGGTAACTAGTTAACAATCTAACCAGTCAACCATCCAACCAGCTAACAAATTAACTATCTATCAAAACAACCAACCAACAAGCCAACTGACAAACCAACAAGCCAACTAGCTGACAAGCTAAGTAACTAGTTTGAGAACTAACTAATTAGTTTGCTGACTAACCAGCCAGGTAACAAATAACAAAAGAATGAATGAATGAACCAACTAATCAAATCACTGACCAAACTACTTTCTCAGACATGATGAAGAAAGTAAGTAGAACTGACTGACTGACTGACTGACTAACTGACTGACTGACTGATTGACTGACTGATTGACTGAATGAATGAATGAATGAATGAATGAAACGCCATCATTATCACTTTGTAACAATTTAACACCACACAAATGTCTAAAAGCCTATATCATACATTGCCAGAAGGTCATTCAGTGTTTTCCACATTTTAGACCATCATTGGAAAATCCCCACCCCAGAAAACGAGTTCACCAACTAATTTCAAGTCTTTGGCCAAGAATTACAAAACAGTTTTTTCAAAAACCAAGTCTTGCATTACAATACAAGCCTGACAGCTTTCATCAGCTGATAATTGCTATCCACACAGCAGCCATGACATAAAAAGATACAACAAAAGACAACCACAGAGCCATCAAATCTGCACACAATGAGTACAACACACACTTTGTCTACAGCCACATTTTAAACTCAGTGGGGAACTGCTGATTGGCTATTACGTTAAAAAAAATGGCGGAAAGAGGAACAAGGGAAAGCACTCTAACAGTACAACAGAATCTTGATAAGGAGTTATGGGGATGGAGAATTTGTGGAAAACTTTATGCAGCAGTCTACAAACTTTTGATGGACCTGGTTTCATGTTCACTTTGATGTCTGGGTCTCTGGAATTGTTTTCTAGATAAACTAGAATTTCTTTTTATTTCTTAACTGACTAGCTAAATAAGTTGCTCAACAAAGGGTTCAGCCAAGTAAACAACATTCAAAGCAACTAGGTGAAAGAGCAAGTGACTCACAATCTAATCAAAACTAAAACTAGCAACCAAACTAGCTGACCGACAGACAGATTGGCTGACTCACAGATTGGCTGATTGACTAACTAACTAACTAACTAACTAACTAACTAACTAACTAACTAACTAACTAACTAATTAACTAACTAACTAACTAACTAACTAACCAACTAAATGGGTACTAGGTAACTAGTTAAACTAACCAGTCAACCATCCAACCGGCTAACTAACAAACTAACCATCTATCAAAACAACCAACCAACAAGCCAACCAGCTAACCAACAAACTAATAGCTAACAAGCTAAGTAACTAGTCAGCTAACTAACTAACTAGGTAATTAGTTTGATAACTAACTACCCAGGTAATATAACAAAAGAACAAATGAATGACCTAACTAATTAAATCACTGAATAAATCATTTTCTCAGACATGATGAAGAAAGCAAATAAAACTGACTGACTGACTGACTGACTGACTGACTGACTGACTGACTGACTGACTGACTGACTGAATGAATGAATGAATGAATGAATGAACAGCCATCATTATCACTTTGTAATATTTTAACACCACACAATTTTAAAAAAAAAAATATGACTGACAGATAGATTGGGTGACTCACTGACTGGCTGATTGACCAAATAACTAACTGGGTAAGTAGCTGGCCTGTTAACTAAACAACTAAGTAATCAACCAATTAACCAGCTAACTAACTAACAAGCTATCCATCAAACCAACAAACAAACAAGCCAGTTAACTAGCAAACCAACTAGCCAATTAACTAGCCAACACATCAGCTGGCTAATAAGCTGAGTAACTAAGTAGCTAACAAACGAGCTATTTAATTAATGAGCATACTAACCAACCAACTATCATAGAAACGAAGAAATGACCTAGCCAACTAACTGAGTACATGATTGACCAAATAATAACGTTTAGGACGGTGGAAGGATGGTTAAGATGTTTGCCTGCCAATATGTAAACCACGAGTGTCTGGGTTCGTACCCAGCTCGCCCTTTCTTCCCAGTTTGACGAAAAAATCGACCTGAATGTCAAAGTCATTCGGATGAGACTATAAACCGAGGTCCCGTGTGTGAACGCACGCAGAACATCTTGCGCACACATTAAAATCCCGTTCTGCCTTTCGGAAGAGCAGGCCAGCGTGTGCCGGTAGGAGCAGATGACAAAATTTTAAAAAACCCAGCTTTTAGACACCATCCCTGAGGGGAACAAAATGGGTAGGCGCTGCACTTGTGGCAACATGCTCTCCGGGGAGAGCAACTCAGATTCCATGCAGAAAATCTGCTGTGACATAAAGTGGTATAAAATAAATAAAATTTTTCTAAGATGTGACAAAGAAAGCAAGTATGAATGACTGGCTGACTGACTGCCTGACTGAATAACTAAATGAATGAGCGGATGAATGAATAAAATGCCACCATTATTACTTCTGGTCAGTTTAATGCTGCACTTACACAAGCCTGTATCACACAACACCAAAGATCATTCAGTGCTTCCAAACATTACACCATAACCGAAAAATCTCCAACCTAGAAAAGCATTCGAGAACAAGTGCCACAGAAGACTCCTCAAAATATCATACAAAGAACACAAGACCAATAACTATGTGAAAGAAGAAATCAAAAAGCGTGTGGGCCCCCAAGAGCCTTTGCTCTCCACCATAAAGAGGAGAAAGCTGATGTGGTTTGGTCACACCACAAGACACAACACCCTAGCAAAAACCATCCTGCAAGGAACAGTCGAGGGCAAGAGAAGAAGAGGCCGCCAAAAGAAATCATGGGTTGACAACATCAAAGACTGGACCGCCCAACCCCTGCAACACCTCCTACTAGCCACACAGGATCGTGAAGCATGGAAAAAGATCTCTGTTGCGTCTTCTCTCATGTCCCCCCTACGTCCTTTGGGACATGGGACTGAGTAAGTAAGTAAGTAAGTAAGTAAGAAAAGGGGTTCCTCAACTACTTTATTTTCGAGTTTTTGGCAGAGAATCATAAAACAGTTCTTTAAAAGCTCAAAGCCTTGCATCACAATACAAGCCTGAAAGCTTTCATCAGCTGATAATGCTATTCACACAGCAGCCATGACATAAAACGCTACAACAAAAGACAACCACAGAGCCATCAAATCTGCACACAATGAGTACAACACACACTTTGTCTACATCCACAATTTGAACTCGGTGGGGAACCACTGATAGGCTATTACCGTAGAAAATGGTGGAAGGATAAACAGGGAATAGCACTCTAACAGTACAACAAGACGTTGATAAATTTATGGGGAGTGGATTAGTTGTTCAAGTTTTTGTGAAGAGTTCTATAAAGGGGGCTGCTCAGCAAAGCATCAAAACTGAGAAGCAACAACAATCCAGTTCTGAGAAGGTCAAGGGACTCACTAACTTAATATACCATAAGGTGACGGAATATAAAAAAAGTCTCACTTAACCTAGAAATGAAACAATTTCACTTCTTTTCCTTTTCCTTTAGGCTATTCAATAATGTAATCAACGAACCAAATAATCAAGTTTTGCCAAATTCAGATGTACCAGAGTGAAGATAGACTAAGTGCCATTTCAGCAACAACTCCAGAGTTGCAAAGCACAATCAGAAAAGTGGGGCATGTCCCCTGTGTACACAGGCTCTAGACATTCTACATACAGCTGATCAGAGCATTGGGCACTGTGGCCTCTGTATGGAGACTGTTTATATACATTCTACACTTCACTGTGAACAGAACAGTGGGCACTGTTGCCTCTGTACATAAGCTGTAGACATTCTACATACCTGCAAACAGAACAGTGTGGCCTCTTTACAGGGGCTGTGGATGTTCTACATATTCCACTGATCAGAACAGTGGGCACTGTGGCCTCTGAGCACAAGCTGTATCTCTCTCTCTCTCTCCTCTCTCTCTCTCTCTCTCTCTCTCTCTCTCTCTCTCTCTTCTCTCTCTCTCTCTCTCTCTCTCTCTCTCTCTCTCTCTCTATCTATCTATCTATCTATCTATCTATCTATCTATCCCTTAGTCTGGCGACCGTGGGGGCACCCATAAAAGACTTGATAACCAGTTCCCTCCATTCCTCTCTCTGTTCTGCCTTTCTCAAGGTTTTGCTGAGTTCTAAGCCTGTCCATTCGCTGATGTTGTCCTCCCATTTTTCTTCCTCCTTGGACAGTGCCTTGCAGTATTGTCTCTGTATACAATTTTATATTTCACCCTGAAAGCAAAGTTTAGGGTTGGAGAAGTCTGAGCTATACCACCCAAGGAAAAAGAGATTCACACAACAGGCTGGTGAATGCCATTTTAGTAACATGGTGTTGTGTCCCTACTACTTCTGCAAGGGAAGCAACTAAGACCACTATTTCATATACATTACCTGAAAGAAAGAAAGTACATGTTAAAGCCAAGTTGCACAGACAGTTTTCAGAAAAAACAAATATTGGGAATTTGGATAGAGATGGAGAGAGAAAGAGAGGAGGAGAGAGAGAGGAGAGAGAGAGAGAGAAGAGAGAGAGAGAGAGAGAGAGAGAGAGAAGAGAGAGAGAGAGAGAGAGAGAGAGAGAGAGAGAGAGAGAGAGAGAGAGAGGAGAGAGAGAGAGACAGAGAGACAGACAGACGACAGACAGACAGACAGACAGAGACAGACAGACAGACAGACAGACAGACAGAGCAGGCAGCAGGCAGGCAGGACAGGCAGATAAACAAACAGACAGACAGATACAGAGACAGACAGAGATGACAAAAAAAGAATTCGCTACACGTTTCAATGAACATAAACCCATCAAGCTCAGGCCCTTGGGGAACCCCCATTTGAACTGGCGACATCTTCAACCTTCCCAAAGGACTCCTCTCCTCCCGCTCCCCCTCCCCCCCCCCCTCCTCCCGTCTTTGTGAATCATTTCCGCTCACGTGAACTCGTAGGCAGCGGAGAGAAACAGCTTGAAGACATAAAACTGTCAACACATGTTCTTGATTTCCTTTCTCTGCTATCTTAGGCGATCTTAGATCTTGTTTCTTGATTTGTTTTTTGGTTTGTTTTGTTTGTGTTTTTTTTTTCATTTCTTTTCTTCAAGATGGGTATGCCAGTCTGTGTTTTCTTTCTTTTTTTGTGTTGTTGAAGGAAGTGTTATTTTTTGGCTGAATGGGTGGTCCAGTGGTTAAGCACCCTTCTTGAAAGCAAGAAGTGGTGTGTTGTGTTTGATCCTCTGTTTTAACCTAAACTTTTCTTCCAACCACTAGATCTTGACTTTCTTTGATTTAATGTCTGTTCACTTGAAGTGATATTAGTCTAGATCTTGATTGTTGGTCTGGGTGCAAATGAGATGATAAACCGAGTTTGTGTGTGCAAACACACATCAAATGCAGATAAAAAAAAAGCCCAAGAAAACAAGAGAGTTGTTTCTGGGCAAGAATTTTCTTGACAAATAAGGCACTCTTTTAGAGGAAAAATACGCATACCACAGGGAAAAAAGGTTTTTTAATGGCACTGTTCTTTTTTTAGGGATGTACTAGCCCCTGTCTATCTGTATAAGTGTGTGTGTGTGTGTGTGCGTGCATGTGGTGTGTGTGCGCGCGTGCATGTGTGTGTGTGTGTGTGCGTGTGGTGCGTGCGTGCGTGCGTGCGTGCGTGTGTGTGTGTGTGTGTGTGTGTGTGTGTGTGTGTGTGTGTGTGTGTGTGTGTGTGTGTGTGTGTG
>CM060340.1:23608831-23616331 GCA_030674155.1 Stramonita haemastoma
AAATCATTGATAAAACTTGCAAGCCCTAAAGCAAAACGTCTAATATGCTACTGATAAATGGGGGTTTCAGTTCACGTTTTCATAGTAAATTTTTTTTTAAAAAACAGCATGTTCAATACAGTTTAAAAGAATGCACCTAAAACTCAGCTTCAACAGAAAAATATTCTCTAGTAAAACTCGTGCAACTCTACTGTTGACCCTGGAAGGATATGATATAGGGGAAGGGACAGCAAAAAAAAAACGGAGCGCATTAACTGAACTTATTAGATACAGATACCATACAAAGCTGACTTTCATGCAACATTTACAAAACTGTATAAAATTTGGGGATTGAATGTAAAAAAAAAAAAAAGCACACGAGTGCTTAATCCATATCCTCGATTTAGCAAAAAAACAAATGAATTTAAGACAATTTTTGTGCTAAAAGGTACCTTTGTCTTTGCCAAACCGTTTAAAGCACACACACACAAAATCAAAATTTTCACTCGACTCGAAAATAGAGCCAACTGTTTCATACAACTGCTTGTAAACAGTTTACCATCACCCATTGATTAAACAAATCACACATGCTAAACTTTTTTTTCTAGTTTTACACAACCCAGGTATCCTTGAGACTATAATAAAAGTATAGCAAGAATACAGGCCGATTAAAAAAAAAAAAAAAAAAAAAGCCCATCAAAAGCTGTACTGCATTGTATTTTTGCAAGAATACAGTATTTCACATTTCCTGTATTGGAATTTGCTAAAGACAATTCCCTTCTCATTAATTTTTGTTTGATTTCAGCTGCGAGCCGGCTACCCAACCCTAACTCCAACTTTTTTTGCTGAAGGGGGAGGTAGGCTTTTTCCCAATGCTCTGACCAGCAGTGACACAATGACTGACCCACCGACTTTGTTTCTTTGAATTATCACACTATTCAAACGTTAGACCAAAATGATCTGTTCATTCTTAATGTTTGTGGAGCTTCATGCTTTCAGAAAATCAGGCATATATAACAGATAGCACAATACAAAGGTTGGACCAATGCCAGAAAGCAGACCAGAAATCACGCAGCAATGAGCACTGATCAAGGTAAAGTCTTTTACTCCAGTCTTGCTAATAAATTAAAAAAAACTTGCATGGGGTCTCCAACCTCCCTTTGTTTCCAGTTTATTCATTCTTTTTTTATCGATTTATCTTTCCGTTATTTTTAGGTTTTTGTTTTGTTGAAATACAATATGAGATTTCCAACCTGCTGCTCTTTCATTTTGAGGGGTAAAAAAACATTTAAAATATAAGAGGACTGTGATAGAGATCAAGTTTATGGGAGTTGAAAATGGGATTCAAAAATTGCTGGGAGAGATGCAGATGGAGTAGTCTACTGATGGGCTGGGAGTGCTACATGTATGACCTTTTGCTTTGCCATAGGTCAGGGACATGTCCACTACCCATAGTGGACATGTCCCTGACCTATGGCAAAGCAAAAGGCAAGAGGGAAATAAGGTAACAGGACATACTCATACAAGTTGCTGGCTATCTTAAAGATTTGACATTTTTCTTGCACCTTATCCAGTAAAAATAAAAAACGGAACAAAGCCTTTTCTAATAATTCACAAAAAGGTAAAGGTGTCCCATAGCCTATGTGGTCATTGGGGAGCGAGTTATCAGAAACCTCAGCTTCTCCAGGGGCCAGCATATTGAGGGCGGTGCCCATCTCCTCTACCTTGCTGCTTTACCTTCCCTGTCCTAAAGAGGGCGGGTACCCATTTACAACGAGTTCTGACCACCGAGCTATCCTGCCTGTTCTAATGCAAGTTTGTTAAATAAGATGCACACGTAATGCTTTGTGAAAAAAATACTGCAATTCTTTTAAATTCGACACTTTACTTCCTTTACCTCCACTTTTCGAAACCTACAGGGATCGATTTTTAAGTCTTTTTTTTAAGGCGGCAAATCCAGCAATTTAAAACTTTTCTTTAACAAAATCCCGCTACATGCACCGATAACATTCATGTTATTTCGCTAACGGCATTTTTCTTTTTTAACACCTTGACCCCAACACACACGCGAGTGCCGCGCGCGCGTAAGCATCACACACGAAAACCACACCGCGCGAAAACACCACACGAAAACACACGAACATACTTTCTACTCTTTACTAACGGCTATTTTCTGCAGTGCAGTCTTACCGTGTATTGCTCCAATGGTTATTCAATAATTCCCTATAATGTCAGCGCTCCGCCCCATTTCTGTTTTAATTCTTAAATAAAATAATGCACCCCTTTGCCAAATAGTTGGGCATTCTACAACCAGCACCCTATACTTTTGTTTTTAAATGAACTTTTCTAAAATGCCAATTTTTCCCAACACTACGTTCAAAAACACTTTAACCCTCCCCCCTTCCCCCCTAGCCTTTTCGTTAAAATTCTAGCATCCCTCTTCCTTCTGACCCTAAAAAAAATGAACATGCACTGTCAACATACTCTCCTCCCCTCTCCCCCCGAAAATTCAGGGAGGCTCAATCAAAAGAGCTTCCCCACTTTCTGGAAATGCTCTGCAAGAAATTCCCTCTTTTCTATCCTTCGCTTTCTTTCCGACTTTCCCTTCGGCTCTATCCTCTCTGCTTATTTCCTACCGACCCAGTCGTGGGAAAAAACCCCAGGCTAGCCAATATGAGCGAGCGAAACAAAGTGTCGTCAGCATATACCATATATCTACCTGCCTTTTGTGTCCACATGGGGGGGGGGGGGGGTTCATGGTTAGAGTTGAGGTTAGTGTAACGGTTAGTGTTAACGAATTAATAGCGGGTAAAGGTTTCTGTCAGATGGTCGGTCTGAATGTTAGAAAAATGGACACAATAGGCACATAGACAAAGTAGTAAGTAGCTTCAGACACAATTGTACGTAGCTCACAGTATTATCACGAAGCTTTAAATCAGAATCTCTAGTTCCAGCAACAGACGATTTTACTGTCCACTTTTGGTTTATTCCTTGGCTAGAGTTCCGAGTTTACCAATGGTGAGATTCTGTGTAAGCTACCGGTCAAATTGATTTCAAGCCCGAGACTTTTTTTTTAAGTTGCTCTCCTTAAAAAAACAAAACATCTGAGCCCAAAATATAACTATGTAAGAAAAATTATAGCCAGATTTTTCTATCCTCACTGCTTTAATATGCACCCATACCCTCGTAAACACCCTTCACTTTCTTTCCTTTCCATTTCTTGCCCCTCCATCCAACCTAATATCTCCCCCCCACAGCTACCCATTTTATACACAGACAGACACAGACAGACACAGACACAGACAGACAGACAGACAGACAGACAGACAGACAGACAGACAGACACACACACACACACACAGACAGACAGACAGACAGACACACACACACACACACACACACACACACACACACACACACACACACACACACACACACGTGTGCGCGCGCGCTCGCGCCACCTGTGTGCATGTTGGGAGAGGGGTTTATCCGCTCTAATCGGCGCACGATGACCTACTTTTAAGAACAGCAGAGCAGGTTTTTAACGTGTGTGTAAAGTGTTCTGCATGCATTTCCACACGGGGTCTCAGTTTATAGTCTCATCTGAAGGACTCTGACATTCAATCTTTTTTTCTCGTCGAAATGGGAACAAATAGCTAGGCTGGGAATCGAACCCAGAACCTCATGATTTACTTGTTGGCAAGCAAACGTCTTCATCCCGCGCGACCCTTCTTAGGACTTTTTAGTATACATTTCTACTCCAGCCAAAAGGAATGGCTTTATCACTGCTCGTTTGCAATTATGTTGGGGTTTTTTAAGTTTCGAGGTCTGACACTTTTGCTGCCTAAGGACTACATAGATTATGGAACACATGGACCTATTTTCCAATAACAGCGAACAATTTGTTTCATATCCAAAAAAAAAATCGGAGTATTGATAGTGATTATCAAGGGCAGATACTCATTAAAAAAAACACTATTTCATTCGATTTCTTGGGGAAAAAATCATTTACCAGTCCCTCAGGATATAATAGTAAAAACAATTCTCCAACTATTTTATAAGATTAATTTGAAAAAAATAAAGATATATCAGCAGGTGACTTTTTTTGTCGAGTTCCTTGGTTCGATCTTGATGTTCTCCAATGGCGAAATTTGGGGAATGCGACCTATCGCTCACCATTAAGGTAGCCACATTCCGACTTCGGGGATGATGTCTAAACACGAGACTTGTGTGCATGCATTTTTTTTTCAAATGTCATTCTGTTCCACACAATCACACACAATGGCTTACGCTTTCAAAACGGTTTGTTTAACGTGCGTGCAAGATTTGCGAAAGGGGGGAGGATGCTTTGGTTTATAGTCTCATTTAAAGGACTTTTCAGGGAGTGGAGTCGGCACTGATGTTGACTCTAGAGGGGAAACCTTTTGAACGGACGTCTGGGTGTTGGCAGCCAAAACCTGGGCTGGGGTGTTGTCCTCCTCCTCCTTGTTGATCCTTACCTGCAGTCTGGAACTGTTTCCAGACCCCTGGGATGCTTGGTACTTTGGTCTGGCGCCAGAACACCTGAAAACCAGCATCAACAAGCAACTTGAGCAATCCGGACGGTTCAAATAAATTAATTCATTTATATGTTTTGAAACAAATCAATTTTCTCTGGAAAAAAGTTCCAGAAGAGCGGGAATCGAATTCAGACTTTTCACTTTCCATCAATAACTATGATGACTGGTGACATATTTCTTCGTTACAACTAGTTCAGAATTCTTCGGTCACGTGATTAAATCTCTGCAATAACACTATCCCCACTGTCCCAAAAGTTCCTTGAATGAGACTTTAAACTGAGGCCGCATGTGCGATAACACGCAGAACATCTTGCCCACACGTTAGAAACCCCTTCCGACATTTGGAAGAGAAAAACTATTTCGTACCGGCAGCTATGATTGATATATATATATATATATATATATATATATATATATAATATATATATATATATATATATATATATATATATATATATATATTAAACGTATGCACACTGGTTTGGTATTTAGACACCATCCCTGAAGTCGGAATGCTGCTACCTTAATGGTGAGTAAAATTCGCATACGCAGAATCTCAATATTGACGAAACCTCGGAGCTGTAACCGAGGAAGGTTAAAAAAAAAAATCTCAACAGCGCTTGATGAATAAAGGGTGGACATTTTACATTGTTCTATAACACATTAAGATGCAGACTTGCCAATGCTTTAAATATATTTGTGTGAACACGTGTATCAGATCAAAATGTGCACCCTAAAGATCTTTAAATTTTGCCTGCTTATGGCGTAAAAAAAAAGCCTGGTCAGCATCTATCTACAGCTTTACACTAACACCAGGGCATTTAAAAACACAAAAAATAGATTATGGTTACGGGTGGCGCGAAAGCCTGGTGGTTAAACTGTTGTGCTTGTGATCCGACGGCCGGGGGTTGAGCCACCTCCCAGGTACCTGTTCAATGGCATTTTTTCCCTGAAGTTAACACATGTACTGACTACTTCCCTGAAAGACATTTGCATGCTACTATAAACCGTGGTCATGTGTAAACATGCGCAGAAAATCCTTCGGAAACGTTAAAACCCATTTAACCTATTGACAGGGTAGACCATCGCGTGCCAAAAATAGATATTCAACAAAAAGTAACGCATGCCTAATGCTGTTTTTAGACATCCCCAAAGTCCAGATGCAGCTAAAAGGATTGCAAAGGGTTTGCCTACACAAAATCTCACCATTGGTTTACCTGGGAGCTCTATCCAAGGAACGAAAAAAATAATACATACGCTTGTGAGTTATGTAGAGCAGTCACGATGATGGTCTGGATACAGTCTGCTGCGACGATGAAAGCCACACGCCCAGAACTGTGATTCGATCCCCCTGACAACTGTCGACACCTATGCCAGACTTCTGAGGATTCAGAGCAAGAAATGGAGAGACCCAGAAAGGTCTGGGAAGTGCTTTAAGAAAATGTTTGGGGGTGTGAGGTGTCCCCTTCCCCTCATAAGCACGGTATGCGAGGGTAGGCAGGCTGTGCCGTTTCAGGACACCCAAATCTTTGTTCCACCGCCGCTCTGGGTGGGCTCCCTTTGTGTGACCACTGCGGAAAAGGTTGAACGGATACTGACGGTAGTACTCAACCCTGTGGTCAGTGAGCCTTGCAGAAAACTTCCGGGACAAAGTTTGATTCGAGCTCATAAACTAGGAAGGACTGGACGACTGTTGCGGACATTGAGCACACACACGTTGACAGATCATACTCTGTATAAACACGCCAGGAAAGTGTGCAAGACAGGGGTTGCATGTTCGGATCCTCTGCAACCCTACCTCTGTCTACTGTCGGTTCTATATCGACGAGCGGATGTCCACAAGGAACCACAGCCCCTCCTGCTCTTATCGCCTTTGCTCCCTGAAGTGTTGCAGAGATGGGAGGTCATATAGACACCACTCTGATAATAAAAGTCCCCAAACCTCCTGCTCAGCTCAGTGGAAGATGAAGAACGGATGACATCTCCTAGATCCCTGGGCAACGGAACCAGGCTATGCACTAGTCTGCCCTTCAGGATTTGATGCAGCACTTTCTCCTTTCCCCTGTTCTAAACCCTTCTTCCACATAGATCTGACATCTGTCTACTTTAGTCATGGATCTTGGACAAGTTCAGGGCATGAGCTCCAACTCGTGGCGATGGCGTCTCCATGGTCTCTGGTGAGAAGGGTCACTATCACCGGCGAAGATCTGTGACAAGACCCATGAACACAGCTGTCAGTATATAGTCGACATTAACCCTTTTACACACAAAAAAGAATAAGAGTTGGGATGAGAAGTGGTCTGTTAAAGTGTTGCTCCCTTAATCTGCTCTCGACCATAAACCGAAAGTCCCATTTCTGAACACAAGTTGAACATCTTGTGAACACGTCCAAAACCCATCCACAATTTTAGAAGAGTAGGCCCCTTTGTGCCGGTGAGAACTACAGAAAATATCTGGAAAAAAATCATACACACTGGTGTGTTTACACTTCATTCTGAAAGGGGGAACACAGCTATCTGAATGGTGGTGTGTGTGGTGTGTGTGTGTGTGTGTTGTGTGTGTGTGTGTGTGTGTGTGTGTGTGTGTGTGTGTTGTATGTGTGTGTACATTAATTTTGAATTTGTTAAACTATTGTCATTGCTTGTGTATTGTATAGGTCAAATGCAAGCGCTTTGATTTGTTTTTGCAAGATATAGCGCTATATTAATTCCAATGTTATTATTATATTATTATTATATTATTATTATTATTATTATTTTATTATTATTATTATTATTATTATTATTATTGTCATTATTATTATTATTATTATTATTATTATTATTTTTTTTAAATCATTTTGTTATTGTTATTATCATTATTATAATCATCAATTTTTTAAGAACAGTCGTTTATAAAAATTTTAAAAATCACTATTTGCCAACCTGGGAACTTAAGCTGAGAAACGGCGGGGGGGAACATA
>CM060340.1:23623831-23626331 GCA_030674155.1 Stramonita haemastoma
GCTCACGGTATGTGTGCATGGATCTGCGCGCGCATGCACACACACAGAGACACAGACACACACATGCGTACACACACACAGACACACAGACGTATGCACACACACACACACACACACACACACACACACACACACACACACACACACACACCACACACACACACACACACACACACACGTAGGGGGACAGGATAGCCAAGTGGTTAAAACATTGTACTTGCAATTTGACGACTCGGGTTCTATTCCCGTTCGATGGGATTTTTCCCCTGGAGTTAACATCAGTGCTGACTCCATTCTCCCCAAAAATCCTTCGGATGAGACTATAAACAGAGGCCTCGTGTGCGAATGCACGCAGAACATCCTGCTCACCCGTTAAATCCTGTTCCGCTTTTCGTAAGAGTAGGCCACTGTGTGCCGGTGGGAACAGATGACATTTACAAAACTGCATACACATGGGGACTGGATGTAAAAAAAGTACTTGAGTGCTTATTCTATTATCCTGGATATAAAAGAATTAATAAATAATAAATAAATAAATCACCTAAACCAAACATTTTCTCCAAAACAATACCACCATCCCTTCTAAAAATAACACTGCATCCCCGCAACTCTAACACTACAAAAAAAAAAACCCAGATCTGATCCCAGAGTGATCCCCTCTTGCCCATGAAATCAACCAATCAGTAACATTCGCAACGTTTTTTGTCCTTGACAAACCGAAACTTAGAAAGCTAAAGGCGGAAAGAAAACATATATATATATAAACCTTCAGTGGACTATATCTAATTACCTTGGAAACTTTTAATTGCAGCTTGGATAGTTCATTATCCCGTCTGACATTTTGTGGGGGGATTTTGGAGTGTGCTTTGGGTGATGATGGTGTTCCATTTTTGTTTTCAAGGTTATCAGGTGGGCTAAGCATTGGGAAACACTGATGCGCAATTTTAAAAAATATATTTACTGTTTTTATAGCCTTGGAAAGTTCTTGTGAAGTGTTGAGTCATGTAAGCTATAGTTAAAAGAATTTTTTTTTTAAACTTGCAAAGGGCTGGGGGAGGGAGGGTGATAAAAGAAGAAGAGAGGGGAGAAGAGAGGAAGTAAGAGACGGAAAAGCAGGTAATAATAGAGGCAGACATATGCACAGACACAGCTAGACACACACACACATACACGCACGCACGCATGCACGCACACGAACAGACACACGCACGCACATACACTTACACACACAACACTTACACACACACACACACACACACACACACACACACACACACACACACACACACACACACACACACACACACACACACACACACACACACACACACACACACACACACACACACACACACATACAGATGACATCTTGTGCACACATTAAAACCCGTCCAGCTATTTATTTATTTATTTATTTATTCTTTTATATCGAGGATAACAGAATAAGCAATCATGTGCTTTTTTTCATCCGGTCCCCGTGTGTATGCAGTTTTTGTAAATATTGTCATCTGTTCCCACCGGCACACGATGGCCTACTCTTACGAAAAGCGGAACAGGATTTAACGTGTGCGCAAGATGTTATTCGGAATAGTAGGCCATTGTGTTACAGAATGGATGACAAAATTTATAAAACTGCATAGACACAGAGAGTCGATGTAAAAAAGCACATGAGTGCTTATTCCATTATCCTCGAAATAAAAAAATAAAATAAACACACACGGACGCACTCACACAGACACACAGACACACACAGACACACACAGACACACACAGACACACAGACACACAGACACACAGACACACAGACACACAGACACACAGACACACAGACACACACACACACACACACACACACACACACACACAGAGACACAGAGAGAGAGAGAACAGAGAGAGAGAGAGAGAGAGAGAGAGAGAGAGAGAGAGAGAGAGAGAGAGAGAGAGAGAGAGAGAGAGAGAGAGAGAGAGAGAGAGAGAGAGAAAGCGACAGAGACAGAGAAGACAGAGACAGAGAGAGACAGAGAGAAAGTCCCAAGCATACAGAGAAGACAGTCAAGCAGACACACACACACAGAGACAAAGACAGACAGACACACCAAGACAAACACAGATAGGATTCTGGAGATAAAACACACTTGGAAAAAAAAACAAACAGACAAAACAGCAGAATCCAATAGCAAAATGCGTGACCTCCTCTGGCTGGTGGCCCAACAGTGACTGCAGGATTATCCTGGGAACTGCATGCAGAGTCTAGCTAGCAGTAGGACAGGATAAAAAAAAATTCCTGGACGTGATTGTATAGTGTTGAGATCGGGACGAGCGGCGTGGGAACAGCAACATGGAGTTGAGACAAAATTTAGAAACAGCAGGGAAAAGAAAAAAAAATATAACTACAACGTCAAAAACCTAAAGAGATATGAATAATAAGTCAATATTTATAACAACAAACACGCCCATGAATAAATTAAATCAAATCAAATCAAATCGAATTCTTTTGCTT
>CM060340.1:23636331-23641626 GCA_030674155.1 Stramonita haemastoma
ATTCTTGGGGCTGGTGGCCTGAAGAATAAATCTTGTTCATGTTCATGTTCATGTTCATGTTCTTCTCTCTCTCCTCTCTCTCTCTTTCAAAGCATTGACCTTCGTATGAATGCTTATGTGGCATTCATCATCTATCTCTCTCTCTCTCTTCCCTCTCCTCATCTCATCTCTCAATTCTCTCTCCTCCTCTCCTCTCTCTTCTCTCACTCTCCTCTCTCCCCGCTCAAAGCATTGACCTTCGTAAGAATGCTTACGTGGCATTGTCATCTTATCTTTGTCTCTCTGATTTCGTGTAATATGTGTGTGTGGTGTGGTGTGTGTGGTGTGTGTGTGTGTGTGTGTGTGTGTGTGTGTGTGTATGTGTGTGTGTGTCTTCTGTCTGTCTGTCTGGCTGGGTGGCTGGCTGGCTGGCTGGCTGGCTGACTGACTGGCTGGCTGGCTGTCTGTCTGTCTCTGTCTCTGTCGCTGTCTCTGTCTGTCTGTCTGTCTGTCTGTCCTGTCTGTCTGCTGTCTGTCCCCGTCTGTCTGTCTCTCTTCCCCTCTCTCTCTCTCTCTCTCTCACTCCTCTCTCAACATCTCCTCTCTCTCATCAACCTCTCTCCTCTCTCTCTCATCCCCCCTCTCTCTCTCTCTCCTCAAAGTGTTGTGTGTGTTTGTGTGTATGTGTGTGTGTCTTTCTGCATTTACTCTCTGTCTCTCTGTCTCTGTCTCCTTTTTCTGTCTGTTTGTCTCTGTCTCTGTCTCTGTCTCTGTCTCTCTCTCTCCTCTCTTCCCTCTCTCTCCTCTCTCTCTTTCCTCTCTCTCTTCTCTCTCTCTCGTCTCCTCATCTCTCGTCTCTCTCTCTCTCCTTTCCCCCTTTTCTTTCTGTCATTTTTCATTGACATAAATTTACAATTTAATGTGTGAACCAACTTAAAATGTAACAAAGATAAAAAAAAGTAGTTATTGTGTATAAATAAAAAAGGAACAGTTTTAAAAAAAAAAAGCATAAGCAAATTCGAATTCACACTAAGCCATCATTTTCCCCAATAGTTGAAACCAAACAGCGCACACACACAAACACACACACACACAACACACCCCAACAACACACACACAACACAAACAACACACACACACACACCCCAACACACACACAACATACACACACACACACACCACACACACACACACAACCACACACACACACAACACCACACACACACACACACACACACAACACAACACACCAAAACACACACACACACACAAAATCAACCTAAAATTACAGCTAGCTACTACCTCTGCCAGTCACACTGATATTTTCTGGAACTGAGGTCACCAGGTCAGAGTCAAAAGGGGAGGATGGAGACCTAACATCACTTGGCCACCACTCTGTGAGAAGAAGAGTGCAGAAGGGGGGTGGGGGTGGGCGTGCGGGGGTGGGGGGTTAGGGGTTGAAGAATATCTACAAAGGCTGTGACAGTTATGTACCATGATCTTTGTGGTGCCAGAGTGTTGTGTCCCTGACCTTTGATTTAATTAAGGCGTTGTTGACCTTTGAATAAACTTGAAGCTGGCATTTATTGTCATGGTGTGTGTGTTGGGGGGGGGGGGGGGGATGTGTGTGTGTGTTTGTGTAAGTGTGTGTGTGTGTGTTTTGTGTGAGTGGGTGAGTGTGTGTGTGTGTGTGTTGTGTGTGGTGTGTGTGTGTGTGTGTGTGGTGTGTGTGTGTGTGTGTGTGTTAAGTGTGAGTGAGTGTGTGTGTGTGTGTGTGTGTGAGAGAGAGAGGGAGAAAGTGTGTATGAGAGAGTGTGGTGTGCGCGCATGCACGTGCGTGCATGTGTGTTCAAAGTCAAAGTCAAAGTCAAATTTTTATTTACAGATGGTACATTGAGTAAGCAAAACACTTGCTTTTTTTCATCAAGCCATCTACAAAAGAAAATTATGTAAGAAAAGGAAAAAGAAAAAATCAACAATAATGACAACAACAATTATTACAGCAATGCATTTTATGTTGTTCCTGCTTTTATGTGTGTGTGAACGTGTGTATGTAATGAGTGATTGAGTGAGTGTATGTGTGTGTGTATGTACGTGTGCATGTACGTGTGGTGTGGTGTGTGTGTGTGTGTGTGTGTGTTGTGTGTGGGTGTGTGTGTGTGTGTGTGTGTGTTTGTGTGTGTGTGTGCGTGTATGTGTGCGTGAATCAATCTTCTTTTCTCTGTGCTGATCTCTTCTGCTCTGTTTCTTTGTCTCTGCATCCCACGGCAAATCCAGTATTCTTAACCATAAAAACTATTTGATATGTTATATTAAAATAAATGAAATTATATTAATTTACAAACATCCACACACACACACTACACACACCCTCACATACACATACACTCATACACCACACCACTCTAATACATATAAACACAAACATACACCATACACAAACACACACACACACACACAAACACTCACATACACACAAAAGCAATACACACCACACACAGCCACACACACACACACACACCCACACACACACACACACACACACACACACACACAACACACACACACACACACACACAACACACACACACACACACACACACACACAAAACACTCACATACACACACCAAACATACACACACACACAAATATACACACACTTGCTCACTCACTCATTCACTCACTTACTCACTCACACACACATACACACACAAACGCACACACACACTACAGACAAACAACACAGACATGCACACACACACGCACAACACAACACCCACACTCACAACACACACACACCCACACACACACACACACTCTAGTAGAAAGTAACAGTAAAAACCCCCACCAGCCCTGATTTTCGTGTGGTCAAATTCCCAAGTCAAATATAAAGGGGCCAAATTTCGAGCATACAGACATACCATCCTATAGTAACAATCTGAAGCATCAATCATCAGTCCAAATCAATAGGGAAACCAATACAATTTAATTTTATTGCAGACAGAAAAAGAAAAAAAAATGGATAGGCGCTGCACTTGTGGCGACGCGCTCCCTCCCCAAGAAGAGCACCCCGAATCGCATGCAGAGAAATCTGCGTGACATAAAGTGGTGTAAAATAAATTTTTAAAAAATTAAATATTTTATTTCGAGATAATAGATAAGTGCTTATGTCTTTTTTATGACCAATCCCATACCCATATCAAGGCAAAATGGCAAAAATAATAACAACATTTTTTAACCCAAACAAACCCAACCTTTGCACAGTAAATACCAGCAAAACAACCAACCAAAAAAACACAGAAACAACAACCACAGCCAGCAACAACAACAAACTTAAAAAGACAAAACGAAAGAAGAGAAAATATAAAAGACACCCCCCCCAAATACCCCCGCCCCCCCCCTCCTACCCCCCGACAAAACAAACAAAAAAAGAAAAAAAACAACACAAACACATACTAAAAAACGATAAAACGAACATTAAAAAAAACCAAGCAAATAAAACAAAAAAAAAAAAAAAAAAAACCAATGAAAATAAAAAATACAGCCCACAAACAAAATATAAAACAAAACAAGAAATAACATCAACAATCAAATCAGTTCCGGTACAAACTCCATTCCATCCTTATCAACAACCAAACAAACCAAAACTACAACCATAACATTTTGAGAGAGAAGGAGAATGGAAAAGAACGAAGAAAGGGGGAACAAATAACCATAAAGGCTGTGACAGTTTATGTGCCATATGATTTGTGCCAGAATGCGTGCATTGTCTTTGCAAGCATTGACCTCTGGGTAACCTTGACACACCTTTCAACGCATCTTGGTCTTTTCTATGTGTTGTGATAGTGTGTGTGTTGTGTGTGTTGTGTGTGCGCTGTGTGCGCGGGGTGTGGTGTGTGTGTGTGTGTGTGTGTGTTGTGTGTTTGGTGTGTGTGTGGTTGTGTGTGTGTGTGTGTGTGTGTGTGGGGTGTGTGTGTGTGTGTGCCGCTACCATCATTGCTAATAAAACTTCTGCTTTATCACCACTACTCATAACAACTTCTGTTGTAACATCATTGCTAATACAACTTCTGTTGTTATCATCATTGCCAATTACAACTTCTGCTGTTATCATCATTGCTAACACAACCTCTGCTTCAATCACAATTGCTATTACAAACTGCTGCTGTTATCATCATTGCTAAATACAACTTCTGCTGCTGTTACTGCTGCTGCTAAATGCCATCATTTCTAAACAACTTCAGCTGCATTGTTGCGACGGTTCTGGTGCTAAAAACCGCCAAGGAAGCATTATTGCCGCTGTCCCTGATTTCGCCCAAAAATTTTCCCGTTAAAACCTAACTTTTCTGTTTGACACCCGCCTATCTCTTTTTGCCAGACACTACGTTGCGCCCCCACCAATTTTAAAATTTTAAATGCTGTGCTGCTACTGTTGGGGGCTGCTAAAAAGCTCGCTACGTATGCACTTTCAAATTTGGGGGCTACGCACGGGGATGCATTGCTACGCTGCTGCTTTTCCCGCTACTACGCTGCTAAAATGCTGAGCTCTACTTGCTGCGCCCCACTGCGCTGCTACTGCTGCTTTTAAAATTCTGGGGTGCACTTGGCTGCTACTGGTGACTGCAAAAGGAAACTACGCGCAGCTACGTTTGCGCCCCGCAAAATGGGTACTGCTGCGCTTCTTTCTACGTTGCTGCTAAAAATGCTGCTGCACTGTTGCTGCACGGAACAAAGCTGCGCACAGGGAGCGCTACGGGATAATCCCCCACGGTGATTTTGGGACGCTGCTACAACGCTAACTGCTGGCTACTGGGGAAAAACTCAAAGGTGAAAACGCTACTGCTGCGCTTTTTAAAAACTTGAAAAAGCTGGCTTCCCCTGCTGGCGCTTCTGCTAAAAGTTGCTTGCTACTGCTGCTGCCCAATCTAAAACTACCTATGCTTTGCTACTGTTTTCACTGGGGCCGCAAAAAACGCGCAACTCTTTGTTACTAAGCTGCAAATCTTACTCAAATACTACTACAAAACACAAAAACTACTACACTATACTACACTAACTACTTACTCTTCTGCTACTCTGCCGTTTTTTTTTTTATTTTTTTTGGGGGTTTAAAAACTTTCTGCTGCGCACTGCAAATCTCCTTTTTTTGCTGCTTCTTACTGCTAATGTTCTACATAAAGCGACTTCTTTTTATTTTTGTTTAGGCAGAATGGAAAATTTCAAGCAAAGAAATCTATGTGTGTTTTAAAGCCGGGGTTTTTTTTTTTTTTTTCCCCCCCTGCTCGTCAAAATTTGTCTGGGATTAAAGTTTTTAA
>CM060340.1:23641726-23644226 GCA_030674155.1 Stramonita haemastoma
TGAAAGCTCGCATTGCAACAGCAACATCTGCTCTAGTCAGACCCGAGAAGATCATCAGAAGCAACAACATCAGCTTCGGCACCAAATACCACCTTTACAAATCCCTCGTGATATCTATCCTCCTATATGGCTGTGAATCATGGACTCTGACAGCAGAGTTAGAGAGGAGAATCCAAGCATTCGAGAACAAGTGCCACAGAAGACTCCTCAAAATATCATACAAAGAACACAAGACCAATAACTATGTGAAAGAAGAAATCAAAAAGCGTGTGGGCCCCCAAGAGCCTTTGCTCTCCACCATAAAGAGGAGAAAGCTGATGTGGTTTGGTCACATCACAAGACACAACACCCTAGCAAAAACCATCCTGCAAGGAACAGTCGAGGGCAAGAGAAGAAGAGGCCGCCAAAAGAAATCATGGGTTGACAACATCAAAGACTGGACCGCCCAACCCCTGCAACACCTCCTACTAGCCACACAGGATCGTGAAGCATGGAAAAAGATCTCTGTTGCGTCTTCTCTCATGTCCCCCCTACGTCCTTTGGGACATGGGACTAAGTGAGTGAGTGAGTGAGTCTTTAGAGCGCAAAGCCTGGGTAAGTAAGTATGGAGGGCAAGCTGTTACCCATACAGCAGACCCCCCCCCCCCCCCTCTCCACTCCACTAGAATGGTCCATTGTAAAGGCAGTCGCCGATACGAATGGTTCCAGTACCGTCGCAGGAGCCGCCAGAACGTTGCCATATACAGCCCCGAACCGCCCTGGGGACTCCAACTCCCCGATTTTTTCTCAGGGATGGTGTCTAAACACAACACCTGTCTGCATGATGGGTTTTTAAAAATAATAATTTGTCATCTGCTCCTACCAGCACACGATGGCCTGCTCTTCCGAAAGGTAATGATGCATATGATGAAAAGAAAGTGTCTACACCATTTTCGTAACAAAGAGGATATGTAGCAGTTCGAGAAGTCTGTGTTGTATCTTCATGCTCATGTACGGTGTAGCAGATGTAGAACACACACGCACACCGCCATACACGTAACTTGCTCATCCGATGTGTGTGTGTGTGTGTGTGTGTGTGTGTGTGTGTGTGTGTGTGTGTGTGTGTGTGTGTGTGTGCGTGTGTGTGTGTGTGCGTGTGTGTGTGTGTGTGTGTGTGTGTGTGTGTGTGTGGTGTGTGTATTCGTGCGTGTGTGAATCTTGTAAAGCAAACAAGTCAAAGCACTTGCGTTCAAATCATTTATACACATGCAACTTTTCACAACCATCAGAATTAACAGACATTCAATTCATGCACATGCGCACGCACGCATACGCACACACGCACTCACGCGTGCACGCAACACGCTTAGGTAGGGTGGTGGAGATGAAGGGGGTTGTTGAAAAGTAGGGACAGATGTGAGGGGAAAGCCTCAGGTAGGAAATAAGTGCGTTTTGAATCTGGATTTGAAAGTGTCACATGGAACCGACATTGTGTTCAAGATTGACAGAAGAAAATATGTATCCTAAAGGCTTTATTGTTCTATTTAGAGTATTTATACGATCTATTTAAAGTAAATATATCTAGGTGGTTTCCATAATGATATGGCTGTTGCTAAGAACAGCTTGTTATTTTGTCGACAGTCATGCTCAGCCCTGGGATTTTTTGTTTTTTGAAGTCCTTGTGTACATTATGATAACTGAGACTATTAATGTATTATGGGCTGTTGCTGTTTTCTAGTGTGAAGATTTGCATACATGTATTTCTTAGTTACTTGGGTTCCCTATCAGTGGACAGCTGCCCTACTTTTGATTATGGTTTGTGACATCCTCATCCTTAGGTATTATTTCTGCAGAATTGATGACCTTACGGTTTGTTGTTGTTGTTGCTGGCTTTTTTTTTTTTTTACATTGGATGAAAACCCCATTGATGTGTATGTATGTCCAGACTTGTACACAGTGTTGTTTGATGCCCAGTGATGACCACAAATAAAAGTGACAAGCAACAGACAAGCTGGTGTTGATAAATGTTCTGAATGATCACAGTGTAAAGCTTCAGTGACTGTGTTACCCTGTTGTTTCTTCTAGCATCCCTTGATGCCTCTGTCTGTAAGTCTGTGTTACAATACTCCATTTTCATATACGTGCCTTCAGCGCCTGGGCTTTATCACACTTCTCGATTAAACCATTTATGCTGGGGGCAACAGCAAAGTGAGAGGCTGTATGATCAGTGGCTTCCCCACTCATGGAATTCCATTTTACAGCTTAGTCTTTAGTGATCGACGATAACTCTCTGACTAGGAGGCTTGACTTGCACAGTCCTTATGTGCTGCAGCCCAGGGGGCTAGTTGGCCTTTGGAGAACATCTCCAACACTGACTGTCCTTATGCCCTCTTGACCGAGAGAGTGGAGATGTTCTGTGGGCAAGGCATCTCCACTATAATCAAATTTCTGCCCAGTTTCCGAAACAGCAGCTGCCTCCTCTGCTGTTTTGGGGGTCATCGTCGAAGACGAGGGACGAACA
>CM060340.1:23651726-23654226 GCA_030674155.1 Stramonita haemastoma
GCCTTGGCTCGAACGGGATTTAAACCAGAAACCTGTCGTTTTCTGAACGAGGTGTGTTTCATCTAGAACACATTGCGCTACTTGTCGGCGAAGTTATTCTGTTGTGTCATTTTCAGTTAGGAAAACCTCCCAGGTTTCTTCCAATACACTGTCCCTGACACACTGTTCAGTACACCTGTTTTATAATTACTTCCCTGTGTTTGAATGTTGACTGTGGCACAACTGAATGCCTTGAACGCACCACAAGAAGAGCTCTGTTTCAAACAGTAATTCGAGCCATTCATTACTGGATGACCTAGTAACTCTTTGAGGAGTCATTGGGTGTACAGCTGTGAATGTTCTCAGGAAGTATGTCAAGGTTAAGTTGAACCTGGTGGAGCCCATCTCTGTCCAGGTAGCTGGGTGCATGCTGGGTGTGTTCACATTCATTCCATAGGTCATAAGTGGCCAGTTTCTTTTCGAAAGCCGGTTTGGATTTTCAAACACATAATAGTTCTCTGGCCCATTCGTATTTGCTGTTAATTTCATACTATGTACTCGGAATGCAGCTACCTTAATGGATGAGCAAACAGTCGTATACGCATATCCTCACCTGTAGTGAACGTTGGAGCTGTAACAAAGAATGAAGAAAAAACCCAAAAAGTCATGTAGCTTAAATGACCATAAAATGAAAGTAACTGAAAAGTACACGACGTGATGTAGGCAAACTTAGTGCATCCATATCAACAATCCAAAGGCTTTAAACATGCTCAAAACAGTTATTTACATCTTCTTTTTGGAGACCGGTACACATAAGAAGGAACAAAAGTACTATCATTATTTCCGATAGTGTTTTCAGTTTGACCAGCGTGTTACAATGCTGCTCTTAAAAAATTGCTATATCACGGCACGAGGACTGGATGGAAAAAAATCCCACAGGTGCCGATTTCATTATCCTTTATATCAAAGAAGAAATGAATAAACCCCACAAAACATACGCACACGCACACACACACACACACACACATGCACGCACGCACGCACGCACGCATATTTGCGGCAAACAGCAAAACGCACAGATAGAAAGGGGAAAATAAGCACAACAAACGAGAGAGAGATCGAATTGTGTTTTTTTTTTAAAACTCAAACGTATTTTACATGTTTTTGACTTTAAAGCGTTTTGCAAAAGTTGGCTAGTTCAGGGGTTATGACGAACAGAAAGTAAAGAGGATTCTGTAGTATGATTCACAGATATTTTTAAAATTAACATTGGAGGGGGGGGGGGGGGGGGCTATTGTCAATTGAAAAATAAAATCCAAATTTTTCCCTGTGAAACTAGTGAATTGTCTCCCATATACTTATATTTTGCCCCCCCCCCCCCTCTGTCTCTGTCCTCTCTCTCTCTTTCTCTCTCTCTCTGTGCCAGTCTTTCTGTATCCCCCCCCCCCCTCTCTCTCTCTCTCTGTACCAATCTCTCTCTCTCTCTCTCTCTCTCTCTCTCTCTCTCTCTCTCTCCCTCTCCCCCCTCTCTCTCTCACTCTCTCTCCTCTCTGTTCCCCTCCCCTTTGTAACACACACACACACACACACCTGCACAGTTGTCCAAGCATGTCAAATTCGAACAAGAGCTAATGGCTCGGATTAGACAGGGCTTAACAACATCCGGGAGGAAAACAGAACAAACCTACCCGTACAACCCCTGTCGCTGTACCCTCAATTGTCCCTTACCTGCCTCTAGGGGCTTCACAATCTGGACCACCAGACGACCAGATCTTCCAGATGGTTTGCCCCAATTACCTGCCCACCGGCACCCTCCCGTAGAGTTAATCACTACCTGGAGTCTCCACACTGTGTCCTCCCTTCTCTCTTTGAAGTGTGACAGCACACAGGCTGACCCTTTCGTGACCGTCACACAGCAGAGTGTGCCATGTACACGTGCAAGGTATTTTGAATGAATCACACCTCTTGTCTTACGTATGGCTGAAGGAATGACGGCGACAGGGAGGCGGCAAGGCAACGAAAGTTTCTTTATTCTTCGAGGATAATAGATAATGCTTATGTGCTTTTTTGAATTCAGTCCCTGTCCTTATTAGGGATCATATGAAATGACAGGGAGGGAGAGAGAGAGAGAGAGAGAGAGAGAGAGAGAGAGAGAGAGAGAGAGAGAGAGAGAGAGAGAGAGAGAGAGAGAGAGAGAGAGAATCTTCTATCTCATATCCTCTCTATCAATACCACCCCCCCCCCCCATCCGCCATCTTATCTAATCTACCACATATCTTTCATTTCAATCTCTGCCTTCCCCTTCCAATCCCCTCTTTATACGACCACCCCCCCCCCCCCCCCCCCCCACCTAACTTCAGACTGTATCATTTCTTTAAGATGAAAAAAACGGCTTTTTCTAAGTGAATTTTCTCAGTTGAAGACTGACAAGGGTTTATGCGTTGCTTCCCTTCTTCTTGTCTCGAATTGGATGGTTTCATTGTACTTTCTTTAGTCAGTGCATGCGGAAGAGATCTTGCGC
>CM060340.1:23659226-23679226 GCA_030674155.1 Stramonita haemastoma
GCTCTTGTGGTGTCGCGCTCTCCCTGTGGAGAGCAGCCCGAATTTCACGCAGAGAAATCTGTGGTGACATAAGGTAGTAGTAAGAAACATAAGATTAAACAAATATAGTATGGAAGACAATTTAGCTGACAGTAGAAGTATGGAAGACAATTTAGCTGGCCATAGGTACATAGAGGACAATTTAGTTGATCATACATACACAGAGGACAATTCAGTTGATCATAGAGGTACAGAAAACAAATAAGTTGACCATAGATGCATAGAAGATGATTAAACTGATCACAGATTTTGCTGACAGTAGAAGCATACGGAGTTTAGCTAACAATAGAAACTTTGTTTATCGGAACAGGTCGTAGAAAAGCATTTATCTGAAGGGTCAGACAAGAGAGTGAGAAGTGCGCCTATTAATTATTATCAACTGCAGTTGTGTTTTTATCTTTCTCTTCCTCTGTGCGTCTCTCTCTCTCTTCTCTCTCTCTCTCTCTCTCTCTCTCTCTCTCTCTCTCTCTCTCTCTCCTCTCTCTCTCTCTCTCCTCCTCTCTCTCTCTCTCTCTCTCTCTCTCTCTCTCTCTCTCTCTCTCCTCTCTCTCTCTCTCTCCTCTCTCTCCTCTGTATATATGTGTGTGTGTGCGGGCGTGCGTGCATGCGCGCGCGCGCGTGTATATATATCATTTATGTGTAATCTAATATCTGTGCGTATTCGCGCACCACATCTCTCTCCTGCGATAACATAATTATTATAAATGACCCACGTTCCCTCTTTCACCTGAAGGTAACTTCTCAGCCCAGTGACTTTATACACTGTAACTTTACCAATTTACCTTTAGACAATACAGCTTCTTACTTTCGTGCAGTGTTCAGCTACCGTCACACACAGAAGGTTTTGATTTGTGTGTGTAGAAAGCGGCACAATCAATACCGTAGCTTTTAATAATGAAGAGGCAGACACAGAGAGATGGTAGCGACAAAAGCTGTGTTATCTTTTATGGATGAAGAAGTTAGTGTACCGTGATTAAAGGCAGGATGGTAGATGTTGGTCATATATACATACATACTCTGCCTATAGAGAAACATACATACATACAGACAGACAGTGAACTGGATATACATCGATGTAGAAATATATAATTATATATATGCATCTGTCTGTCTGTCTATCGCTCTGTCTCTCTCTCTCTGTGTCTGTCTCTCAAATTTCGTTATCATTATCTGTCTCTCTTAGTCTCTGTCTCTTTCTTACTTTTTCTATGCCCCCCTCTCTGTCTGTCTGTCTGTCTGTCTGTCTGTCTGTCTGTCTATCTGTATGTGACAAAATGTATTGCTATATCATACAATTATGTACATATACGTCAGTAGCTATGTAAATGTAGAAATATATTTTCATCTATGAACGTATAATAGCTAAAATGTACGAGTAGACTCTTTTCCCCTCTTTTCCATGAACAACATTTTCCTCTCTATTGCACCATGCAGCAACCATAGCACACATTCTACCGTACTCATTTTCATAGGGTAACATAGGACACGGCTGTATGTATTATTATTATGTATATGAAACCATTAGAACTTCTTGTGCTAACATCCCGTACATTCAATAAACCGACTCAACCCAGGTCTATACCAACAATAACACCAACTACAAAAACAACAACATGCAATTCTGTATGTGGTTCATAGCAAAAACATTTTCATTTTTTTGTATAGATATAAAACAAAAGTAGAAAAAGCTATTTTTTTCTCCTTGGGTCTTTTATTTATTGAAACGGTGTTTGTGCATTTCCTTTTTTTTCTATTTTTGGTTGAAAAAAAATCATTCTATAATAATACAAAATTTATCCTCATTTGCGTATAGTATGCATAATCTGCTGGACTGAATAAAAAACACAACAAAAAACCCAACAACGACAACTCTGACAATGCCATGTTCTTTCGCGAGTGCAAATAAACCCGTGCCCAGTATAGTAGTGTCTGTCTCTCGTCCGACACTTACCTACCTCAGGTCAGGAGGTCAGGAAGTCAGGTCACGTGGGCAGCTGTGACAGATGATATATATATATCTAATGATAAAGGTGAGAGCGAGGTGTCATGTAGGCGAAAGTTTGTGTTTGGGGGTTGACAGTGTGTACTGTGGATAGCTAGCTGCCAGACAACTTACTTGGAGCGTGTGCTGTGCTGTGCTGTCCTGTGCTGTGCTGTGTTCTCTCTCTGTGTCTGTTTGTCTGTCTGTCTGTCTGTTTCTGTCTGTCTGTCTGTCTGTCTGTCTGTCTGTCTGTATCTCTCTCTCTCTCTCTCTCTCTCTCTCTCTCTCTCTCTCTCTCTCTCTCTCTCTCTCTCTCTCACACACACACACACACACACACACAAAACACACACATACATACACACACATACACACACACTCACTCACTCACTCACTCACCCACTCACTCGCTGTGTGTCTTTCTGTTTCTGTCTCTGTCTCTCTCGGATGAAAAAAAGTATATAAATACTTACTCAGTTACCCTTGAAAAATAAAGATGTGTGTGTGTGTGTGTTTGTGTGTGTGTGTGTGTGTGTGTGTGTGTGTGTGTTTGTGTGTGTGTGTGTGTGTGTGTGTGTGTGTATGTGTGTGTGTGTGTGTGTGTGTGTGTGTGTAGTGGCAGATCTTCTCCTGTGCTCTATATGAAATCTGCCCATTGACCTCAGCCGACACATTCTGACTTGAGAGCAGTTCATTTTTGTACTGGATACACATTGGGCACATTCATGTTTCTGGTAAGAAATACATGATCTTAAACGTGCATATTTGATCCTCTAAACGTGTTTATACACAGAGAGAATGAAGGCACTGGCATGTCTGCGCTTACAGTTGACCTTGGAGATTGAAACATTCCTTACCCTTAATTCACTATGGGTGACCGTTTGCGCGCCTTGGCTTCAGTACAGTCCCCCAGTTCACCCAGCTGTAAATGGGTACCTGCCCTCTTTAGTGTCAGGGAAGGTACTGCAGCGAGGGAGAGGAGATGGGCGCCGCCCTCAACGCGCTGGCCCCTGGAGAAGCTGAGGTCTCTGATGCCTCGCTCCCCTACGACCACACAGGTTGCGGGACACCTTTCTCTTTAATTCACTATATACCGCTTCCGAGATTCGAAAACACTTCATAGACCCACAGTGTTGAAGTCAAGCTCTTTTAACCACTCGGCTATACTGATAACATCCGTTTTTCTTAGTTCTGTAAGTGTATAGCTGGATAGAGGCCATGTTATCTTAATGATAAAAAAAAGACATGGGGTATGAATGACATTAATTTATTAGACAACTTAATGTTCGCTCAGCTGTTGCTCTCCCAAATGTCACAGTGTCTTTGTATCTGTCTGTCTCTACGTGTCTACGTATTTCGTAAAAAAGAATCTCTAGACATTTCACTTTGTCACGGTCTTTCCCACTGTGTGAAATGTGTGTGTGTGTGTGTGTGTGTGTGTGTGTGTGTGTGTGTGTGTGTGTGTGTGTGTGTGTGTGTGTGTGTGTGTGTGTGTGTGTGCATACGTGGGTGCATGCATGTAAGGATGCGTGCGTGTATGCATGCGATGAGTATGCGTGTGTGCACATGCGCCCACGAACGCGAGCATTCGATTATATTTGTCCAGTGTTCAAAAACGTCTTATTTTATCCTGACTGGCTCTCTCACCTTTATCATTGCAATCTAACTCAGCTGGCGGCGAATTTCTCCTTCTCTTTTGTGTGTGTGTGTGTGTGTGTGTGTGTGTGTGTGTGTGTGTGTGTGTGTGTGTGTGTGTGTGTGTGTGTGTGTGTGTTTGTGTGTGTGTGTGTGTGTGTGTGTGTGTGTGTGTACGCGCGCGCGCGTGCGCGTACTTTTTTCCCTTAGTTTTTTTTTTCAAATCTCTCCTTCTTTTCTCATATCTTTTGTGTCTAAGCCACAGCCTGCAGAAGATTACGACATCGAGCTGGCTTTCTTCTTTGTTCTGTCAGTGCAGCTGACAGGGAAAAATGTTATTCTGATGAAAAAAAGACAAGGGGTATGAATTACATTTATTAGACAGCTCGAGGTTTGTCAGCTGTTGCTTATAGTCATAATCTCTCTGTATGCCTCTCTGTCTGTCTCTCCTTCTCTGTCTTTGTTTTTTTTCTCTGTGGCTGTTTTTTCTTCTCTGTCTGTGTCTGTCTCTGCGTCTTACTGTGTCTCTGTTTCTCTGTTTTTGTCCTTGTGTAAGGTGTGTGTGTGGGAAGGGTGTGTGTGTGTGAGTGTGTGTGTGTGTGTACGTGTGTGTGCGTGTGTGCGTGCGTGCGTACGTGTGCGTGTGTGTTTGTGTGAGGGGGGAGGGTGTATGCGTGTGTGCGTGCGTGCGTGCGAGCGTGCGTGTGTGTGTGTGTGTGTGTAGTGGATAGACGTGGAAACGAACACACACACACACGCACGCGCGCACACACACACACACACACACACACACACACACACACACACACACACACACACACACACACACACAAGGTCACTTAACTCTTTCATGCCCAAATCGATCTCGATAGCATAACACTGTGTACTCAGCTGGTGGTAGCAAAAAGTACACTCTCATGTCAGCCCTCACGTCATGAACCTTATGCTTACTGTCACATATCCGGGGTGGGTTTCTCACCCTAGGTTCTTAGGGGGTAGGGGTTGGGGAAGTCCCATTGGCGGCCAGTCAACCGAAGAGAGTGTTGTTTTACCGACCAACTGCCCTCTGAGGTTAAGGCTCTGGGTGTGAGAAACGCAAATGTCACTCAAGGAGGTTTTTTTGTTTTGGGGTTATGAGGGAATGAACGAGTTAATGTCGAGTGCGTTAGTGTGTTGTTTTCTCTACATGTTTTTTAGGGTTGAGGATTTTATATTTTTTGTGTTCATGATAGGTTGAGCTTTTTGGTATCTCCGACCCCTCCCCTTACACACATGCGCGCGCGCACACACACATACACACACACACACTTACACACACATACACACACACACACACACACACACATACACACACACACACGAGTATGCACGTATAGACATACTTATTCACACTCGCGCACGTGAACAGTTTCTTGACAGGACAATACTCATAGAAGAAGAGAAAATATTGTGATATTTTAATTCAGTTATAAGTAGTATGTTTCTTAAAATATTTTTTTCTGTAGGAGTCATTTCTGTTTACATATCAACAGTTGTTTTGATTTCTCAAATTAAGCCATTCATTTTTCTCCAGTTTTTGAGCTATTTTCGATTACATTATAATATTATTCAGCAAATAGTAGTATGTTTCTCGAAATATTCTTTTATGTGCATGAGTCGAATCTGTGTATAGATTAACACTTGTTTTAACTCCTCAAATGAGTCATTTTCTCTACTTTTCAATAGCTTTTTTCTATTACACTACAATTGTATTATCTATGCTTTTGACACAAAGAGATCATCATAACCCATAATATTTACAGACAAAACCTTCTTTTTTGATAGCTACTGCACACTTTAGTCGTCAAAGGCAGAACCTTGACACTGAAAATAAATAGCTTTGGCTCATAAAAAACCTATCCACTATGATTTTGGTACGGAGTTGATATTTAATAGATTCCAGACTTGAGGATATTAATGATCTTCCATAGTTTCGACCTCTCAGTAGATATTGCATACGAAATATCTCATATTCTCTGGAGCTTATGAAAGGAGAGAGTGGGTTGGATAAGAAACATAATAAAATCGACGCAAGAGTTAATCTTTTATCTATCAACTGCTGAATTAATTTTGAACTGCTGGATTAATTACTGAATTAATTTGCAGATAACCGCTCTGTACACATATATCCAGTATGCTGGTTTAGCTTCGTGTACATGCATGCAGTTTTCAGCTACTATATGATACATAGAGGTGTGTGTGTGTGCGTGTGTGTGTGCGTGTGTGCGTGCGTGTGCGCGCTCTAGTCTCTGTGTGTTCGTGTGCATGTTTACGTATATGCATGCAGTTAAATGCATATGCACATGTGCACACGCGTGCATACCTGTCTGTGTGCGTGCGCGTGCGCTCGTAACTTTAACATGGCTACTTACATAACTTCGGCAGTCTAATGAACTTTCAAACGAATACAAAGCAAAGCATGCAACCGAGCAAGCAATCAAACAACCAATCAACCAGTCAACCGACTGCTGTAGTTTAGCTAACCAACTAGCAAGCAGGGAAGCAAGCAACCAATCACCCAACAACGCACCAATACCAACTGACCGAACAAACAAACGAATAAAACGAACGACAGAATGAACCAACCAACCAACCAACCATTCAACCAACCAACTAACCAAGCAAACATGCCTATGAAACTAGCAAGCTCGTATAGCGTGACCAGTGTCAAAAATCAGGGTCCAGCTACGTGGAATTCTTGCGCTGATAACAACGTGGTTCCCTCCCTTTGATCAGTTTGGTCATTGTTCTCGCTGTGTGTTTTTCAGCTGAAATGTGTAACAGACTGAGGCTGTCCTGTCTGTGTGTCTGTGTTTCTAATCTCATGTTGATTTGTCAATGTGTCTCTGTGTCTTTGTATCTCTCGGTTTACGTCTTACTGCCTGTCAGTTTGTATTGTGTTATATAAAGTTTGTACACCACTTTTAGTCACAGCAGATTTATCTGTGTGAAATTCGGGCTGCTCTCGTCGGGGAGAGCACGTTGCCAAAAGAGCAGCGCCACCCACTTCCCCCATCTTTATTGATTGCATGTGTATGTTTCCCTATCAGAGTGACCTTTTATAACAGAATTGTGCCAGTGACAACTCTCTTGTTGTCGCAGGTCCTTTAAAGTGTGTTCATACGCGTTTATGTTCTTATTATAATCCCGTCTCAGCGTCTGCCCAACTGCCTCTAAGTATCTATGCCTTTTTATCGTTTTTTTTTCTTTATTGCATGTTTGCCAGTCAATGTCTGTTCAACATTCTCTGACTGGGTCTCTTTTGTATGCCAGTCCTTTTGTGTCCTGTGCATCTCTGTCTCTGTCTTTCTGGATTTTGGTTAATATTTAATCTTCAATTCTCTTTGCATGCCCGTGTCTGGTCTTTCTCTTTGATTCCTATCGTCTGAATCCAATTCTCCCTTCTGTCTGTCTTTCTGTCTGTTTGTCTATCTGTCTCTCTCTCTCTTTGTCTGTCTGTCTCTGTATATCTCTCTCTCACTCGTGTGTGTTTGTGTGTGTGTGTATGTGTGCGTGCGCACGCGCACGCTTTGTGTGTATGCACGCACTGTGTGTGTGTTTGTGCGTGTGCGTGTGCTCGCATATTGTGTGTGTGTGCTTGCGTGCGTGTGTGTATGTGGGGGACGAGAGAGAGAGAGAGAGAGAGAGAGAGAGAGAGAGAGAGAGAGAGAGAGAGAGAGAGAGAGAGAGAGAGAGAGAGAGAGAGAGAGAGAGAGAGAGGAGTATCAAAATCAAATTAAAGGAAATAAAACCAGCTTGCGCTTCTGTCGATTCTGTATGGAAGGCAATTAACTGATGTTATGAAAAATAATAAGAAAATGTAAAAAGACTGGAGGATAGACTGGTTAGTTCTAATTCTACTGACACCTTATCAATTCATTCAAAACATCATAGCTTTTCCCTCCTTTATATCATTGTTACAAATCTTTCTTGAGTTTATCAGAATCAACTTTTGAAACCTGGATCAAATCAATCAGTGACACTATAGTGGTAGTTGTGCTGTGGCGAGGAAGGAGGAAGATCCACTGCCCCAAGACAGGAGGAGGAGATCTTTAAACTGGAGAGGACGTTTCGCTTCGGTAACTTAGCTAATACAGCGGCACTGAAGCGTAAGGACTGAGGATTTGTGAATCCTCTGGGGAAACTGTCTGGAGTAGAGTAGAGCATTGTCGAGATATACACAGCAGGAGATCGGTGACGATTGACACATTAATCTGATTCAGTGGGCTGGAGCATTCTGTTTTTGTCTCTGTCTGTCTGTCTGTCTCTGTCTCTCTGTCTGTCTCTCAGTCTGTCTGTCTGTCTGTCTCTGTCTGTCTGTCTGTCTTTCCCTCTCTCTCTTTCTCCCTCCCCTTTCTCTCTCTTGGATGGTTGGTTGGTTGTTAAGTTGATTGGTTGAGAGGGGGGGTTGTTGCTTTCTTTTTTCTTTATGTCCAGAGGGCTGGTTGTAAAAAAAACCATGTTTGCTTATGCCATAACACTCTTTTAATTCATTTAAATCATTCCATTCAGTTCTCTCTCCTCTGTTTCACAACAGTTTCCGTTTTTTGTGGTTTCTTTTTTTTTCTTTTATTCTTTTATATCGAGGATAATGGAATAAGCACTCTTGTGCTTTTTTACATCCAGTCCCCGTGTGTATGCATTTTGTAAATGTCATCTGTTCCCACCGGCACACGATGGCCTACTCTTACGAAAAGTGGAACAGGATTTAACGTGTGCGCGAGATGTTCTGCGTGCGTTCGCACACGGGGCCTCGGTTTAAAGTCTCATCCGTTTTTCCGTTTCACATGCGCACAAAAATGTGGACATGATTAGAGAACGCATCAGTCTGATCCGGAAGCTGATGGTGATGTTCTTGTCATTCCAGAGGACTTCCAGTTTGGCCATTGTGGCTGTGGTTTAGGCTGTCCTTGAAAGAATTTCAGGCATTGATCCTTCATCCGATACTATAGCTCCCAGATATTTGACGCTATGGACGGTCTCAGTTTTTTTGCCGTCTATAATAATGTCAGCACTGATGCCATTAGCTTTATTTGTCATCAGCTCGATTTTCTCTGCACTGATCTGCATGCCATATGCTGATGAGGCTTCATCAAGGTGATATACCAGGCTGACTAGCTCTTGTTCTTCTCCAGCTGTACGTGCCGTCGATGTCATCGACAAAACATAAGTTTGTGATTGTCCTGCCTTCAGTGCTGACTGTTGCCTCATGATTTTCATGTGCGTCGGCCATTATTCTCTCTAAGAACATGTTTAAGAGGGTGGGAGGGAGCAGACATCTTTGGCGTACTCCAATTGTGGTTCACAACCAATCTCTTGTGATGCTGCCATAGTAGACTGCGCTGGTTGCTTGTTATACAGGCATTCTATGGTTCTGATCAGGTTGGCATTGATATTATACAGCCTCATGGTTGCCCACAGAACTTTCCAAACAGACTCTGTCGAACGCCTTCTTAAAGTCTACAAAGACGTGGTAATAGTCCAGTCAAATTAAAATTTGACCTCAAACTAACTGCTTCGAAATATATAAGTGCAGGAATCGGTTCATTTGGCCATTTTGTTCATGCACACAAAAATCTAAAACTGTAGATGGTTCAATCTTTACATAATTAACAAAAAACTTTTAGAAAAAATGGGGTTTTTATGTCGGGGACGCAAAACAGACCAACTGCTCGGGATTTGTGCACCGGCACAAATTCCGCCCTGCGTGCCTGCGAAATTTCCCTCCCGTTTCTCTTCTGGCTTGCTAGCAGACGACGCGATGATGGGTGGAGGGGGCAGTTTAGAGTAAGCATGAGTGAAGCGGTGTAGCCTAACTGGTACGTCCAGGGCAGCTGGCGTTGGGCTGTTCTTTCGTTGAAGGGGGGAGGGAGAAGAGTGTTTATGAACTAAAAGCAGTTGTATGGAGCCATAAATGGTGTTGGCTTGTGTTTGTGTGATAATACTGGTATTATGTGTGTGTGTGTGTGTGTGTGTGTGTGTGTGTGTGTGTGTGTGTGTGTGTGTGTGTGTGTGTGTGTGTGTGTGTGTGTGTGTGTGTATACTACTACTACTACTACTACTACTACTACTACTACTACTACTACTACTACTACTACTACTACCACCACCACTACCGTCACTACTACTACTACTTCGTCCACTAATTCTACTCAACAATATTGATAATAATGATAATACTACTAACAATTAACATTTTATTATTAAAATCATCGTTTTCGTTATCACCATTATTATTATTATTATTATTATTATTATTATTATTATTATTATTATTATTATTATTATTACTAAAGTAGAATTGTTTAAACCATCTAAGTCTGTTTTGTTTCTTGATCAGATACCAGATAGAGACTGTTGCATTATCTTTAATCATGGATTTTGCAGTAAGGACACAAAAGTTATCTTACGGAAATACGGCAAGCAGTTAACAAAGTGGTGTCAACAGTGCTCCAATTGGCAATGTTGTACATGCTGGCTGTGGAGGAGACTATTACAACAGAAATGTTACAGCACAGTTTCTATGGAGAGGACAGGCTGATAAGTCTCCACAACAAAAACTTGAAAAAGGAGACTTCTGACTGCAGTTTCCACTTTCAGTCATGCAACTCAGTGTCTGTTCTGCCTGAAAGAGAAAATTGGTCTGTAAAGGTGAACATGAGGACTGCATAGATCTCATAACAGGGACAATACAGGTTCAATACACAGGGGCCGACTCTTGTAGCAGCAGGAGTGGTGAATGGGCAAAGAAAGTTACACCTAAGCTGGAATGTTTACAGGACTGCTTCGCAAGAGATGGTGCTTTCCACAATGTCTGTAATTTCCAGACCAGAAAACATATCCCTAAAGTATTTTCAGACACTGATCATGAACCAACAAGAAAAAAAATTGAGAAAGCCAGCAGACCAAAAGATGACACTTGTTTTGCTGCATTTCAGGATATTGTTACCTACCTGGAAAACAATGTCGCTGAACACATCATTGTTTGAGACCTTGTTAGAATGATGGAAGACACCCTAACCCACTATATGTAATCTGACAACAATGGCTCTGCGCATAGTGCAATCAACATGAAGAAAATTGCTTAGACATTTTGGTGACAGTAAAGCCTTCAGATGGAAAATCAGCTTATACGACTCTAAAGACAGCAGTCTCTGCCACCCTACTCAAGTTAGAAAGAACAGACAAAGGCTGACAGTGACTGTGAATCCATTTGCCTGATAAAAACAGCAGCTACTACTATGAGGTGTCATTATGTCCATATGTTGCAACAAAGATGAGTACATGGCTCTAGCCAACTGTCTAAAAATTTACAGTGCAGTTTTTTGCCCTTGAGTCTTCATGGATAAGTACAGAACTGAAAACCACATCTATTTGTCAGTGCATTGTGTAGGCTACAAGACCAAAAACATACACTGCTCCACTTCAAGTTCATTTGGCTGTACAGATGCACAAAACATTTGGATCCAGATTTTCCTTGAACACACTGAACAGACTTACATTCTGTTCTTCATACTTAATATACAGAAACTCTATCTCAATGCAGCTGTCAGCCAATGTGTGAGCGTTCCCCAAATCACAGAAGGAAAAACTCTTCAGTTTGTAACAGACAATGCAGACCACAACTCAGCTAATTTTAGATGGGGTGGCTCTTTTCATGGAATGGAAGCAAAAAAGAACAGGAGGGTATCCAGGGAAAAAAAGATGAACAACAGGGAATCCAGTGCACTTGAGAAATAAGGTATGTTAAATCTTGTGCATATAAACAACCCCTCAACAACAAAAGAATTACTCCAAGTAAAAATATGATTATACAAGTGTACAGGCAGACAGAACTATGTGTGGCACAGCACTGCTAACAAAATCTCATTGGATAAATCAGCCTGAACTTTACATAAATAATTCTATTGTGACAAGAAGTATATTTTTTGGTAAGTGTGGTTATGAGATATTCACGTAATTATACAAATTCTGAGACTGTAAGGAGGCGAGTGAATGAATAGTGGTTTGTGGTATGAACTGCATTAATTCTTGATTACAAAGAGACAGTGCAATCTGCAGTTCAAGCCTACGCTAATCCCTGTTGTAGTTCTTGATAAAGGTAAATTATAAAATTTTATTTTGTAAAATTTCAGAGTGAAAGTCAAGTTTACTGCAAATGCTTATGAAGAAAATAACCTTATATATCTACATTATCCAGATACATTATGTTAGGAATGTAAAAGAAAACAACAACCTTTCGTTGCAGATCTGACTGGAACACACTGGGTTCTTTGTGTTTCAAGAGCATTTCTGACATAGCTGCTGTTGATAATATCTTGATACACCTTGAAAGATATCTTGGCCCCCGAAGTCTTCTCAACCAGCAGGGCATAGGTTGATGCAAGCACCTCATGATGGCGTGCACCCAGGGAAGTCAGGTGTTTTTCCTGCCCATGACTGCTATGAGTTCATACATCATGCATCTACTTTACTTTGATCTTCATCTCCAATCAAGTACAAAAGTTTGCAGTGATGTATGTGGTAACTTTCTATCAGTCACTGTACATGGAAGCCCAGGCAATTATAAATAGTGATCCCTCTGACAGTTTCATCAGATCTGTTGTCCTTCAGCTGGGATACTTCCACACTAGGATGAGTTTCCTAGGAACCACTGGACATGTACTGAAAGGGTATGAACATGTGTACACCTCAAATGCTATTTCTCACATCTATTATGAGTGGGAAGTCTTACTCCCGTGCTGTTCGAGTATACTCTCTCACGGATGATACCCTCAACACCATCTTCACAGCTCCTGCATACTACATGCCATGGATCCTGGTTTACCATGATATCCCATCACCAGACTAAATCTAACACAGCATGATTCAGCCAGTGTGTGACTTCCATTTTAGTGTTAGTTTTTGAAGTATGATACAAGGTTGTACCACCAGCACAATTTCCTTTTCTGAAAATTCCATAAGAAAACGCGACAACAGCCGAAATCCCCATCACTTCACCAAAGTGTATTACAGTCGCATACGTATACGCGCTCGCGCATGTGCGCACGTGCGCGCTCGCGTGTGTGTAAATTAAAATTTGTTAGCACCATTTGTGGTTGGTATTATGTTGAAGAATAGGTTGAATGCAAGGGTTTGATTTGTTTTCACAAGATGGGGGGAGGGATAACCTAGTGGTCAGAACACTGCGCTCGCAATTTGACGTCCAGGGTTCGATTCCCGGTCGAGGGGATTTTTCCTCTGGAGTTAACATCAGTGCTAACTCCACTCTCCCCAAAAGTCCTTCCGGATGAGACGAAAAACCGAGGCCCGGGTGCGAACGCATGCAGAACATCTTGTGCACGTGTTAAATCCTGTTCCGCTTTTCGTAAGAGTAGGCCATTGTGTTCCTGTGGGAACAGATGACACGATTTACAAAAACTGCATACACACGGGGACTAAAATGTAAAAAAGCACATGACTGCTTATTCTATTAACCTCGATATAAAAGAATTTTTAAAAATTGTTTTAATATAGATCTAGCACCATATAGATTCTATAATTATAATATCATTGATAATAATAACAATAAACAATACTCAAATCTCAAAGAAATAGTAGTCTTAATCAACAATCTTCTATTGTTTATATAATAGATTTGTCCCACCACTGTGCAGAAACAACTGTCACGGATACAGGCAAAACTAGGAGTTCGGCTTAGAATACGGGGTCTCTAAAAATTTAGGGGGTAGGGGTAGAAAACAAGTAATATCTTTTTTAATTATTTGTTGATTGCAACTGTTCTTGGTTTTTTATTTACAGAAGAGGTCATACTAGCTTTCTATGATAAACATGTTTCATTAATCGTGTATGGAACACATACAAATGGGAAAAATATAAGCATTTTGTTCAAATCAGCAAAGAATATTAACTATTTTTGTCCCCAAAATGTACAAAATTGATGAATTTCCTGCCTAATTTTGTTTTAAAAAACATCTATGACCTGTCAGTGATTGTATATAGTTGTTCTAATGATTATTTTGTCAAAATCATAGTCACAATAGTAGTTTGTCATAATTTTTTTAGTCACAGGAATTCAGTGGGGGGTACCTCATTTGAAGTGAAATAGCTAATTCGTTGAACCATATATTCTTTTAGATTTTTGATATGTTATCCGTGGATGTCTGACGATACCGAATCAGTTGAGTTTGCTTTCGAAGCAGTTTGTTTAAGGTTCGGCCGAATTTGGGGCTTATTTGACTGGACTATAAAGGTCGCGTTGGTGTTACAAGTATTTCTCACAGTGTTCTAAGGTTGGAAAATTGTTTGAGTGTGCTCCGTCCTGCTCTGAACCATGCCTGCTCTTCTTTGATGATCTCCTCAGCTTGAGGCTTTAGTCTGTTCAGGAGGATTCTTCGCATGACTTTGTTTGGATGGTTGATCAGGCTAACGGTAGGCATGCATCCACACACACGTCCCAAGCATACTTTTCTTCCTCTACACACACACACACACACGCACGCACGCACGCACGCACGCACGCACGCACGCACGCACGCACGCACGCACACACACACACACACACACACACACACACACCAAACACACACACATACACACACACGTTTTTCTCTGCTTTTTTGTTTTTTGTTTGTTTGTTTGTTGTTGTTGTTGTTGTTTTTAGATAGATGGCTTGATGAAAAAAAGCAAATCGATGCTTACTCAACGTACCATCTGAAAATAAAATTTTGACTTGACTTGACTTGACTTCACACACACACACACACACACACACACACACACACACACACACACACACACACTCACACACACACACACACACACACACACACACTCACACACACACACACACACACACACACACACACACACACACACACACACACACACACACACTGCACATGGAAGTTTGTGAGTGTGTGCTCCCAAGCGTGTCTCTATTATCATGTGACTGACGAAACAACACCACCTTATTAAAGAAGATAAGGGGGGTGTTGAAGTCATGCATATCCTCAATGTTTTTATAGGAATTTTTCAATCATTTATTGATCAAGAGATCGATATCATAACTATAACTGGGTCAGCTCCTACACACACACACACACACACACACACACACACACACACACACACACACACACACACACACACACACACAACACACAAACACACACACAGATATATATATATATAGAGAGAGAGAGAGAGAGAGAGAGAGAGAGAGAGAGAGAGAGAGAGAGAGAGAGAGAGAGAGAGAGAGAGAGAGACAGAGAGACAGACAGACAGACAGACAGACAGACAGACAGACAGACAGACAGACAGACACAGATAGAGAGAGAATGTGTGTGTGTGTGTGTGTGTGTGTGTGTGTGTGTGTGTGTGTGTGTGTGTGTGTGTGTGTGTGTGTGTGTGTAACGGAATGGGTTGAGAGTCAAATATGAATCACAACAGCAAAGATGAGTGATAGTTGAAGTAAACAGAAAAAAAAACTTGGTTAAATTCTTCGCCTTTTGTTTTACATTCAGATTATTATCAAGTATCAGGTATTAGGTATGTGTAATCTCCTGCAAGTCTGCCCTCACAAAAAGGATCTTTAAAAATCAGGTTGGTGTGTATGTATGTTTTCTGAGAAATCACAGATATCTCCACCCGTAATCCACCCGTCAACGCAAAATCCAGGCCTCCTATTTTGTTAATCACAGATACCCAGAAACTCAACTCCCAGAAAACTTGGGTGTTGTCGTTGTCTGACTTGTCTTATACTTGTTTGTTCTTCACCATGATTATTTTGCTTTATTCTTCCAAAGTAACTAGTACTATAGTTAGTAGGCCTAAAGCCCATGACCGACTGACGATTTATGGAGGTGTTGACTTTCCCCCCCCCCTGATGTAGCAGATAATCGATGGATTCTGTGTCTGAGTGGATAGCAGTGTTTGACTTCCATCACCTGGATCCATAAAGTCGTTGGTTCCAATCTCGTCAGCGATGTCTAGTGAACTAAGGGTAGGGGTCTTAAAACATTCCATACGTCAATTTAATCGCGGGTCTACCAGTGCTTTCATTCCTTTGAAGTGTGTACGCCTGCAAAAGATGATATATGAACTTCAAAGATCCTGTAATTCATGTCAGGATGCAGAGGATCAAATATGCAAATCAAAGAGCTTGTAATTCTTGTCCATGGATTATTTATTTGTTCTTTTATATCGAGGATAATGGAATAAGCACTCCTGCGCTTTTTTTTTTTACATCCAGTCCTCGTGTGTATGCAGTTTTGTGTACATGGACTACATAAATCTAAACATACCCAGTATGCACTCTGTGCTTGGAGAGGGATGGGCTCCATCAAATTCAACTTGCCCAAGAGATTCAGCCTGAAAAAAAATCAGTGCAGTGCCCTAACAATACCTTAGGAAGTTGAGAGAGAGAGACAGAGAGAGACAGAGAAACAGAGAGAGACAGAGAGACAGAGAGAGATCGGTATCAGGGCTGGTGGCATTTTTTAAACTCGGTCCCAGTGACCAAGGTATATGATTATAATAAAGACCAGAGTCAGCACAAGAAGCAACTCCAAGGATAAATCTCATTGAAGGGATATTGCAGCGGAGGGTGGAACCTGCCACCTCAGTTACCGTCAGATAAACAGTTTCAGGACTTTAACACTAGGCTATTCCACCCCTTCTCCCTCTTCTTCTTTTCGTTAGATGAACAACACGACTGATTAAACACAATGAAAAGTCTCATACAACGCTGTCACAAGCACATACTTGCCACCCTGTGGTTCTGATGAAAAAGAAGATTCCTTTAGGCATATAGCCTGTTGGCTTCACACACAAACGGAGCTGACTTTTAACCTGAACGATCGAACTGAAACGCTGATTGACAGCTCGATGAAAAGCGAGGGTTAAGGAAAATTGATGGATGCTACAGTTATTGAAGGATGGTAGGGAGAGATTGCATTCTTGGGTGTGGGTAATATTATGAATTTATCATAAATGGATGAATAAATTATCTTTATTTTTTAGGGTTACAGACAGACATTTACTTTTTTTTTCATCAGGCCCTTGCCCTGATTAAGGACTATAATATGAGGAAATGAATGCTCTTTCTTTTTCAAGGGTTACATATAGGCATTCACATACTTTTTTCACACGGCCCTTGCCCTGATTTGGTACAAGAAAAAGTTAAATCATATGTAAAGGAGCTTGAGAGCGTTAAAGTGAGGCCTTGATTACCAGTTTAGAATTTTTCTTACGACCTTAACTTGATTCTTTTCTTCTTCTTCTTGTGCGTTCCCGAGTATTACTTTATCGTTTATGTGATTATAGCAATAAAAATGATTATAACCATACTACGATTATGATAAACGTGGTTAGTACATTAAGTAACAGGATAATGAGATAAGACTTTTTATTTTTAGAATTTTCAGGAGCAATTGTACACGCATTAGATTTGAGATGAGAACAACCCCACGAATATAACGTTTATACAGAGCTAGAGATCATTGAACATAATGATAAAAATAAGATATTGGAGGGAGAGGGTGCACGCAGAGAGAGAGAGAGACAGAGAGAGAGAGAGAGAGAGAGAGAGAGAGAGAGAGACAGAGACAGAGACAGAGACAGACAGACAGACAGACAGACAGACAGAGAAAAACAATGAGAAACAGAGACAGGGAGAGAGATAGAGATAGGGAGAGAGACAGAGACAGGGTACCAGAAGTGGGGTACACACATACTGGTCCTCTAGACATGCAGTATAACCCCTCCTCCCCCCTGCAATGTCAGTTTCACCATGCCTGCATTCCTCGACTCGTGCAGTCTATGCTCTGTAGCCTTGACCGTCTGGGTTTAGCCAAGGTCGGGTTGTCAGTTTCCCTATTTCTGCATTCCTCGTTGTCTGCACGTGCAATCCGTGATCAGTGGCCTTGGCTGGCTGAGGTGGAGGCAAAGACGGGTTTGTCAGAAGCACGTGCAACTCGTGCTATGTGGCCTTGACCGTCTGGCTTGAGACATAGCAGGGTTGTCAGTTTCACCATTGTCACATTCCTCGTTGTATTCACGTGCAGTCCGTGCTGTGTGGCCTTGGCTGTCTGGGTTGAGGCAAAGAGGGGAATCCCCATCCCGCCCTACTCTACCATGCTAGCTGTGACTGCTGCCACTGAAGAGAAGAGGGGAATGAATCCCCCCATTAGGTGTCCACATACCTCTGACTGTTCAGGGCCCATTGCTGATGGTTGTGTAGAGATCAGAGTTGTTTCAGCACTGACTGAGGTTCTGCCATCAGTGAATTTACTTGCAGTGGCAGAGAGAGAGAGAGAGAGAGAGAGGAGAGAGAGAGAGAGAGAGAGAGAGAGAGAGAGAGAGAGAGAGTTTGAATTGTCTTCGAAATCTGGCATCAACAAAATAAGATCAATGAGGAAACTATGTGTATTGCTTGTGTGTGTGTGTGTGTGTGTGTGTGTGTGTGTGTGTGTGTGTGTGTGTGTGTGTGTGTGTGTGAGTGTGTGTGTGTGTGTGTGTGTGTGTGTGTGTGTGTGTGTGTGTGTGTGTGTGTGTGTGTGTGTACATTTGATATCTGTTAATCTTATTACATGTGTGTAAAGGATTTGAATGGAAACGCTTTGATTTTTTTGCCTTACAAGATTCAGTGCTTTAGGAATTAAATACATTATTAGTTTTATTATAAATGACAAAAACAAACAATAAGTTTCAAAAATGAAAATTTAAAAAATCGTATCAAAAGATCTGTGTGTGTGTGTGTGTGTGTGTGTGTGTGTGTGTGTGTGTGTGTGCGCGCGCGCGCGTGTGTGCGTATTCACGTGGCACGCGAGAAAACTGGGTTTTTTCTCCATTTTATTTTGCAATCTTCTCACCATAATGAAACCGATCCACAATATATAAAAATATTAAAAAATCATCCTTCACACCAGTTCTAAAGACCACGCGTCCTACTCAGAAAAAAATCAAACTGTCCAGATATTTGATCGGGCTTTTGACAAGCCCCACTCCACAACTTGGGTATAATATAAGAAGTCTTTGACAGCACAAAAAGCGGGACAGAATAGAATAGAATAGAAGAGAAAAGAAAAGGAAGAAGAGCAAGGGAGAGCCACTTCAGTTTGATCGGCTGACCGAATTGTGAAAGAAACTCGTCTGCAGAATTGTTCAGGTGAATGGAAGAATGACGTTCTTCTAGCGTGCTTCAAGAGTCAATCGACTTGTCAGGTGTGATTTATGTCGTAATTCGCTTGCAGGTGGTATGAGAATTGGGGGGTGGGCGTTTGGGAGGGAAGGGAGATAGTGGATGTGCGTGGGAGGGGGGATAGTGGAAGGATGGATAGGATATGGGGTTAAGGGAGACTAGACATACATATATATTATATATATATATATATGTGTGTGTGTGTGTGTGTGTGTGTGTGTGTGTGTGTGTGTGTGTGTGTGTGTACGTGTGTGTGTGTGTGTGTGTGTGTGTGTGTGTGTGTGTGTGTGTGTGTGTGTGTGTGTGTGTGTGTGTGTGTAGTCTACCATAACCCCACATCTTATCCAAGTAACCCCACATCCTATCCAAGTAAACAGTTTTTGAATGTTTATTTGTCGGGGCAACCCTCAGAAATGGCAATCCTCTTGAACATCACCATCGCAATCGTCGTCGTCGCCATAATCTTCCTCATCATTTGTCTATGTTGTTTTGTCTCTATATTCTTCCTCAACCTCTGTGTGTGTGGGGGGGGAGTGCACACACACTCTGTGTGTATGTGTGTGTGTGTGCGCGCGCGCGCGCGTGCGCGTGCATGCGTAAAATCCAACACGACTCATACTGCGTTGATCTGATAAACGCCTCATTTTTAGCACTTGTACGATAATGATCGACGTCCTTTGAAATAAATCATTCAGCTGACAACATGAAAGTGCAGCAGAAAATGTAGAGAGACTAGTGTCCTGTTGTTAACACCCAGGTCCCAGCAGTAGATTCATTGAAGTCAGAAAGAAAAAGAAGTCAAAGAAGGAAGAGGAGGAGAAGAAGAACCAGAAGAAAGGAGATAGAGAAGGAAAAAGAAGAAAAAAGGAAAAAGAAGAAAAAAGGAAGAAGAAGAAGAAGAAGAAGAAGAAGTAGAAAGAAGAAGAAGAAAGAAGAAGAAGAAAGGAAAAGAAGAAGAAGAAGAAAGGAAAAGAAGAAGAAGAAGAAAGGAAAAGAAGAAGAAGAAGAAGAAGAAAGGAAAAGAAGAAGAAGAAGAAGAAGAAGAAGAAGAAGAAGAAGAAGAGAAGAAGAACAACAACAACAACACAACAACAACAACAACAA
>CM060340.1:23686726-23694226 GCA_030674155.1 Stramonita haemastoma
GTCATTGAAAATTCTGTTTTTTTTAATAAAAAAATTGTTTAGAATGAAATTTGATTAGCCCATCATTCTTTTCATCGTTTGTTTTTTCTTTCAGCTGTTAATCAGCCAAGTTCTTAACTTTTTGTAGATCTCAAAAAAGAAGAAGAACAAGAACAAGAAGAAGAAGAACAAGAAGAAGAAGACGAAGAAGAAGAAGAGGGGGAGGAGGAAGAGGAGGAGAAGAAGAAGAAGAAGAAGAAGAAGAAGAACAACAACAACAACAACAAAAACAACAACACAACAACAAGAAAACAGGTGAGATCAGAACAGAAAAACAAGAACAATAACTCTTGGTTCTTAACGAAGGGAGACAACTTCAACCAATTGAATCTGACTCTCTCCAGTTGGCGTCCAGACTTTTTGTAGATCTATCTATACAAAAGAAAGAGGAGAAGAGGGAAAGAAACTTCCCCGTTTTTGTATGGTGTTGTGTCACCTTCTTAACTCGGTTGCTAACTTTTGTGTATTGTTAGAAGCTTTGTCCACACGCGTTGTCGCAAATAGTCACGTAGGCCTTTGGTCCCTGTTATTTTCCCCAAGTTCCCAACAAAGCACGTTTCTGACAGGTTTTTGTTCGTCTGTTCGCCTCGTGACGTTTCCTGTGTTGGCCTGCCTGCTTCTCAAGTTCGGTGGTGATTCAACTTAGGTTTCTTGTCCTCCAAAACCTTTCGGGAGGTCTTTGTGAAATTCTCGTTGTGTTTTGAAGTTAATGAGGTCATGTCAAGTTCTGTGCGTGTTTGACTTCTTTAAGTTTTGTGTGTGTTTATTAGGAAGGTGTCTGAGTGTGGATTTTTGTATAAGTGGCATCCGTATTTATTTTAGAAGCATAGCCCAGGTCAAAACGTGTGCTAGTTATTGATGTAAGCAAAGTGCGAAGGCCTACATGAAAATGTTATGTTTTGAAATGTTGTGTTGAGATTGTCTCCATCCATGACAAGCTCCAGTCCTGGCATAACAAACCAATCCAATCTAGTCTTGCTGTTTAAAGCCCCGCCGACCACAGAGGCCATATCGGGGCTGTCTCCTCTTTGAAAAATACCCTCTGAAGTTGAAGTACAGTTACTTATTATGATGAGGTATTTGAAAAGTCATACATGCAAACTTCTCACTGAGAGTGCACTCTCACAGTCATTCCCAGGTGTGATGAATGACACGGGTGTTTATGCAGGGTAACACTCACCACCACCACCACCACCACCACCAGCAACACCATCACCATCACCATCAGCACCACCACTACCACCATTAACAGCCAAAGAATTCACGTAACATGTGTTACACTAAAGCACAACTCAGTGTGATGGGACGGGATACCCTGGTGGTCAGAACATTGCGCTCGCAATTTGACGATCCAGGTTCGATTCCCGTTCGAGGGATTTTCCTTCTGGAGTTAACATCAGTGCTGACTCCACTCTCCCCAAAAGTCCTTCGGATGAGACTATAAACCGAGGCCCCGTTCGCAAACGCACGCATAACATCTTGCGCACTCGTTGAATCCTGTTCCGCTTTTCGTAAGAGTAGGCCATTGTGTGCCAGCGGGTGCAGATGACAATATTTACAAAACACGGGGACTGGGTGTAAAAAAGCACATGAGTGCTTATTCTATTATTCTCGATATAAAAGAATAAAAGAAAAAAAAGAAAAAAGGCCTTGGGTGCTTACTGGTATGTTCTTACTTCTGAAAGCCACCAGACGTGTGTACATGCCTATGTACATGCGCGCTGCTTCCGTGTGCACGTGTTTACGTTTCGAGCCTTCATATTTCTGTACCTCTTCTGTGTGGTTCAAAGGCTGGTGTAGCACGTGTGAAGTCATTGAACTGTTCATATAGCTGGATTACTTAGATGGATTATTGATTATTTTCTTCCACATTGAAAATGTGTGTGTGTGAGTGTGTGCTGTGTGTGTGTGTGTGTGTGTGTGTGTGTGTGTGTGTGTGTGTGTGTGTGTGTGTGTGTGTGTGTGTCTGCACATGGGTGTGCTTTACAACCAAAAGAATCCCTTAAAAAAAGATAATTGATAATGATGAAAACTGTTGTTGATTACCTGCGCTTGTAATCCTCACTAATATATGTTCAAACATTTTTTGGTACTGTGTTAATGTTGGTAGAAAATGTGCCGCAAAGAACTATGTAGACCGGAATGTGCACAACAGGACTGGTGTCTAACTTCTGTTTTACCAATCCTTGCGACAGAGAAATTCGGGCACCATCAGTAAAACATTATCAAGCAGGAATTTTACCTCTGCTTCCACCCACTGGTTAAATATTGGCTGTGCAGCTTCTGCCTTTAGAAAAGATCAACATCACAGTCAGTTTGAGACACAATTGCCGGAGTATAACCCCCCAAAACAAACCTACACACAGTGAAGCAACTGACGATGGAGATTGATAGAGTAGACCGACCGATCTGCGAGGTGAGAATCCCGCATGCTGACCACTGAGCCAAGGTGTGAGGGCAGACTGCAGGACAGTGGTAATCCCTTGTAACTGCCGGAGATTCTCTGGATCCAGCCTTGGCCCCCAATTGAACCCCCAACGGCCAGACCTGTGTACAGACGATAGCATTCGCCCGGAGATCAATCATCGGCGGTCTTTGATCGAGACGGCAGTTATCTCTTGAGATTGATGGCCTTTGGAGGAGATCGATCTAAGAAGACAGCTATCTCTATCACATCTGTGGGCCTTTGAAAAATAGTTGATACCAGAAGGCCGCCATTGCCACAGATCGATGGCACTAGATCGATCGCCTTTGAAGGCGATAGGCAAGAGGTCTGTGGCCAGTGTTTGTGTTTGTGTGATAGGCAGATTCTGAAGGTGATAACAAGGAGGTGGCGAGTCGTCTTTAAGGCTGGGGACGTTTGAAGTTGATGTGTACGGAAAACCCCATCTCCATTGATATATGGCTTTTGAAGGAGACGTATGATTTGATCTGATCTGTTCTGAAGCCCCTTGATGAATCATGTTTGACTCTGCTCCGAAACGTTCAGGCAGTGTGATTTGAGCAAGCAGAATCTGGCAGAGTCCATTATCCTCCCCCCCCCCCCTGTCACAGACTACATACTAGTAGGTATGCTCAGTTCATCCATGCCACCAGCAAGGAAGATGGCAGGACGGTTAACACCTTCGCCTGCCTAACAAGTAAACCGTGAAGTTCTGGGTTCGATTCCCAGCCTCGCCTTTTCTTCCCAGTATGTCAGGAAAATCTAACTGAATGTCAATTCTTTCTGAGGAGACTCTAAACCAGTCAGACACGTGTGTGCTTACGGACTTGTGCACGTCAAAAGAACCCACGACAATCAAAAATCAGAAAGAGCAGGGAGGTACCTCCTGACTGTCCTGGCAAAATTGGTAGATTCTATTCCCAACTGTATCCAGAATGTAGCTACCTGGGGTGTGTGTGTATGTGCGTGCGTGTGTGTGCATGTGCATGTGTGTGTGTGTGTGTGCGTGCGTGTGTGTGTGTGTGTGCATGTGCATGTGTGTGTGTGCGTGCGTGTGTGTGTGTGTGTGTTGTGTGTGTGTGTGTGTGTGTGTGTGTGTGTGTGTGTGTGTGTGTGTGTGTGTGTAGGTGGAGTGGAGTGGAGGGGACGGTTGCATACGCAAAAATCTCACCATCTGTGAATCTTGAAGCTCTTACCGAGAAACGAAAACAATATCCACACCACCAGGCAAACCTGACCTACTCTTGTACATAAGGTGGATGGGTTTTTAACGTGTGTGCAAGATGTTATTCGTGCATTGGCACACTGGGCCTCGGTTTACAGTCTTAGCCACAGAACTTGTAGGGTAATGAAGTTGGAAGCAGTTTAAAATGTAGGGGGGGGGGGGAGGAGGATCTTCAAACAGATAGCGCAAAGGGCGGCTCGAACCTACGCCTGAGGTTACTGACTGACGGTGTTCTAACCACTATGTGATTTATACATGCCAGACGCACTGCATTGTACTGTATTGTGTTTTATTGTACCATACAGCATTGAATTTTATTAAACTGCGTTGCATTACATTGTATTTTTGTTGTATTGGATTGTGTTGGAAAGATTGCGTTGTATTGTAATGTATTGTATTTACTTTATTGGATTTTTATAAGCTGTATTTGTTGTATTATTTTGTGTACAAATCTGTCTACAGTCTGTGTGTTAGTCTTTGTGTATGTATTTTTCCGGTCTTTCTATGTCTGTATATGTGCTTCTGTCTCCATATAGATATGTCTGTCTGTCTGTCTGTATGGTCCTTCTCAGTTTATCTCTCTGTCTCTCTCTCTCTATGTCTCTGTCTCTCTCTCTCTCTCATATCTCTCTCCCTCTCTCTGTGAGTATAGCTAGCTGTCTGTCTAGTCTGACGCTGTCTCCCCACCCCTCTCTCCTTCTTCCCTCCACTTCTTAACTTAATCAAGCCCAGCACATTCCAGCAACACCACCCAAATTAATGTCCAGCCAAGTTTGGCCCTCCTACCGGTAATGCCAGACCAACACTCCACTAAAAAAAACCCAATACCGGCCTCACTACACCCCCACAACACACACACACACACATACATACACACACACACACACACACACACACACACACACACACACACACACACACACACACACACACACACACACACACACACACACACACACACACGCACACACACAAGGTACACGAGTCGAGCAGGAGGTACCCTTAATACATTGTCACAGTGGGTAGGAGGTACCCTTAATATATTGTCACAAGGTACACTTAATATATTGTCACAGTGGGGGTAGTTAACGGTAAATACAGCCCCCACCCCCCTCCCCCCACCCCCTTCCTCTTCCTCTCTCCCTCCCCCTCCACCTGTCACGTGTTATCGTCACGTCGATCGACTTGCCCCTTGTGTGACAGACGATAACGGGTAACACAAGTCAAACAGTCGCCAGTGGCTTGCTGGCTTGTTCGATCTTTGTCGGTTCGTTCCTGCTTGCTTACGATTCTTGACACAGAACAGTGGGCTGTCTTTTCTTTTCTTTTCTTTTTGGAGAAACATGTTCATGAAGGAATGAAGGGTTTTTGACTGGAAGATTCAGAAAAGTGTAGATTTCTGGAAGTGTAATGTTTTGGTGTGACTTTTTTTTAAAAAAACGTCTCTGCATCATTCTTTAAAATCTTTACCCCCCCCCCCCCCTTTTTGTTGTTGTTTCACTCGTGGAAGTACGCATTGGTGATTTCTTCTAGAACTATTGATTATTTGAAACTTTTGTTCTAAACTTGAATGTAGAAAGAAGCAAAAAATCGATATGGGAGGCTAACTGGCTTACGAGAAGGGAGAGAGAAAGGAGAAAGAAGAAGAAGAAGAAGATGTAGTGACTGCTTATTTTGTGTGTGTGGAATTCTTTGGAGTTCTTGTGGACCCTCAGACTGTTTCGGACGGGTGAGTCAACCTTTAATTGATGGACAGACTGATTGTGTCATTGCTTGGGTGGGTCTGTTTGTGTAGTTTGTTGTCATTTGTACCACTGCTTGAGAAATAGAAATGTTCCACAGGAACAGTACAGGAAAATATGAACATTTGGGTGCTCAATTCATAGACAAGAACACACACACACACACACACACACACACACACACACACACACACACACACACACACACACACACACACACACACACACACACAAGCTATGCATATTTCATTTTGTTAAAGGAGTGATGAAGCTTTGCGTAGACTGGTGTGCAATTGTTTCGACCTTGACAGAAATTTCTTCATGATGCTCCACTGGATTTAGCATGTAGCAAACCGATTGAAAACAAGTAATGATGTTCTGGAATAGATTTATTTAGGTCTTATCATGTCCCAGCTCATTTTCATCATGACCTTGCCCAAGGTCATTTTGATATCGACCTTGACTTGTGTCAATATGGTGTGACCTATATCAAGGTCACAAAGCTAGTAAAGTGAATATTGGTGCTAGTAATAATTTCTCAAAATCCAAAGCGTAATTGATGATCTTACATAGGATGTCTCTCATGTATGTGTGTGTGTGTTTTGCATGTGTTTGTGTAATTGTGTGTGCGTGCGTGCGTGTGTATGCATGCATTTTTGTGTGTACATGTGTCTTTGTGTGTGCATTTGTCTGTCCGTGCGTTTGCACGCGCGTGTTTACTTATGTGTTTACGTGTTTGATACCATGTCTTGTGTGTAAAATGTCTTATCTCATCTCTTCATCTGTTATCCCTGAAGGGTGTAGGAAGCATTGTATTGACATTTTAGAGCAGTCTGTCCAGCGCAAGTCCAATCTCGCAGAGCTCATTCCATTCCACATCGCTCTGAGAGAGACAGCTGGGGGTGTTTATGCCACCCATACCACAAGCCATAGCTAGACTACTATTTTTACGAATCATTCCCAGCTTTTTAATCAGTGTGTGTGGAAAATGCCAGACGTGACGTGCACTCGCACACAAGACTTCTGTTTGTTGTCTTATTATCTAAGAGATTTGCGAGGGAGTGGAGTAGTGTCATTTCTGGGAGAAAAAAAAATCTTCTCAAGTTGACAGGTGTGTGGAGACTCAGTCTAGCGCCCTTATGTTACTGCAGGTCACAAGTATGACGCTGTGACGTGTAGTTTAAAACTGTCCCTAACTGCAACCACAACGACAAGTCGTTAAGAAGCTGCTTTACTTTTTTGTTCTATTGTTTTTGCTTCTTTTCTTTTCTTTATTCTGTTCTTTTTCTTTGTTTGTTTCTTCCATCTTTTCCTCTGTCTTTTTTTCCTCCTTTCTCTCTTTTTTCTTTCTCTCTTTCTTTCTTTCCTTTTTTTTCTTTCTTAGTTCCTTTTCGTCCTTCTGTTTTTCTTTCTTTCTGTCTAGCTTTTTTTTCTTTCTTCTTTGCATTCTTTCATGATTTTCTCCTTTACTCCTTTCTTTCCTTTGTTCCTTCCTTCCTTCCTTTCTTTCATAATGTTCTCCCTTTCTTTCTCCCTTCTTTCCTTTGTTCCTTCCTTCCACTGATTATTTCATTCTTTTCTTTCTGCCTTCCATCCTTCATTTCTTTCTTTGTTTCTTTTTTTCCTTTCGCGTTCTTCTCTCTTCCTCTTTTTGCTGCATCATCCTCCGTGACGTGGCAAGGCTGATGTTCCCACGCCAGTTATTCTGATCTGACCGTATGCATTCACACCTTGTTATGTTCCGCTGCGGCTGAGCTTTATTACAGTTCTTGATTAAGTCATTGATGCTGGGGGCAATAACAAAATGAGAGGCTGTATGACCAGTGGCTTTCCTACTCATGGAATTCCACTTTACAGCTTAGTCTTTTAGTGATCGACTATGACTCTCTGACTAGGAGGCTTGACTTGCACAGTCCTTATGTTCTGCAGCCTTGGGGGATAGTTGGCCTTTGGAGAACATCTCCAACGCTGACTGTCTTTATGCTCTCTTGGCCGAGAGAGTGGGGATGTACTGTGGGCAAGGCATCTCCACTATAATCAAATTTCTGCCC
>CM060340.1:23696726-23701726 GCA_030674155.1 Stramonita haemastoma
TTTTAAACAAGACAGGGTGGTGCGGGGGTAGGAGGGAAGGGAAAGGGGGGGGAGGAGAAAGAGGGGGTGGAGGTGAGGGTGGGGGAGGAGAGGTATAATTGTGTGTTGTAAGGTGGAGCAGACGATGTTTTCACAACTGTGGGAACTGGCAATTTCTGACGATTACAGGTAGTGGACTTTTGGCTTCAAGCCAGAGGAAAATGGTTCGTCACCTTCGTCACACTTACCTAGATATACCTGACACTTAAGCTGTTGTTTTGCACACACTGTGTATAAGGGAGGGGGTGAGTGTGTGTGTGTGTGTGTGTGTGTGTGTGTGTGTGTGTGTGTGTGTGTGTGTGTGTGTGTGTGTGTGTGTGTGTGTGTATGTTGTGTGTGTATGTGTTTATTTATTCATTTATTTATTCTTTTATATCGAGAATAAAGGAATAAGCACTGTTGTGCTTTTTTTTACATGCGGTCTCCATGTGTAAGCAATTTTGTAAACGTCATCTGTTTCCACCGGCACAAAATGGCCTACTCTTACGAAAAGTGGAACAGGATTTAACGTGTGCGCAAGATGTTCTGCCTGCGCTCGCACACGGGGCCTCAGCTTATAGTCTCATCTGAAGGATGTGTGTGTGTGTGTGTATGTGTGTGTGTGTGTGCGTGTGTGTGTGTGTGTGTGTGTGTGTGTGTGTGTGTGTGTGTGTGTTTGTGTGTGTGTGCATGCGTGCGTGCGTGCGTGTGTGTGTAAAATCTATTCCTGTGTGATCTCTAGGGTAGTGCAGTGGACTACTTGCTTTCGAAAGACGATACTCATGGAGCAGTATAGAACAGTATAATGGTACTATACATGACTGATAGCTCCGGTATCCACCCACTCCTTCCATAAGTACCAAACCATAACCCACATTATTTACTGCCTCTTTTCTGTTCTTTGGTCTCAGTTTTACTATTATTTCTGACCCACCTAATAAAGTCTTGTCTTCGTTTTTGAACGTACACACAAGCATGAATTTACACATGCAGGTGTGTTTGCTGGTATATGTCTGCAAGCTTTCGCAAACACAAATACACACCAGTCTGTTTAATCATATGATTATGTGTTTTTGTAAGTTTGTTTCAAACGTATGGAATTGTTGATGCAAATATTTTGCAGACAGATAATATGCGAAGAAATTAAAAAAGAAAGAAAGACAAACTGAACGAACGAAAGAAAGACAGACAGACAGATAGATAGATAGATAGATAGATAGATAGATAGATAGATAGATAGATAGATAGATAGATAGATAGATAGATAGATAGATAGATAGAGAAAGAAAGAAAGAAAGAAAGAAAGAAAGAAAGAAAGAAAGAAAGAAAGAGAGAGAGAGAGAGAGGGGGGGGGAGAGAAAGAGAGAGAGAGAGAGAGACAGAGAGAGAGAGAGACAGAGAGAGAGAGAGAGAGAGAGAGAGAGAGAGAGAGAGAGAGAGAGAGAGAGAGAGAGAGAGAGAGAGAGAACTCGAACTCGAACTCGAACTCGAAAACTTTATTCACAAAAAGGCCATCGGCCCATACATGAAGGGGGTTGCCAAACTGCTTTGGTATTTTGTTGTTGGATTAAGACAACAGTAATAACAACAAAAGGAATTATTATACAGCAGCAACATCAGTTACAAAGACATGACTTACGATAATAAAATATCTCTTGACGCCATGAGTAAACAGAGTCTAAAAGAATTAGCCTGCCTACTATATTTTACAGGGATGTAACTCTGCCTAACAGCCTCTAACACTGGACAGCATAACACAAAATGTACTTAATCTTCAGGTGCTTGTTTACATAATGGGCATAGTAACCTAGGGTCATCAATATCATATCCTCTGTATCTGAATTTATGAACATTTATATCTGATACACCAAGTCTAAATTTAGACATAATTCTTTTCAAATGAATGTCCATATCAAGCTTGAGATAGGGTTTGATATCATGAGTACTTATAAACTGTCTATACATTTGATATCTTTCACTGGTTTGTATATGGTCATTCCATTGCTGCCATCGGCAGTCAATCAGTCTTTGCCTGAAAGCGTTTATAAATTCTCTACAATTTCCAACACCTTGATTAAGCCAAACAAATCCAAAACCGAGTTCACATAAACAGGTGCGTATTTGTGTAGCCCAGTTGTTTTTCCCTTTGAGGTCTAGATCATAAAGCATCTTGTAAGACTTAAAAGGTAGCCTGTTCTCATCCATATATAGAATCTTAATCCAGTATCTAATACATCTTACAGCAGCATTAACGGAGAGAGGATATCTATTAGTTTCACTATACACAAGATCATTGGGTGTACGTCTATCTAAGCCTAGAAACTGTTTTAAAGCAAAGAGGTGCACTGATTCACAATGTGTTGCAGCTGCATCCAAACCCCAAATTTCTGCACCATATAACACAGTGGGTTGTATTTGGGCATCAAATATCTTAATGAACAAATCAAAGGAGTTATTATTCAATATTCGTAATTTTCTCAAAACCAATAACAAACTTCGTTTACCTCGACTTGCCAGATCTTTACATGCAGTTGTGAAACTAAGCTTTGTAGAAAAACAGATTCCTAAGTATTTATATACATTAATCACAGGCATGACTTTTCCATTGTACAACCATTTTTCATGAGCAGCTAAATGACCACCTTTTCTGAATACAACGATATTGCTGTTATTCAGATTAACCTTAAGATCAAGTGCCACTGCAGCACTGCTCAAGCTATTTAACTGCTTTTGTAAGCCAACAACTGTTTCAGATAGCAGGACAACATCATCAGCAAGTAGAAGAATAGATAATTCTGTGGCATCTTGGGGGAAAGTGGCACCATGTTTACCATTATTGATGACTTCTCTGGCTAACTCGTTAATAAAAACCGAAAACAGTAAAGGGCTACATACATCACCCTGTTTAACACCCGTGGTACAGTATATTATATCAGTCAGTTTAGTACCACATCTTATTCTGCTTCTGACATTCTGATACATGGCTCTCAAACATCGTAATAATTTACCCTTCACACCATTTTTCAGGAGAATAGGCCACAACAAGTTTCTATTAACAGAATCAAATGCCTTTTCAAAATCTATAAATGCCACATAGAGTTTACGGTTAAGAGCAAACTGTTTCTGTACAAACGCAAGCAGAGTAAACATATGATCTATAGTGGAATATCCTCTCTTAAAACCAGCTTGGTGTTCACCTGTAATATCATTTTCATAACCCATTCCTGTAATCTATTATTAATGATAGTACTATACAACTTACTACTTATATCACTAAGAGAAATTCCCCTGTAGTTATTAGGGTTATCAACATCGCCCTTTTTGTGTAATGTTAGGATTATAGATTCAGTCCAGTTATCTGGGAAAAGGCCATCCTCAAAGATTTTGTTGAATAATTTTAGAAGGAAAAGCACAACGTCTTCACCTCCATTTTTCAGCAATTCTCCAATGATTTGATCAGGACCTGCTGCTTTATCATTCTTTAGTTTTCTAAGTGCCCAATATATTTCACCTTTAGATATTGGACGATCAAAATCTTTCTCACTTTCATCATAGTCAAAATTAGTATTCATGGAGTTGTCTGATGAGTCTTTCTCCAACAGGGTTTTGAAATGTTGAAACCAACTGTCAACTGATATACTATTCTTTGGCTGACTATTTCTAAATGACGCCTTCTTAACACTTTTCCAGAACTGGACTTGAGAAGAGATTGAAGACACCATGTCTGCAAGTAATGTCATATTATACTGTTTCCTTTTCCTTTCTAGCATGTATTTATATTCCCTTCTTAAAACACAGTACAAATTTCTGTCTTCGTTCTTTAACGTTTTCCGGTAAGTCTTTAATAATTTTCTTACCCTGTACTTCATACTTTTACATTCATTATCAAACCATGTTGCATTTGATAAACCTTTTTTTACATGTACCTGTTTCTTCATACATTCAGCACTGGACTTTATACAACTATTGAACAAATCTAGAGCTTCATTAATGTTCTCATCAATCATCTGTAAGGCATTTGAAAAAGTTACACACATGTCTTCCTCACAAAGATTATCTTTATACGCTGAGAGTTTGTTTTCATCCCACACAAACTTTTCCACAACAGATGACTCTTCGGCTGTTACATAAGTTTTATACAATGGATTAATATGTAATTCCACAGGAAGGTGATCTGAATCAGAACGTTCAGCAACAAACAAACGGCATGAGTCAAAAATCTGAGAGAACAAATCATCTGACACTAAAAAATAATCATTAACACTGCATCCTCCATCAGAAATGTACGTATAGCGACCCTGCTGATCACCATTACATACACCATTCAGAATTTGTAAACTAAATGTAGTACACATGTTCAATAATAATTTACCATAATTATTTATAACAGAATCTTCAGAATAACGATTACCACTAAGAGACATGCTTTTGCTTTGGAGCTCTGAAATAAAATCATCTGCTACATGATGGCAAGAAAAGTTTGATGTCCTACTGTTTAAGTCTCCACACAATATTATATCAACTTCATCCAAAGCAACCACACAATCGGCTAAATATTCTTCCATCATAGCAATCCCACTATCATTATCAAACATGTTATAAAAAGGAGAACCTTCAGGTGGGATATACACACATACAAGCAAAACATTTCTTGAGGTACACAATAAAGATTTGTCACAGAGAAAAGTACAAATGTTAGGGTAAGGAACATCTAAATATTTTACAAGTGCAGATAACTCATTCTTAATCAAACAAACTACTCCCCCTGATCGTCTCCCTTGATGGCTAACTTTAGTTGCCGCCTTACAGAAGGCTTTATAGCCACTAAAAACATCTGGCTGGATATTTTCCAAGAACGTTTCTGTCAGACAAATAAAATCAAAGCTACGCACATAAGATACAAAATCTCCATCGACCAGTTTTGACAATAATCCATTTACGTTCCAGGACAAAAATGAAAAAGTTTTATTTGCTTGATTTGT
>CM060340.1:23714226-23716726 GCA_030674155.1 Stramonita haemastoma
CAGGATTGGTAACTTATCAACTGTGTAAATCAGGATTGGTAACTTATCAACTGTGTAAATCATGATGGGTGACTTATCAACTGTGTAAATCACGATGGGTAACTTATCAACTGTATAAATCATGATGGGTGACTTATCAACTGTGTAAATCACGATGGGTAACTTATCAACTGTGTAAATCATGATGGGTGACTTATCAACTGTGTAAATCATGATTAGTAACTTATCAACTGTGAACTGTTTAAATCATGATGGGTGACTTATCAACTGTGTAAATCACGATGGGTAACTTATCAACTGTATAAATCATGATGGGTGACTTATCAACTGTGTAAATCACGATGGGTAACTATTCAATTGTGTAAATCATTATGGGTAACTTATCAACTGTGTAAATCATGATGGGTGACTTATCAACTGTGTAAATCACGATGGGTAACTATTCAATTGTGTAAATCATTATGGGTAACTTATCAACTGTGTAAATCAACATGCGTGACTTGTCAGCTGTGTAAATCAACATGCGTGACTTGTCAGCCATGTAAATCATAATTGGTAACTTATCAACTGTGTAAATCAGGATTGGTAATTTATCAAATGTGTAAATCATGATGGGTGACTTATCAACTAAGTAAATCATGATGGGTGACTTATCAACTATGTAAATCATGATGGGTATTTTATCAACTATGTTAATCAACAAGGGTGACTTGTCAGCTGTGTAAATCAACAAGGGTGACTTGTCAGCTGTGTAAATCAACAAGGGTGACTTGTCAGCTGTGTAAATCAACAAGGGTGACTTGTCAGCTGTGTAAATCAACAAGGGTGACTTGTCAGCTGTGTAAATCAACAAGGGTGACTTGTCAGCTGTGTAAATCAACAAGGGTGACTTGTCAGCTGTGTAAATCAACAAGGGTGACTTGTCAGCCATGTTGACCATCTTGTCAATTATGTAGCTCAACAGTAAAGTGTTAACTGTATGTAAACTAAACATGGGTAACTTATCAACCCTATGTAAGTCAACATTGACAACTTGTACAGTGTGGAAACCAACAACAGTGATATATATATATATATATATATATATATATATATATATATATATATATATATATATATATATATATATATGCACCGACATACCTCCTCACCCCGCGCCCCCCCCCCCCCCCCCCCCCCCCTCAACTCTGTTATCATGTTTTCAACGGTGGACAGCGGACGGTTCTAATTTCTGGTTAAGTGTTCTTTCCTTCTGAAAAATTTGTGTTGCTGTGGTAGGATTAAGATTCGTTATTTATTCAGGAAGGGTGTGTGTGTGTGTGTGTGTGTGTGTGTGTGTGTGTGTGTGTGTGTGTGTGTGTGTGTGTGTGTGTGTGTGTGTGTGTGTGTGTGTGTGTGTAGTCGTGTGTGCATGCAGGCCTCATCTTATTTTTGTCTTTTTTATTCTCTCAGTCTGTCCTTTGAGGAAGGTAGACTTCGCAGAATAAGCCTTAAGAGGAGACACAAAGGGGGTACTGATAGGAAAATGTATGCACACGCTACCCAGCTGAATACTTGCCACACACACACACACTATACACATACACACACACACACATACACACACACACACACACACACACACACACACACACACACACACACACACACACACACACACACACACACACACACACACACACCACTCCAGTGCAGTCCATTCCAATCCAGGCCATCGGCTTAACACAGTAGTCACTTAACATAGAGAGTAAGGTTTGAGATTAATGGACAAGAGGCGAGTGGTCAATGTTTGTTAACAGAGACACTTTAATGGCAGTGGTTAGTGCCTTTAGCTTGACTTTGCTGTGTGATCGCTGGAACCTTGCTGTGAATCATGTGTGTGGCAGTTTAGTTAGGACGGACTAGTTCGATTCTCATTCGAGGGGATTTTTTCCCCTGGAGTTAACATCAGTGCTGACTCCACTCTCCCCAAAAGTCCTTCGGATGAGACTATAAACCGAGGCCCCGTGTGCCAACGCACTCAGAATATCTTGCGCACACGTTAAATCCTGTTCCGCTTTTCGTAAGAGTAGGCTTTTGTGTACCGGTGGGAACAGATGACAATATTTACAAAACTGCATACACACGGGGACTGGATGAAAAAAAATCACGTGAGTGCTTATTCCATTATCTTCGATATAAAGAATAAATAAATAAAAAAGAGAAAAGACGTATGCACGCAAGTGTCGGGTTTAGACACCAACCCCCCAGTCGGTGTGCGGCTGCCTTAAATCAATAGTGGGTCAAAACGGTCGCATACCCAAAATCTCACCATGGGTAAACCTCAGAGTTCTAGCCAAGGAACAGAAGAAAAAAATACAGACAACTGACTGACTGCCTATCATCAAACTGCCCCTGGCTGTTATGGCTACAGTGGTCACTTAACACTGAGGTAGCAATGGTCCGACTGTAATGGAGTAGCTCTAGGCGAGTGGTCAGTGTTTGTTAACAGAGAGATTGT
>CM060340.1:23719226-23731726 GCA_030674155.1 Stramonita haemastoma
CACGACTGATTTCTGTGCCTGAGATTCGGGCTACTATCCTTCGGAGAGAGTGTGTTGCCACAAGAGCAGCGCCACTCGGTTTTTTTCCTTTTCCTCTCTGCGTGCATTTTTGTTTACTATCAGAGTATTGATTCCTTCAAAATTCTGCCGGGGTCACCTCTTGTTGCCAAGGGTTCTTCATTTATTTTGCGCTGAATACATGTCGCGCACGGGACCTGCCTTTATCGTCTCAACTGAAAACCTAGTTCCTAGACCACCACTTCAGGTCTAGTGGATAGGGGGAAAATACTGGCTCTTAGTAGCGTGTCAGACTCTTTAAGTGCTCTGGTTCTGGCATTTGTTCCAGTCTGTTGAAGAACAGCTGGCAGTGGTATGGGAAAATAACGTCACACCAGTGACGAAACAAGAATGAAGGGTTTTGTACTTGATGATGTGTTGGGGGAAGTATGACGTAGGAGACTGTCAAAATCGGCAACTCATTTCTGGCTGCAGTCGCTGTGACGTCATCTGGACATAAAGGGGGAGATAAGTCGAAAAGAAGAGGGAGGACGTGTATTAAAGACAACTGGCTCTGAGGCTTGCCATCTTTTTCAAGGCTGTTGGAGAGGATACATGTTTATAGCTGTGCGCCTGCCAGACTCGTGTGTGCTGTGTGCGGCTCTGGCATTGCTTAGAGACTGTTGAAGAGTGATAGAGGTGCCGTGGTGCATATTCCATACCAGTGTGTGAGCTTTAAATTCCACACCAGTGTGTGGGCTTTATACACACCCTGTGACTAAACAATAGGCTGTGAAGGGTTTTCCAGCTGATGACAGGCTGAGAAAAGTAGGACATAAGAAATTGTGTGTCGTCTGCAGCCCATTTCTGACAACGGTCGTCGTGACGTCATCTAGATATGAACGTAAGATAAACACAGTGATACATGTATTTAAAATTTTTAAAAAGACCAAGAAAAAAATGAAAGAAAATAAGTCTTTCACTATGAAAGATGTGCCACAACAAGCCAAAGATTTAGAAAGCATTTTTTAAAAATAAAATTAATCAAATGAAAAATACAGTAAAAACCGCATAAATGCCTTTCCCCTGCTGTATTGTCTGCTTTCAATGCATGTTTATTGAATTAACAGTGTTTAAACCAAACGATCTTTGGAAATAAAGCTTAGAGTAAGACATACAAAGAAATTCCAATATAACTACGTAAATCGCATGCTAGAAATGCATATAGCACATGCCTTTTATGCAATGAAGCATACAGTAGAACACGCATCAAGAAAGCAAGACAAAAACAACGTGTGCATGTACAGACTGATTAACAAAAATATTTGCTTATAGATTGATTAAGAAAAACGACTGGCTTATAGATTGATTAAGAGAAAAGATACTGGCTTATATACTGAATAAAAAAGATATTAACGTATAGACTGATTAAGAAAAAAGACATTGGCTTGTGGTTGACATGATATGCGCTATGGAAGATGTATTAAGAAACAGTGGCTTATATAAAATCAAATATACTCCAAGGCACATAATTATGACAAAAATGGTAGAATAAATAGTAGATAAATCGGTGGTTTCGCTTAAACGCACCAGTCTTAAGCAAAAAGTCCCAGTTTTAATCCCCATTTGAAGCTGGACTTCCCCTTCCCCAATTCTTGAGTGTTGGTCCGGGTGCTAGTCTTGAGACCCTGAATTCCGTGTGCAACATGCATTTGGGGCATGTAGAGGATCCTACGGTAACAAAGGATTTGTCCCTTGCAAAATCTTTTAGAAAAACCACGACATCAAGAGAAGGTTGATATAATTATTTGATAAAAAGTAGAACAAAGTGTCCTTGAAGAAAGCATTGGTTTATACACTAAGGTGTGCAGTTATACAATTCTAAACGTTTTAAATATTTTTGTTTGTTTTATCAAACAAAGACAAGCATCTGTAAAGCAATGTCTTTGATGACATACAGTGAGAATATACGAGACCAGTGTACACGTTCTGCAAATTTAAAAAACAGTGTTCATTGACAATTATCCTTTTTGAAGTTTATTTAAAACAGACGTCAAACTAATTAAGTAATCTGATATGGCCTTTGAGGTCAGCTAGACTATAAACAACATGAACTAAACATAAATCTCTGAGAAATTTAAAAGGGTAAAAATACGATTACTAATATTTGTATCAATTCGAAACAAAGGTATGCTTGTTCGTTTGGCAATTAGCAAAGAAGAAAAAAGTAAGGAATAACCCTGCAATAACGATAACTGATCACAGAGAAGGTTACAGTATGCACTGCCACTTTAACAATATGAGGATGTTATCCCGTTTCCGAATAGACAATAGCAACTCTAGGGAAAACATCCCTTAAAACGGAGAGCTAATGGGTGGCTTGAGCCCGATCCATCACATTGCTGTCAGATCACGTGTCCTACACCCTAACCACCCCCACAACTCGCCTCTTATGTGTCTCGTCTATCTCTTGACCATGTTGTCGCTGGGACAGCATCGATGATTTTGCAATCAGTTTCCGCCACTTGTCTCGGTTCTATGCTGCTCTCTGTGAGTCGGCTGTTGTCTAACCATGGCAAATCCGTTAGCCGATCTCCGACATGCAACCACAGAGCTTAGCTAATGGGACAGTCATTCATCAAGTGTCACATCTCAGCGGGAAAGTATCAGTGTCAAGCATCAGTATGTGTCAGTGTCAAATCACTCTTTTCCCCTCTTAATGGGCCTCAGTTGCCTGCAGATCAGAGAGCAACATTATATTTTGGGGCTTTACTTTTTCTTTGAGTGCTTCACACGCCCAGTGTTCATAAAGGTAAAAGTAAAGGTGTCCCATAACCTGTGTGGTCGTAGAGGAGCGAGGCGTCAGAGACCAGCTTCTCTAGGGGCCAGCATGTTGAGGGCAGCACCCACCTCCTCTCCCTCGCTGCTTTACCTTCCCTGACCCTAAAGAGGGCAGGTACCCATTTACAGCTGGGTGAACTGGGGGAACTGTACTGTAGGCAAAGCGCACAAACGGTCACCCATCCAATTGGCAACCACGCTCGACGCTACTTAACCTGTTCAACCGCGAAAAAAAAAAAAGTGTCAAATCACAGTTGATGTCTCTATGCACCTGCAACAGGCTTCAAGTTTAAGGCATGGTTTACCTCTGGGTGAAGTCAGCTTATGCATAGGGCATACAATGAACTCCCCTAAAAGAAGGACATAAACGGGGGTATCTTTTTCAGCACTAACGGCACTAAGACAGCGGTGGAAAGATTGGGATCTCTTCCAGGTGGAAAAGCTTTTGTTGTGGCACAGATTGTGCAATGGACAACAGGGTTCTTTATGGCGATAAATGTCGGATAAAACACACACACGCACACATGCACACTCACGCACACGCCTGCGCGCGCACACACGCACACACACTCACGCACGCACGCACGCACGCACACATTCAATGGTTAAAAGTCCAAAGATAGGAGAAATGAAGGGCTCTAATCTTTTTAAAGATTTTTTTTACTGCTAACAGCTTACCCTTTGTGACATTCTCTTTGTGTCTGTGTCTTAGTTTACTGCACGTTTACACACAGTGTGTGTGCGTGCGTGAGTGAGTGTGTGTGTGTGTCCGTGTGTCCGTGTGTGCGAATAGAGGAGGGGGAGCTTAAAGGTACTAGCTGACGGGGTAGTACAGTTCTATAAATTTGGATAAAAATAAGTAGATTAATAGATTAATAGAAAACGTGACCAGGGAGTAGCTTTTGGCGTGAATTGTTGCAATGTGTATAATATACTTTGAGGAATAGAATACATATTAATTTACCACCACCACTATCATCATCATCATCGTCATCATTATCATCATCACCATCGTCGTCGTCGTCATCATCATCATCATCACCTTCGCCATCATCATCATCGTCATCGTCATCATCAAGCTGTAAGTAATGTATATAATATACTTTTACAAATAGAGTGCATATTTACCATCACCACCACCATCATTGTCATCATTATCCTCCTCCTCATCATCCCCATCCTCCTCCTCCTTCTCGTCCTCCTCCTCCTTATCATCATCATCATCATCATCATCATCATCATCATCATCATCATCATCATCATCACCATCATCATCATCATCACCATCATCATCATCAGCTTCAAGCTGTAAGCCTTTCTCAATAACTATCATTTTGTGATGTGATCTGTCCACAGCTGGAAGACTGTACCAGCATCCAGGAGAGGAGGAAGATCAGAGCCGCCATCAGGGAACAACAACACCATCATCATCATCAACAACAACAACCATCCTCTGACACCCTCCCCACCCCTCTCCCAACACCCTCCACCCCGAATGGCCACCCTCTTCCTAAGTTAGACCGCGTTTACCGAGCCACGCCTTACCGCCAGACCTCTCTCCACGTCGATGTGGCGTCATCACCCTCGTTGACGTCACAGCGTTCGTCCTCGATGGCGTCAGCGTCCTTGTCCTCACGCCCGGGGGCGCTGCCGCAGGGGTCTGGAAGGCGGGGGACGGTGGGGCTCTCCCTGCTTACCCCCACCCCGCTGAGGTCAACGGCACTTCCCCACACCCCTCCTCCTCCTCCTCCCCCTCCTCCTCCTCTTTCTCTTCCTCCTCCTCCTCCCTGCTGAGACTCAGCTCCGACAAGGCTGGGGGGAGCCTGGAACGACTCAGCGTCACCCCCACTCCCCACTCCCACTCCCACACCTCTCCCCTCCACTCCCCTCTCTCCTCCAAAGACTCCCGCTTTCTCTCCGCCAGCGTCTTCGATCCCGCCGCCTCTTCTCCCGCTAACGGTGTGACGCCACCCTCGCAACACGCTCACGCTTTCAAGAGACATTCTGTAGGTCACGCGCTGTCCGCCCTCGCGGGGTCATCCCTGCTCCCTCAGGAGTGGGGTAGTAGTAGTAGTAATAGGGGGTCTGGGGGACAGGGGACGGAGAGTTCTCCTTCCTCTTCGTCGTCGTTCTCCTCCGTCTCTTCTCTCGCTGCCGAGGTGCCTCCTTCCCGGATCCGGATTCGGAGATCCAGTCACATTTTTCTCAGTGATGGAGAGAGTCACGGGGCTGCCTCGCCTACCCCGCTGTTGTCTCCTTCTTCTTCCCACGGGATGAGGGGGCCGAAGAGGCTTCTGTTCTTCCTTCTGGGAAAAGAGACGAGGAGGATCAGGATAATGATAACGTCTTTGTGGCGCTCGCAGACCAACACTTTCCAGTCTCCAAAGTCGCGAAGAATAGTGATGGTGGTTGTGATAAAAGTGTTAGTGTTAGTGTCGGAGGAACTAAAAGGAGTGAAGCTACTGGTTATGATGGTAGTAGTAGTGGTAGTGGTGGTGGTGGTAGTGGTGGCGGTGGTGGTGAGACCGTTGCTGTTGTGGAAGGGAGAGAATCTGTTGCCTTGAGAACGGCGAGTTGTCTGCCCATCGACCAGTGTGAGGATGAGGATGAGTTGCTGGACTTGGTAAGTGTGTGTGTGTGTGTGTGTGTGTAAAGTGTGTGTGTGTGTAAAGTGTGTGTGTGTGTGTAAAGTGTGTGTGTGTAAAGTGTGTGTGTGTGTGAGTGTGGGTATGTGTGTGTGTGTGTGTGTGTGTGTGTGTGTGTGTGTGTGTGTGTGTGTGTGTGTGTGTGTGTGTGTGTGTGTGTGTGAGAGAGAGAGAGAGAGAGAGAGAGTGTGTGTGTGTGTGTGTGTGTGTGTGTGTGTGTGTGTGTGTGTGTGTGTGTGTGTGTGTGTGTGTGTGTGTGTGCTTTCTTTTTTAAAATTTCATTTTGTTCTTTTATATCGAAGATAATGGAATAAGTACTTATGTGCTTTTTTTCATCCAGTCCCTGTGTGTACGCAGTTTTGTAAATCTTGTCATCCGTTCCCACTGGCACTCGATGGCCTACTCTTACGAAAAGTGGAACAGGATTTAACGTGTGCGTAAGAAGTTCTGTGTGCGTTCGCACACGGGGCCTTGGTTTATAGTCTCATCCGAAATGCTTTTGGGGGAAGTGGAGTCAGTACTGTGTTAACTCCAGGGGAAAAATCCCCTCGAACGGGAATCGAACCCAGGTCGTCAAATTGCGAGCGCAATGTTCTGACCACTAGGCTATCCCAACCCCCTCGCGTGTATGTGTGTGTATGTGTGCATACGTGTATATATGTGTGAATGTGTGTGTGTGTGTGTGTGTGTGTGTGTGTGTGTGTGTGTATGTGAGGGGGAAGATTATGTAATGTATGTGTGTGTTGTGTGTGTAGGTGTGTTTGCGCACGGGCGTGCGCACGCGTATATATGTGTGCACGTATGAGTCTGAGTCTGAGTGTGCAAACGCATGCGTGAATGCATTCATGTGTGCGTGCGTGTGTGTGTGTGCGCGCGCGCGCACGCGCACGCACATTGGCCACCTGCCCTTATTTGCTTACTTACCTTCCTTATCAGCTGGCTAGCCATAGTTTCTTGTATGTATAAATGTATACATGTGTAAAATATCCTTGCGAGCGTGGCGGGTGCATTCAGGCGAACATGTATGTACATTGAAAGAAGATCAGGAAAGGAGGACAGAAGGAAGAAAGGAGATCGGATCTATTCTCTAGATTAACCCACAAAACTGACCAGCCCTGACACATAATCGGCTTGGTCTTTTTTTTTTTTTAGCAACAACGGAGGGTTTGCAATATGTGTGCTGGGTACGCTGTCCATAAGTTGTTAGAAAAATATTATTGTCTTTTTGCTTCCTTCTTTCTGTCTGTCTCTCTTGTCTGTTTGTCTCTGGGTTTGGTGCCTGTCTTTCTGCCTCAGCAGTTTCAGTGTGTGTGTGTGTGTGTGTGTGTGTGTGTGTGTGTGTGTGTGTGTGTGTGTGTGTGTGTGTGTGTGTGTGTGTGTGTGTGTTGCTTCTACCAGAATGCTCTGTTTGTTGCCTGTTTTACTCTTGTGTGTATGTCATTCTCTACAGTTTTGACGACTGCATGTTTTTGGATGTCCTTGACTTTATCAAGTTTTTCCCCTTGTCCGTCCGTCTGTCTGTCTTTCTGTCTGTCTGTCTGTCTGTTAGTCTGTCTGTCAGTGAGTCTATCCAATCTGGTTGCGTATGCCTGTATGCTTCGTTCGTTTTCAGTTTTAATTATCATATGTCTATCTTCATAGGTTAATCTTATCCTTTTTGCTCCAAAGTTCAAACGTTTCTTTGTACTAGTATGCACTATTGGTCCACAGTTATTTTCTTGTCTGTCCGTTTGTTTCTCCCTCCGCGCCCTCTGCCTGCCCTAATTTGAATGCATGAATAAAGTACATGCATTTTTGCCATTTTTGTTTTTCTTAACGATTATGAGAGGGGAAAGGAAAGTGCAGTGTAGTGTAGCGCTGTGCAATGTAGTGTAGTATAGTACAGTGCTGTGCCACATAGTGCACTGTAGTGCAGCATAATGCAGCATAGTGCAGTGCAGTGCAGTGCAGTGCAGTGCAGGGTAGCGTAGCGTAGTGTAGTGTAGTGTAGTGTAGTGTAGTGTAGTGTAGTGTAGTGTAGTGTAGTGTAGTGTAGTGTTGTGTAGTGTAGTGCAGTGCAGTGTAGCGTAGTGCTAGTGTAGTGTAGAGTAACACAGCTCCGCGTGTAGTTCTTTCTTTCATTCTTTCTCTCTTTTTAGATTCGGCTGACAATACCATCTGTTTTAGAAATCATTCAAAGTCAGTGTCAAGTGTTCTTAGAGCTGGGTGCACGCATGCAGACAGGATCATTCTTCAGTTGCCACACTCGTTTACTGATTGATTCCTGTCAGTGCTAATACCTGGATAAATTAGACAGGTACTTGTCGGTTTTTGTCGTTTGGAAGCCAAGCACAGTGGATTTTGCGCATAGACAGTGCAAACAAAGAAATTCAATCCAAATCAGCCTTCTTGTTTATAGCCCGCCGACCACAGAGGCCATTTCGGGGCTGTCGCCTCGTGAACCAACAAACATTTTTTTCGATCTAGGGAAAAGAATTATAAGCATTGCCTGCTAGCTCTTTTTAATATTGTTATCATTATGCATCCCTTAGTCAAAAGTATTCAAGCAGGTTTCTTAAAAAAAGAAAAAAATCTCAGTGGCTGAGTTAATGAATGATATGAAGCAGAAAAAAAAAAGATGACTGAAGTCATATGAGAAGAAAACATGCATGCATTAGAATAGTATGAAAAAGTGTTGATCAATTAGTTATCAAAAAGGAAAAATGCGGATAGGTTGGTTGAAACAATGGAGAGTGCAACAAAACAAAGGAAGATAAACTACAATGAAAAGAAAAACAAAAAGACAGGAGGAAGAGGGAGAGTGTGTGTAAGAGAGAAAGAGAAGAAAAGAGAAGAGAAGAGAAGAGAAGAGAAGAGAAGAGAGAGAGAGAGAGAGAGAGAGAGAGAGAGAGAGAGAGAGAGAGAGAGAGAGAGAGAGAGAGAGAGAGAGAGAGAGAGAGAGAGAGAGAGAGAGAGAAAGAAAAGAAAGAAAGAGAGAGAGAGAGAGAGAGAGGGGGGGGGGGATATCCTCGAAGTCAGAATGTGACTACCTTAAATTAATGGTGGAGAAATAAAACCAGTCGAATATGCAAAAATCTCACCATTGGCGAACCTCGCAAATTTTACCCGTGAAATGAAGATTAAAAAAACCCACACACAACCCCCAGTGACTTTGCTGGTAAAGTTTTTGATTCCCCAACAAAGACTGGATTTAATGCAATCATTTAACCGCTGTTAGATTACTTAACACTGCAGTTTTCTGTGTCATTTGTTTTATTTCACGTACATTCACACAGCTTCAGCTTTTCTCTCAGATTTGCATGTCTACACACGTTCACATCAACCACAGACTTTTTTTTGGGGTGGTGGTGGTAGAAATTTCACCTCAACCAACCCTCATTCACCACCACCGCAGATAATTTTTGTTTTGGAATCGTTTTAATTTAGCTGTCAGCCACTTAATACTGACTGCACCACTTTTTTCCTGCTCTGCTTTGTTTGCCTTGACACTCAGTGCCCACCCCCCCACCCCCCGAATTGTGCAAAAAACCCTCCACAGACAGACAGACATATCAGCAGTGAACAAAAGGGGTGTAATCCATCCGGGGTTATCCAATCTCTGGAGCAGATGCAGAGAGAAGGCACCGCTGGTGTGACTCACGTTTATGATCACCTCTGTTCGGGTTTTTGTTTTTTTCCTTATTTTTTCTTTCCACCTTTCACCACATTATAAAATAACTGGGTCTGACTGAAGGCTGTAATTACTATTGTCTGAGTTTGGTACTAATCGATTTTTATAGGTAAACGGGCATATTATTTTGTGAGAAGGGGCCTTGAAAAGTTATCCCACGATATTTTTAATCGCCATTGTGTGTGATTCATCGCTGATCAGTTTTACAGTGTTAGTCAGTAGAGTTGATTTCGTGTGTGTGTGTGTGTGTGTGTGTGTGTGTGTGTGTGTGTGTGTGTGTGTGTGTGTGTGTGTGTGTGTGTGTTTGTGTGTGTTGTGTGTGTGTGTTTAAGTGTGTGTGTTGTGTGTGTGTGTGCGTGCGTGCGTGTGTACGTGTGTGTGTGTGTGTGTGTGTGTGTGTGTGTGTGTGTGTGTGTGTGTGTGTGTGTGTGTGTGCGTGCGTGCGTGTGTGTTGGGGGTTCTAAAGTTATTGCAGGTGATGTCTGTATCTGGTGTTCTGTGGAACCAATCAGTATAATAGTTGGCAGTGGTTGTGTGAACATCTTCAGTGGTGTTTTGGGTGGGGTTTTTTCCTTCTCCACTTTGAACTGAATGTGGCTTCAGTGTTTGGAAGGCAGAGATGAGTGGGAAGAGAGACTCGAAGGTATGTAGGTTTGAGTCTAGAAGTGATCATGTTTAGTGGGATGTGTGTGTGTGTTCGTTTGTTTGTTTGCTTACGTATGTGCGTCCGTACGTGTGTGTATGTGTGTATGCGTATGTGTGTGTGTGTGTGTGCACGTGTGTGTGTGTGTGTGTGTGTGTGTGTGTGTGTGTGTGTGTGTGTGTGTGTGTGTGTGTGTGTGTGTTATTCTTCTGTTTAACGCCCTTCCACTAAATAGTGATATCAGACAGTTGTGTGTGTGCGTGTGTGTGTGTGTGTGTGTGTGTGTGTGTGTGTGTGTGTGTGTGTGTGTGTGTGTGTGTGTGTGTGTGTGTGTGTGCGCGTGTGTAGTTGTATGAACAAAACAGAACTGAACATCGTTTTTTGCCATGGAAATTTACAAAGCTTATAGACACAAGTAAACAAATTGGTTAGGAAAAAAGTCACCGAGGATTCATGCAATCAAAATTATACTTTGCAAATGGTCCTTGTTGTGATAGTTTGGTTCCGAGTAATTTTGTACAACTTGGAACCAAACTATCACAACACACTTGTTGGGTTCGTCCCATTAATAAGTGGCTGAACTGTTGAACCACTTTTAGAAGATTACTTCGTAGACCCTGAAACAACATACAAGCATCCAAAAATTGAAATTATCTTCTAAAAACTCCACACACGTTACATAATCTTTCTTCTCTTGGAGTGCCTGTATATCGACCATGCTCAGTGTTCAAATCGTGCGCACTGACTCTGAGTCTACAAAGAGCTTGTTTGTGGGGTGGGTCGATATCTGCAGCTAGGTAATGTTCTAGGTGATAATCAGTCTTTTTAACTTTATCGTAAAATTCCAGTCTACTTGTTTTGGTACTTTGTTGTGTCTAGAACTTCACATATCACACACACACACACATACATACACACATCTATCTATCTATTCATCTGTGTGTGTGTGTGTGTGTGTGTGTGTGTGTGTGTGTGTGTGTGTGTGTGTGTGTGTGTGTGTGTGTGTAATTACCCTCTCGCGGTCTTTCCACTGGTTGCCTGTACCACAGAAAGTAAAGTACAAGATCAGTGCCCTCTGTTATAAATGTCTCCACAACACAGCACACCCTTACCTCTGTGAATAACTTCACATGTACCCCCCGTCTTGTTCCTTCCGCTCTGATGAAGACAGCCTGTGCTTACAAACACCTAGTTTCAAACAATTCACGGTTGGCAGTCGCTCTTTCTCTATTTCTGGTCCATCGATCTGGAATGACCCCCCCCCCCCCCACTTCCTTCGACAAAAACCTGGTAAAAGTGTGACATTTTTATCAAATTCAGCATCAAGACATACCTATTTCTAACCTAAGATTTTCCCTTGCTGTTTCATTACATATATGTCCTTGCTTTCAACAGCCTAACCCCACCCCCTCGTCCGCCCCATCACCCTGCCAAAGTGCATATATGTATATATATATATATATATATATATATATATATATATATATATATATATATATATATATGTGTGTGTGTGTGTGTGTGTGTGTGTGTGTGTGTGTGTGTGTGTGTGTGTGTGTGTGTGTGCAAATTTGAATTTGTTTTATTGGCATCGGTTGCATGCGTAAGAATAAGTTGAATGCAAGGGCTTTGATTTTATTTTTTACAAGATATGTAGGCATCCGTCAGTCTCGGAAGACTATGGAGTTGCGCTGTAGGCTCTAGAACGCAAAGCCTGGATAACTAAGTACGGAAAGCAAGCTGTTACCCATGCAGCAAACCCTTCACCCTCTCCACGTCGCTGGAATGGTCCATTAGAAAGGAAATCGCCGATACAAAAGGATCCAGAGCCGTCGCAGGAGCAGTCAGAACATGCCACGTAATTCTACAGCCCCGAACCGCCCTGGGGACTGCAACTTCCCGATTTTTTCTCAGGGATGGTGTCTAAACACGGCACCTGTGTGCATGCTGGGTGTTTTTTTTATCATCCGCTCCTACCGGCACACAATGTCCTGCTCTTTCAAAAAGCGGAACGGGTTTTTAACGTGTGCGCAAGATGCTCTGCATGCGTTGGCACCCGAGACCTCGGGTTATCGTCTCATCCGAATGACTTTGACATTCTGTCCGATTTTTTCCTCAAACTGGGAAGAAAGGGCGGCGAGGCTGGGAATCGAACCCAGAACCTCACAGTTTACTTGTTGGCAGGCGAACGTCCTAACCATCCTGCCCCCTTCCTTCCGAAGATATAGCGCTCTATAAATTCCATATATGAATATATTGCACCTGACAGATCTGATCATCAGCACATCCATTAGAATAGGTATGCTGATCCAGATAGCAGATAAAAGCGAGAACGACAACAAAACTATTTGAAAATGGAGGGGAGAGGGATGGATAGAAGGAATAAGGGAGCTAGCGCTCTCTCTCTCTCTTTCTCTCTCTCTCTCTCTCTCTCTCTCTCTCTCTCTCTCTCTCTCTCTCTCTCTCTCTCTCTCTCTCTCTCTCTCTCCTCTCTCTCTCTCTGTGTCTCTCTCTGTCTCTGTCTGTCTGTCTGTCTGTCTATCTGTCTCTGTCTGTCTGTCTGTCTGTCTGTCTGTCTGTCTCTCTCTCTCTCTCTCTCTCTCTCTCTCTCTCTCTCTCTCTCTCTCTCTCTCTCTCTCTCTCTGTCTCTGTCTGTCTGTCTGTCTCTGTCTGTCTGTCTGTCTGTCTCTGTCTGTCTGTCTGT
>CM060340.1:23741726-23746726 GCA_030674155.1 Stramonita haemastoma
TACACACTTCTGCATACAATGACACTTTATTGTAAAGCCAAAACTGTCTTGATCCCTGAAAGTTATAGACCATTCACTCCTGTCTTCAACACCCCCCACCCCTCCTCCTCCAGTATCCTGAATAGGAGCAGAAAGACAGACACGTATATTGTTTTTTAACCCATTGTTCAGAAATATATCATTCCTTACTCTGCCTTTTTCTGATTTCTCCAAAGTGTGAGAGCAGGAAAAAATAGTAAGAAACCCACAAGAGTTGTTATATTCTTCTGGCTGGCAGAGAACATTATGTGACACTGTGTAGAACTCAGACAAGCCGACTAGGACCTAAGGACTAGAACATAAAGCACTGGTACCAAGTTATTTTTTTTCTCTTTTCCTTCTTCATTATCTTGCAGACATTGTGCATAGCTGTATAACTTGTCGGTGGTTTTATTTTTTCATGCCGTCAAGGCCAAGGTGCCGTGCTTTTTCAGTGGTTTGTCATTTTACAACCTCAGGTTAATCCCCATGAATCATTAAGTGCTGGTCAGGCAGATGGTCAGTCTGAGGGGGGTCCGCTCTTTTACTCGTACAGACACGCACAAGAGCACTCCTGCAAACGTGAAGTGAAGTGCTCGGTTCCTGAAAGCACTGGTTTTGTCTTCCTCATGTCTGTCTGCCAGTGTGATGTTGGGAGTTAAGGACCTCCCTGCACTGTTTGTTTGTAGGTCTGTCCGAGCTCAGATTCTCTTTGTGATTACATGCATGCGGGGAGCAAAGTTTGCATGCTACAAAAACTGTAAATTCAAGTTAGTGTTACTGGGTTGTATGAACGTGAAAATACCCAGAATGTATCGTAATTATGCTTCACATCTTTTATGTGAAGCATGTGTTATACATACATATATAATTATACACACATATGTATATATAATATATATATATATATACATATCATGCTGATATGGTTCAACACGTATGCAACGTCATGATCACAGTTATGCTTCCAGGGTTACACCAAAACTGTTTTCATCTTAAAATGCTCTCAGTTCACTTTTATGTGCAATTCTCCATACCTCTAACTGGAACGAAAGGAACGGATGACAAATTTTACTAAACTGCATACACACTAAGACTGGATGCAGAAAAGCATGCGAGTTCTTATTCCATTATCCTCGAGATAAAAGAATGAAAAAAAGGAAACAGGTATTGTTCATTGTTCTTTAACCTCTTTGTTCTTTAGCCTAATGCGCCATTTATTGTTCTACATCGCTGGCTTACACAACGTGGGAGGGCAGAAGATGAGAGCACAAACTCCCATAAAAATCGTTATAGCCCCTACAAAGTATTACATGGCACAGTGTTTGCTTTTAACCAGTGAGACAGGGGCTGTAGGGACTTGGTCATGCATGGTTTCAACATCATCATCATCCTCATCATCACCATTATCGTCGTCGTCGTCGTCGTCGTCGTCGTCGTCGTCGTCATCATCATCATCATCATCATCATCATCATCATCATCATCATCATCATTATCATCATCAACATCATCAACATCATCATCATTTTCTTCTTCTTCTTCTTCTTCTTCTTCTTCTTCTTCTTCTTCTCCTCCTCCTCCTCCTCCTCCTTCTCCTTCTTCTTCTTCTTCTTTTTCTTCTTCTTCTTCTTCTTCTTCTTCTTCTTCTTCTTCTTCTTCTTCTTCTTCTTCTTCTTCTTCTTCTCTCTCTTCTTCTTCTTCTTCTTCTTCTTCTTCTTCTTCTTCTTCTTCTTCTTCTCCTTCCTCTTCCTCCTCCTCCTCCTCCTCCTCCTCCTCTCCTTCCTCCTCCTTCTTCCGCTCCGTAGTTGGTGGTGTGTTTTCACGCTATCAAGGCGCCATACTCTTTCTGTGGCTTGTCGCTTTACGGCCCGGGGTAAATCCCCCTGAATCGTTCAGTGCTTTTCACGCTGTTGGTTTCAGTTTGAGGGGGTCTGTTCTCTTATGTCTGCAGGCACGCACACATGCTGTGCTTGTACTGTGTGTGTGTGTGTGTGTGTGTGTGTGTGTGTGTGTGTGTGTGTGTGTGTGTGTGTGTGTGTGTGTGTGTGTGTGCGTGCGTGTGTTTTCATATATATGTATATATATATATATATATATATATATATATATATATATATATATATATATATATATATATATATATATTATATATACACACACATATATATATAATTATATATATATAATCATATATATATATATATATTTGTGTGTGTGTGTGTGAAGTCAGTACATTCGCGCACAGCAATATATATAATTATATATATATATATATATATATATATATATATATTATAATTACATATAGACATATATATATATAATCGATTGATTCATTCATTTATTAATCTACGCCCTCTTTCTGCATTTCTTCCTTTTTTCTCTCATCATTCTTTCCGCCTGTCTGTCTGTCATTCTTTCCTCATTCTGCCCTTTCTTTCTTTGTCTATCTGCCTGTCTATCTGTATATCTTTCTGTGTGTGTAACTTTTCTTTCTTTCTTTCCCCCTTCCCCTGTCTGCTAGTCTGTTTCTGTCCCTTTGCCTCAGTGTCTGTCTGTGTTTTTTTTGTCTGTCAGTCTGTCTGTCTCTTTGTCTCAGTGTCTTTCTGTGAGTCTTTTTCTGTGTCTGCCTGTCTGTCCCTGTCTCTCTTTCACTCTGTCTCTGTCTATGTCTCTGTCTGCCTGTCTGTCTTCCTCAGTCTCTGTCTCTGTCTGTCAGTCTGTCTCTGTCTATCTGTCTATCTGTCTATCTGTCTGTCTGACTGTCTGTCTGTCTGTCTGTCTGTCTGTCTGTCTGTCTGTATGTCTGTCTGTCTGTCTGTCTCTCTGTCTGTCTGTCTCTCTCTTTCTCTCTCTCTCTCTCTCCTCTCTCTCTCTCTCTCCTCTCTCCTCTCTCTCCTCTCTCTCTCTCTCCTCTCTCTCTCTCTCTCTCTCTCTCCTCTCTCTCTCTCTCTCTCTCTTAACCCACTCCCCCCCCCTTTCTCATACGACTAAATCCCATGAAAACAAGACTAGTTAGCCTCCCCACTTCAGAGTGGTCTAAAGCCAGTTCTTTTCCCTACACACTGCTCCAGCTATGTATAGGTGACCCAGGGCTGGTGCCATTGGAACTTGTGTACTTTTTGCCAATGTCTTTTGCATTTCCTGACACTAACACACATGCGCGCGTAGGCACACGAGCGCGCATACATTAACACACGCATACATACACGCGCGCGTGCATGTGTGCACACACACGGGCACACACACGCGCGCACACGCACACACACACAAGCGCGCACACACACACACATGCACACACACACATTCGTTATTTTCGGAAGAAAAGTATCTACATAAAATAAATTAATAAATAAACACACACATATAATGCAAGAATGGTTTCACATAACTGCAGAGTAGTTTTATTTGAAAATACGCTTACAAGCTATGTATTAAACGTATACACGAGTTATTAACGTACAAGCCTCATGCACACAGGTGCAAACATGGATCAGAAACCACCCTCCCAAAATGCACTAAGTAAACTGTAGTACAAGCATTATGTGCAGATCGCAGCCAGAAACCACACACATGCAGCAAAGCCCAGACTGTAGAGATACCATACTTGTATGCAGACAAAACAGACAGACGTGGACAAGTATGTAACACTTACAGAGCTTGTAGTCTCTGAAACAAAAATATGCACAGTGTCTAAAGACATTAGCTACAGACATAGAAGAAGAAGAAGAAGAAGAAGAAGAAGAAGAAGAAGAAGAAGAAGAAGAAGAAGAACAAGAAGAACAAGAAGAACAAGAAGAACAAGAACAAGAAGAACAAGAACAAGAAGAACAAGAACAAGAACAAGAAGAACAAGAAGAAGAAGGGGGAGAAAAAGAAGAAAACAACCTGCTAGTCACTGCTTGTGAGCAGCAACATATTTCCCTTTGTTAGATTAACAGTGTTGGTTCATACAGAGGTTAAGGGGCAGGATTGGGGGGGGGGGGGGGGGTAGTGAGGTGGGGGACAGCAAGGGGGTGGGAATGAGGATTATATGAGGGAGGATTGATTTCTCACGCATGATTGGCCATCAGTAACTGACTTAAAGCGGAGTGACCTGATCGGTTCCCTCCCAGGCTGTACACCCTCCCTCCCTCCCCCATCCCTGACAATGCCAGATTAGTTGAAGTTGGAAGAAATATATTTTTTATAGGTAGTGGTACTAAGGGACAGACGTGGCCAAGGGTTCTTGGTACGTACCGTCCTTGTGTTTAGCCCACAGTTATAGTTTTGTTCGTTTTCGTCCTTAAACCCTGAACTCGGTTTCATCTACATACATACTCACGCAGGCTAGGCACACACGCATGCACGCATGTACATACACACACAAACACATACACACACGCACGCATGCTCGCACATTCGTACGCACGCACACACTCACAAACACAAAACCACACTCACGTACACACACTTGTGTGAATATATGCAGGCACATGTACACACACATTCACACACACGCGCACACACGCACACATATACGCACACAAAGTAAGCACGCACGTGCACGCACGCACACACACACACACACACACACACACACACACACACACATTCACACGTAAATACATTCACTCGCGTGCACTCAAGTTAGAAATCGGTACATTAACAATTTTAAGACATGCACATCTATACAAAAACATAAACACACACACATACTGTACAGGTTCTCAAATACACAGGAATACCCCAAGAATTTCACCTGTGAAGGCTTAAAACTTTTAAACTGTATACCTGTGCTGCACATGTTTATTTCTACAATGCCACCCACTCTACCTACCAAGAAACCTTAACAATACAGCAAACCGCAGACAGCAGTTTCCAGAAAACTTACACATGCAGCAAATCCAGACTAAAGATACCATTGGTTGCAATCAACAAGCATAGACCAGAAAAAGTCCCCCCCCCAACACACATACACAAACACACAAACACACAAACA
>CM060340.1:23754226-23759226 GCA_030674155.1 Stramonita haemastoma
ACCATTTTCGTCGTCATTGTCGTCTTTATCATCGTCATCATTACCACAGCCTCTGTCTTTGTCATCTTTTCTCAAATTAATTTCTCTTAGTATTGTTACAGTTGCTGCTACTATTACTACAACCATGATCTGCACTGTCACTCTTTTTTCTCTCCTTCACATCGTCCTTTCCTTTCCCTCCACTCTTTCCACCTCCTTGCTTACAGTCAGTCTTTTTTGCTTACTGATACGTGCAGCATCGTTCAGGCTTCATTGCGCCATCATGTTGACATAAACATTTAGGTGAAGCCAGCCTTGTGCGTGTCATTCCAACATCTGCTTTATAGACAAATGTTCCACTCTGCACTGTTCGCTACTAGCTAGTTTCAGTCGTTCCTATTAATTTCTTCTGTTCAGCTGGGCTGCAACTGTTTGGGGACACTTTCTTTGGGAGTCTGGGATACGTCCTTTGGGAGTCTTAGTGCATGACTGTCGGCTGAGAAACCACTTATGGATAGTTATCAGGGTCTGGGGAATCTGAGCTGATGTTATCTTGACACCAAGAAAATCCAGTGATTGAATGTATTGACTAGTAGTACCAAACAAGCAAAAAAGTGATGATAGGCGCCGTAGTGATGATGTGATTTTTCTATTCAGAACATGCACATGCTGTCTCTAACATGGCTATTTCTGTCAGAAATTAAAATCTTGTCACATGCCATTTGACACTGATGAAAGCGAATACTTCATCATTAAAAAAGAAACAAGAGAAATTAATGTAAGTTACAAGTATATCAAGCACAAGCATATATTATGGTGACTATGTGAATTTGTACCACTTCTCCGATTTCTGAATTTAGCATTCTGTGGTAGAAAATATCTTTTTTAACTCCTCCTTTAAAACAGCTTCCTCTGTTTCTGCCCTGTGTGCACTTGGGGATTCATCATTGTTGACCCTCCCCCCCCCCCAAGGAATGTTTTGACAAATAGGCTGCAGCATTTAGGGAATATCCCACACACAGTGACACCTGTTTCTTTTTTGGTCCATAGGTATTGGGCTTCACTTCTGTAACACTGATGTTTACCTGAAGCACAGTCTGTGATGCCTCAGATGACCATGCAGAAGATTTAGGAACTAACGATAAAACTTTAATACCTGATGACAAGCAAGTTCTAGAAAATGCAGTAACAAGTACAGGCTTCTTCGAGGAAAGGAAACAGATTGAAAACTTGTAAATTTCTTAGTTTCAATAATGGCCTTTTCAGCTTTTGAACAATCAGCAAACTGACAAAACACCAGTGGAACATAATATATACCCTACTCTCCCCTCTACATACACACACACACACAAACACTGTGCCCAGGAAATATTTTGTTTTCATTCTTTAAAAATGTTCACTTAAACTCTTTACTCTGCAGCTTTTTTTTCCTTTTAAAGCAGAAACAATCCTATAAATAAATGGAGAAAGAATGCAAGCTTAGACTACCAGGCAGAAGCAAAACAAACACCTGAAGTGAGCAGTTTGCTGAATGATTCTGTCTTACAAACGTGTGTACCCATGTCATCCACGAATTCCAGACAAACCAGAAAAGAGCAACCACGCAAGGATGATTGTGATGGCAGAACATAAGGTTTCCATTAAAGTATGTCAACCCAGAGCCCACCACTGCAGCCACTGCACCAGCTAGGCGGCTAAACACTTGGCAAAACACAGGCCCACTACACTCTCCAGCTTGAAACTACACCGGTACTCCACTTACCACAACAACCCGCTGCCTCAGCCCACTGCTACTGATTCAATCAACTCCCCAGTCTGCGCTGGATCTGATAGTTTTTTTGGCTCCGCTCTTGTGGAAGGAAAGCTGCAGTGTCAACAGGGGCCAGGGATAGAGAGCGTGTTTGGAGAGTCCCTCCCTCCCGCCATTCCGCTTACCACCGCCCCCATCCACCTCTGGACGCTTCGCCTCTCCGGAAGGGAGAGCACTCTGTGTGTGCCATCTGCTGTGGCCAGACGACAACTTGCAGAAATTGACTGGAACAAGAGATAGTTGGTCAGAGAATGTGAAGTGTTGTGCAGCCCTGTTTGGATTTCTACAGCTGTTCTTCAAACCGGTCCAGGAATTCCAGGATTCCCCGGAGTTGATTTATGGTGCTTGCTTAGGGGAGCACGTTTTTATCTTGAGGGTGGAAAAGAGCTAGCTACACAGTTAAACGTTCATAGTCGATGGGGAAAACTGCACTTTTTCGTTCCAACAATTAGTTTCGTTAAACGAAATTGAAAGAAAGAGTAATTGAATTTGTGCTGCGGCTTAAAGTAATTCTTTATCGGACTGAATGATGATGCTTTGAAGTTTGAAGTCGGTTGTATAGTGCGTGGGTAGTTTTTCCCCAGTTCTTGTGCAATATTCTGGATATAGTCATTCACTTGCTATCTGTGGATTTTGTTCTTTGTAAGTATTATTTTATAGATTTCAGAAATGCCTTATTAGAATCTGTTTGTAATACAATCTAATTCTGAAGTGGTTGTCGCAGTTTTTAGCGTACACATGTTCTTTTGGAGCATATTTTGATATTGCAACACCCGCAAAATAAAAATCTGTATTCTCAATCATGATATCCGAAAGATATATATATATGCATATATATATAATATATATATATATATATATAAGAGAGAGAGAGAGAGAGAGAGAGAGAGAGAGAGAGAGAGAGAGAGAAGAGAGAGAGAGAGAGAGAGAGCTTACTGAGGAAGAAGAAAAGTAAGTAACAAAAATATTGCCATGATACATCTACCCCTTTGTTTATCGTTGTTTATATGTTGTTTCGTTTTCCTAATATTCTCACAACCTTTAAACACTTACACAATTATCACAGTCATATTTTCTCAGTTTTCATTAATTTAACACAATGTTGATCACCTGCGGTCCATTTTGCATTGATATTTTAGAATACCTATATAAGCAATTCTTGTTGCAGTAAGTTTTTGTACTCATGCTACTGCTGTTCTCAACGAATTAAATTTTTTTAACCCCACCCCCCCCCCCCCCCCCCCCCAAATCATATCATTGATTTTTTTTTTTTTTGCAGCTGAATTCCTCAGACGATGTGGACGAAAAACGAAAGATCCGCAATGCTATGCGACAGGCTCGACGTCATGGCGAACTGGGTAAAACACCTTTGATTTACTCTGCGTCGTTCTTTCAGTTTCTTTGTGTCTTTATTATATGTCATTTATTTATTCTTTTTTATGAAGGATAATGGAATAAGCACTCATGTGCTATTTTACAGCCAGTCCCCGAGTGTATGCAGTTTTGTAAATCTTGTCATCTGTTCCCAGCATCAAAGGTGTTTTGGGTAGTGGCGTCATTGTTCACGTCACTTGATCTGACTTCTCCCATAAATCCTTCAGCAGTCATCGAGACACTGCACTGAGTGTTCTGGGCAGTGTGCTTTGGGCAAATTGAACCTGGCGGAGTCCATGCTTATCCAGGTAGCAGGTTGCATGCTGGGTATGTTTATGCGACCCATGCAACTGCCCATAGTTGGCCAACAATAAGTAAACCGGGATTTTAACGTATGCGCAAAATGTTATGCGTGCATACGCGCACAGAATCTCAGTTTATAGTCTCATCTGAGAGACTTTCAGGGGAATGGAGTCAGATCTGACGTCCATTCCAGTGGAAAAATCCCCATGACTAAAAACCCCAGAGGAGAATCGAACCCTGGCCATTAACTACGTCCAGATCACTGCCTAAACCACTCGGCTGTTACTCCTTCCCTATTCCTTTAAAAAAGATAACGCAGTGTAGGACTCAAACCCGCAACCCTTAGTTTCCAAGCTCTACTGACTAACTAGACACGTTCCTGTTGTTAGTGTACATACTCGTTGTTCATCCCTGTATGTTTCTGTGTGGTGCTTACATTGTTTCTGCAGCACAGTTGTTGTTGTTGTTGTTCATGCTGTTGTTTCCGTTGCCGCTATTGTTGTTGTTGCTGCTGCTGTTTTTGTTGCTGCTGGTGTTGCTTTTGCTGCTGTTAACGCTGCTGCTGTGATTTGTGGGGTTTTTTTTTTGTCTTTGCATTCTTTTGTTATCGGTCTGTCTCTCTGTCTCTGTGTGTGTGTCTCTCTCTGTCTCTGTCTCTGTCTCTCTCTCTCTCCCTCTCTCTCCCCCCCCCCCTCTCTCTCTCTCTCTCTCTCATCTTTCCTCGACTTCTTTTTATTGTTGTTTTTCTGTATCGCTTTTTAGTTTTTCTTTTTGTTTTTTGTTCGACTTTCTCCTTCTATTTCTTCCAGTTGTGCATGCATCTACATGTGGTGTCAAGTGTTGTGATGTGGAGTGCTGTTGTTGTAGTGTGTGTGTGTGTCTGTCTGTTTGTCTGTCTGTCTGTCTGTCTGTCTGTCTGTCTGTCTGTCTGTCTGTCTGTCTCTCTCTCTCTCTCTTCTCTCTCTCTCTCTCTCTCTCTCTCTCTCTCCTCTCTCTCTCTCTCTCTCTCTCTCTCTCTTCTCTCTCTCTCTCTCTCTCTCTCTCTCTCTCTCTCTCTCTCTCTCTTTCTCTCTCTCCCTCCCTCCTCCTCTCTCTCTCTCTCTACCCCCCCTCCCTCTCTCCCTCTTTCCCTCCCCCCCCTCTCTGCCACTCATGACAAGCCTCTACAATATTTTAAAGCAGTTTCCACTTAACGCTTCCCCCTGATAATGATTGAAATGGGGGTGTACTGGGGAACTCTGCAAATGTGTGTAATGATAACTGATGACTCCACGGTTCATGGGAAGTAAAGAGACTAATGGGGTCTGGATTGTTGTGTAATTTCGCATGCTGTGAGCAGGCAGTACTGTTTACTGGCAAAATATTGTCACAACAGTTGTGAGAATTGTGGAGAAAATTCGGTCCCAAAAAAAAAGAAGAAAAAGAGACAGCCTTTTCCATTTTTGTCACACAGAGAGAGGGGGCAAAGAGAGAGAGAGGGGGGGGGGAGAGAGAGAGAGAGAGGGGGTGGAGGGGGAAGGGAGAGAGAGAGAGA
>CM060340.1:23761726-23771726 GCA_030674155.1 Stramonita haemastoma
AAGCCAGTATACAGATAGGCCATGCTTAATCCAAAAAAAAAAGAAGAGAATATTCACATAATATCTTCTCTTGTCTGGCATTGCATCCAGAGAGAGAGAGAGAGAGAGAGAGAGAGAGAGAGAGAGAGAGAGAGAGAGAGAGAGAGAGAGAGAGAGAGAGAGGATAAACGACGTATACAGTTTCATTTCTTCCTAAAACAGAAATTGTTGTAAGAGGCGTACCTTTGTTCTCCCCCTCCCCCTCTCTTCTTCTGCCTCCCCCCCTCCCTCTGTCTCTCTGTCTCTGTCTCTCTCTCTGTTTCTCTCTCTCTCTATCTCTCTCTCATATATCTTTCCACAACTTTTGCCCACAGACCGTTACCAGATGAAGCATAGCACGTTTACGACCAGTTTTAAGCCACCTACCTGATCAGCCAGAACTAACCGCGCACAGGCTATAGCTTGTTGTCAAGTATTGAACACCAGACTTTTCTCTTCCTTCTGTTTTTTTTTATCCTTTCGAGGTTCTTTTTCCCCCCCCTTTTTTTTTTTATTGTGGTACGTATGTCCTTCCATTGTGGACTAGAGTTCCCACGATCACTGAACTGTGGGGTGTGTGGTGTGTGTGTGTGTGTGTGTGGTGTGTGTGTGTGTGTGTGTGTGTGTGTGTGTGTGTGTGTGTGTGAGTGTGTGCGTGCGTGTGTGTGTGGTGTGTGTGTGCATGCGCGCGCGCGCGCGTGTGTGTGTGTGTATCGTTGTGTTGTGTTGTTAATGGTATGGACTTTAGTACAGTTGGTCGATCGCTCAAGGCCGGGCCTTATCCTTGAACCTTGCAAGTTATTCAGTGTGTGTGGAGTGAGTCAAACCACATTGCTACATTAAAAAAATTGGAAAGAAAAACATTGAACATTTTTTTTGGGAATATGTCCTTTGCATATTTGCAACAAAATTCCTCCCCCCCCCCACCCCCCACAGCTTAATATTGATACTAACATTAGGCTTAAGGTGGCAAAAGGCCCAAGCAGCGCAGTAAAGTTGAACAGGTAGGAATGAAAGCAATGTCCATACGTTTAAAGGGTGATAGGTTCGCATGTGCTCTTTCTTAGACAGTGCCAACATTTTCAGCAAAGCTTTTATTGGCCTATTTAATAAAGCCAGTATACAGATAGGTCATGCTTAAATTATAAAAGACCCCCCCCCCCCCCAGAAAAAAAGAAAACAACAACAAGAACAAAAAAAACACACTGACAAAAAAACCAAACCAAAATCAACGACCAAACACCAAACAAAATAAGAAATCAAAACAAAACAAAAACTGGGCCACTCATTTCTTTTGGGGACAAAAAAAATCGATTGAACATCAAAGGACACAGTAATCAAATCTCGACTGAGACAATGACGCAAAGATTTCTCTCTCTCTCTCTCTCTCTCTCTCCTCTCTCTCTCTCTCTCTCTCTCTCTCTCTCTCTCTCTCTCTCTCTCTCTCTCTCTCTCTCTCTCTCTCTCTCTCATTCTTTTGTTTTGGTTATGCATTTTGTAGCCATTTTCGCTTGCTCTACAGGTATTTCATGGGTGGATTATTTCATTGAATTATTGGTTGATCAATATACTTATTCCTTGACTGAGGGCTGGATACATAAACGCCACTATTGTGCTTAATCTTTTCCCTAAATAAAATCGTTCGTTCATTCATTCATTCATTCATTCATTCATTTTTTCATTTATTCATTCATTCGTTTATTAATTCATTCTCTCTGCCCCCCCCCCTCTCTCTCTCTCTCCTCTCCTCTCTCTCTCTCTCTCTCTCTCTCTCTCTCTCTCTCTCTCTCTCTCTCTCTCTCCCTCTCCTCCCCTCCCTCCCTCCCTTTGTTCTTGCCTTCCCGTCTTCTTTCTTCTTGTTAGAATCCCCCGATAATAATAATTATAGTGACAAAGTGATTATTCCTGTTGTACGTGTTATTCGCCACAATGTCAGGAAACTGTCCACTGTATCGTTCAGAGGGTGGTAACGGAGCATGAAGTGACCGTTGATTGCAGGCAGACGATAAAAGACTCATTTCATGGCCGCCTGACCAGCCACCTTCGTTCGGCCCCCTAGCCTCCAAGATATAACACGTTTGTCATAGGCCTATCTGAAAGACAGGGCTTAGGGACCCCGGGCCTTACAACTTTGTCATTTAGCGGGTTTGGGTGTTTTTTTTTCCCTTTCTTTGCTCTGCTCTGGTGGAGTATTGCTGGCTGTTTTGTTGTGTGGAGATTGAGTTGATTTGTTTGCATCTGTTTTTTTTTCTTTTTTCCTTTTTCGTTTGTTTTTAGGCGTGGAAGGGTTGAGGTCGGGTATGGGTGGGGGAGAGCGGGTCGGGGTAGCATAGTGGTTAGAGCGTTGCGCTTGCAATTTGGTTGCCCGAGATCGAGCCAAGGTCCGAGCTACGCTCGTCCAAGAGAGCTTTTTCTCCTGGAGTTAACATTAAGACTGACTCCACTCCCCTGAAAGTTCTTCAGATTGGACTATAAATCGAGGCCTCATTAAACGTGAACGCACACAGAACTCGTCGCGGACACTTTAAGACCCGTTCTCTCTTTTAAAAGAGTAGGCTATTTGTGCCGGTAAAGAACATGTTACCTTTTTTTTTTCAACCCCCACATGCACACTGATGTTGTGTTTACACATCATCCCCGAGAAGATATAAATGTGCTTTTGCTATGTAGTTATACGACTCTATTGTAATGTCTTCTTCTTCCCCATCTTTGTTCTCCGTTTTTATTCCTTTTCTACATCTACTTTTTCCTGTCCTTTTTTTTTTTGTCTGTCTTCCATTCTTTCCTTTTCTTCCTCGTCTTCCGAATATTTCTCTTTTGCAAATTAATATTTGTTACTCTCCATTTTCCCCGAAAGTAATGTTGATGACAAGCTGATTCTGTCATGTGGGTCGTGTGACTGGCAGCAAAATGCTATGTCCACTTCAGTTGGCGCTGCTTTAACGAAGCGTGGAGTGATTTTTGATTGCACTCAAGCGGTAAAGCACTCGTTCTACGGTCCGTTGCATCGTCAGCTTCGGTAGCCCTTGTCAAAAACATAACAAGTTTGTTACTTGAAAAGAAGAGGGCAAGTGATGTATTTTTTTCTCCGTGGTTTCTTTCTCTCTCCTGGTTTGGTCCTCTTTGTTCTTTTCTTCCATTTTTTTGCAGAGAGTTGACTGTTAATGAGTAAGCCTTGATGTTTAATTAAGATGTTAAGTCTTCACTTTGCTTTCTGCCTCATCATCAGAATTTTCCCCGACCTGTAGAGATGCCGTGGGCCTGTTAGTCTAAAATTAATCCTTACCTTTTGAAAAGGCCTTAAGGTACCACAGCAGGTGGAGTTTCAATCACCGCCGGGACCTCTGATGAGGGCTCATCCAGGAGCCGAAACTCGAGTCAGGTCAGGCCAAAGGCATGGTTCTTACTCAAAAATGCTTACAATGCTGCCACTGAAAAACATTATTCCATAGAATTTATTTTCATTTCTTTCTTTTTTAATCGAATCTTTGATAAGTCATTTTCAAAATGATTCAGAAGTTGGTACCTGCACTTGTTTTTCCTCCACTACTTTTTCCTCAATAATACCTTTTGAAAATGATGTTTTGGGGATTCTCTCTTTTCTCTTCGTCTCTTTATTTCTGCCTTGTTCTTTATGTCCCTGTTACCACCTTGTTGTCTATTTTCTGTCTTCTGGGTCCATTCTCATGCCCTTTTTTTCTCAAGAAAGACTTTAAAATGATAATTCTCACCCAGGCTGAAGTCAGATGTGCTGGGCCTGCCTTGGCAGGCGCTTAACGGCAGCGCATCACATTTTTGCTCATATGACTGACAACAAAATTTCCTTTCTGAGCGTTCAAAGAAGAAGAAGAAGAAGAAGAAGAAGAAGAAGAAAAGGAAGAATTTAAAGGGGAATGGAACCAGTTCAAACTTTAACCCTTAAAGATATAAACAAAAATCCCTTCCAATAGAAAGAAAATCAGCCAATACTTCAACTCGTTACCTCTGTGACAGTCGAATCACGAGTACGACGCTCTAACCACAAAGCTCTCTCTCTCTCTCTCTCTCTCTCTCTCTCTCTCTCCTCTCTCTCTCTCTCTCTCTCTCTCAGAACAACTTGCCCACACATTAAAACCCGTTCAGCTTTTCGGAAGAGTAGGCCATTGTGTGCCGGTAGGAACGGATTACAAAATTTACAAAACTGCATACACACAGGGACTGGATGTAAAAATGCACATGAGTGCTTATTCTGTTTTTCCTCGAAATCAAAGAATGTTTTAAAATCTCTCTCTCCTCTCTCTCTCTCTCTCTCTCTCTCTCTCTCTCTCTCTCTCCTCTCTCTCTCTCTCTCTCTCTCTCTCTCTCTCTCTCTCTCTCTTCTTCTGTCTGTCTGTCTGTCTGTCTGTCTGTCTGTCTGTCTGCTCTCTCTCTCTCTCTCTCTCTCTCTCTCTCTCCTCTCTCTCTCTCTTCTCTCTCTCTCTCTCTCTCTCTCTCCTCCCCCTCCCTCCCTCCCTCCCTCCCTCTCTCTCTTTCTCTCCCTCCCCCTCCCTCCCTCCTTCCCCATCACCCCCCCACACCCACCCCCGGGTATCCCTGTAGACTAGTTACAAGAGAGTTTAATCGGCACAATTAAAACGCAAGCGGATCCTGACCACGCGGAGTGGCTTCCAGTGTAGGTTTGTGAATGGGGCTTTTGTCCTGCCCTACGTCAAGAACACACAAGATGGGTGTTATCTGAGGTGTACGTAGATATAGATACCGCGTTCAGGTGTTGTTTGAAGCTGCATGACTTGACATTGGAGAGATTGCAGACACTTTTTGAACAAAAAAAAGTAGAGTGTAGTATTTCGGGTCGCTTTTTTTAAACTTTTTTTTTTTTTTAGGGGGGACAGGTTGGTAAAAATGCATAATGTAAATAAGAAAACAGAAATGACGAAATGATCAAGATACAGGCATGGAATTGAGAGCGCGTGCCAACATTGACACTCAACGCATGCTTGCTTGTGCTTTTTCTTTTTTTATTTTTATCAAGCCAGGCCATCTATGTAAGAACATAATTTCACCAATAACATTATTAACTACTGTATCATTACGACAACCAAGGAGCAGAACATGCACTCAAATAAAGAGCAAAATACTGCAACACATACACACACCGCACGCACGCACACGCACACACACACGCATGCACGCACGCACGCGCGCACGCACGTACACGCACGCACCCACACACACGCACGCACTCATGCGCGCGTGCGCGCGCACGCACGCACGCACACACACGCACAGACACGGACACACTCGCACGCACGCACGCACGCAGAGAGAGAGAGAGAGAGAGAGGGGGGGGGGGGGAGAGAATTTTAAAAAAAGTAGTCTCTTCCTGACTCAGTGACAGTGAAACCCCAGCGGTGTCAGCAGTTAATCCAGGGACGATAACTTTGACCAGATCCCTTTCTCGTTCCGTGTTCCTTTTTCAAAAGATAAGGCACCTTTACGTTGGGTTTGTTGTCACTGTGTTTGTTTACAACCGCCATTATTTGGTTGGTTTGCTTGCTTTTTTTTGTTGTTGTTGTTCCTTGGCTATAGCTATTCCTTGTTGTTCCTTGGCTATAGCTCTGAGGTTCACCAACGGTGCGAATTTGCGTCAGCGACCTTTTTTCCACTATTACGTTGGCCGCATTCAGACTTCGGGATTGATGTTTAAACATAATTATCAGTCTCCTGTATCTCCGTCACCTTGCCGTGTGTGTGTGTGTGTGTGTGTGTGTGTGTGTGTGTGTGTGTGTGTGTGTGTGTGTGTGTGTGTGTGTGTGTGTGTAGACATCTATCTATCTATCTATCCCTTAGTCTGGCGACTGCGGGGGCACCCCTGAAGACTTGACAACCAGTTCCCTCCACTCCTCTCTCTGTTCTGCCTTAATCAGGGTTTTTGTTGAGCTCTAGGCCTGTTCATTCCCTGATGTTGTCCTCCCATCTCTTCTTTGGTCTGCCTCTTTTTCTTCCTCCTTGGACAATGCCTTGCAGTATTGTTTTTGCAAGTCCTTTTGATCTTGTGACATGCCCATATCATTTAAGTTTACGCTTCTTTACGATTGATAGGTTTTCGGAAGGACCAATGGTTTGCTGGATTCTGTTATGCACGTCTCCGTTGCTTATATGGTCTCTGTAGGAGATGTCAAGGAGTCTCTGGAAGCATCTCATCTCTACCTCTTGTACTCTTCTCTCCAAATCAGCAGTCAGGGTCCACGATTCACAGGCATACAGGAATATGGATATGACAAGGGAGTGCATTAGTCTGATCTTGGAGTGGACTGAAATTTTTTTTTATTTTTCCAGATGGTGTTCAGTGTGTAGACATATAATTTGTTAATTTTATTTGTGAACGAGCCGCCGCTGTAGTCTAGTGGTTAGCGCGTTGGACTCGTAATCTAAAGGTTGCGGGTTCGATCCCAGCTTTCGGCTATGGCGTTGTGCCCTTGGAAAAGGCACTTTACGGCTATTTTCTCACCCCACCCAGGTGTAAAAGGGGTACCAACCTTGTGTTGGGGGTTAACCCTGCGATAGACTGGCGTCCTATCCAGGGGGGAGTCTATAACTCTCAGTCGCTTAACGCCACAGAAACCGGGATAAGCACCGGCCTGTCTAAGGCTCGGGACAGACTTTAACATTTGTGAACGGTTGCATGCATGTGACTAATTTGAATGCAAGCGCTTTGATTTGTGTGCTCTCCAAGACTCATGGTTATATAAATCCCATAATTATTAATATTATATTACTATTATGGTTTTCATTAGTAGTAGTAGTAGTATTGTTATTATCATAGTAGTAGTGACAAATATCACACCAACGTCACCAAACAACAGTTGACACTGGTGCAGGGATGTAGGCCATGCTTCAGTGAGTGTCAGCCAGGGCCCTGCATTGTACAATGATGGCATTGTTCAGGGCTAAGTGCTTCACCCAAGACGATAGCTGCGTCTGAAAAAGGGCACCGCCTTTTTAACGCTATACGATATGGATTCTTTTTTTATTTTTTTTATTGTTATTTGTTTGGTTTTTACTCTCTTCTTGCCGTGCTGTGATATTCATTCAAACTTGCTTTTTTGTTATATGTTTCGTGTAATATATCTGAGTGGATGATATAACGTTTGACTTCAATCCTGTGGGTTTAGGAAGTCGTGGGTTCAAATCTCGGTAACGGCGTCTGGTGAATTAAGGGTGGGGAGTTTTACCATTTTCTTGTTTAACTTGAAAATGAAGATTTGGCAGTGCTTTAATTTCATTCAGTTGTATACGTATGCAAAAGATCAGATTTAAGGAGTATATGAAGAATGAAAAATATCAACACCATCGTCATCACTATCATCATCACTACGATCATCATCACTACTTTCATCATCACCACTATCATCACCACCACCATCATCACCGCTACCATCACCATCACTATCATTATCACAACTTTCATCATCACCACTTTCATCATCACCACTACCATCATCATCACCACTATTATCACCATCACTATCACCACCACTATCATAATCACAGCTACCATCATCACGCGTGCGTATAATGTGTAAATAATGGTGATCATATGTCTTTTCTAGTCAATGGTTTTTAAGAACATTGTATCTAAACATTGGTGTGTGTGTATGCGTGTGTTTGCGTGTGTGCAAGCAAGCGCGCGCCTAGTGTGAGTGTTTGTGACATTTTATTCAAAGTTATATAATGTTTGAACAAATAAGAAATGTAGCTACTTCGTGTGTTTGATTATGATTTGTATCAATATGCCTGTCAGTATTGTAATTGCCCTTCAGGGATGATTAAAGTGTTTTTGACTTGACTTGACTTGACTTTGACTTGACTATCATCATCACCAAGATCATAATCACTAATAGCATCACCGCCACCACCATCACTACCACTGTCATCATCACCAATATCACCATCACCAATATCATTATCGCCATATCATCGGTTTAAATTGCGGTGGGTTTACTACCATGTTTTTTCCCCTTCTTTTGAAATGTGTTTTCTAAAAGCACAACAGACTACCATATCCAAACAGAGTGTGTCTAATAGCCTACTGTTTCAGACCCACTCTGTCGTACTAGACAAGAAAAATGAGAGAGAATTACAGTGTAGGAGACATACACCTTTATACTTGATGTCAACACAATTATTAATTTGTTTCTATGCTTCCTAAAATAATGTCGGGTGTCAGTGAATCGTGTTTTAAGAACTATCGTGTCACCAGGAAGGGAAAAGCGTAGACATTATTTTGAGGAAAAAGTAGTGGAGGAAAACAGTATTTTGAGAGTCCGAAACACGCTGTTTGATTCACATGGGCCCACATTCCTTTTTACAACTACTACCTGTTTTTCTTCTTATTAGCACACTTTCGCCTTTTGGTGGTGTTAGAATTTAAGTGTTTGTACCTGTTTAGCACACTCCTCTATATTTTTTACTTGTTAAAAATGTTAGTGTTTATATAGTTTAACACACTTTTTCGTTGTCCTTTTTCAAGTATTAAAGCTTTAGTGTTTGTACATGTTTTTATCTTGTAGACATACTTTTGCATTGCCTTTATAAAGTGTTAAGTTTTTGTATGTGTTTGTGCCTATCTATATCTTGTAAGCACACTTTTTCAAGTCTTTTATAAGAAGAGTAAAATTCATTATTATTATTGTTGTTATTATTATCATTATCGTCATCGTTATCATCATCGTCATCATCATCATCATCATCCCCACCACCACCATCGTCATCATCATCATCACCACCACCCCACCACCATCGTCATCATCATCATCATCACCACCACCCCACCACCACCATCATCATCATCATTATTAAAAAGTCAAAGGCCCGCACGTGAAGTAGACTTTAATTAACCTATTCCCCCCTAGTTCCTCGGCTAGAGCTAAACCATGAAGAGATTTTTGCTCGTACCGCCATTTTTACCGACCCTGAATTAAAGTAGCCGCATTTCGACTGTAGGGATTAACCCACTTACACCCCTGCCAAATATCAGCAAAGCAAGGAAGCAAACAAGCAAGCAGGAAGCAAACAAGCAAGCGAGCAAACAAGCAAACAAGCAGGCAAGCAAGCATATCATGTAGCCAGTGAAGAGGGTCCTTGGCGTTGTTGATGACGTCAGTGGCCTTGCTGACGTCAGAGGGTGTGAACAATGAATGGGGTCAGGGGTGAACAGTGGCAGGGGACTTCTGACAGATGACTAGTGAACCTCAGCTATCTGGTGGGAGTTTCACTGTCCCCTTGCTGGTTCAGCTGGTTTTTAGTTTTGTTTTCTGTGGTTGGTTGTTTTGCGTTCTACACAATGCTTGTTTTTTAATGGTCAAACACACGTGTATGTACGCACGCACGCACATACACTCTCTCTCTCACCCTCTCTCTCTCTCTATGTCTCTCTCTCACGCGCGTGCACACACACACACACACACACACACACACACACACACACACACACACACACACACACACACACACACACACACACACACACACACACATCAACTGGCAGACTACAGACAGACAGAAAAATTTTATGATGAAAGCTGTGATGGTGACTGTCATGATGACAGTGTGGATTTGTCCAGTAAAGTACCCTGCTGTCAGGGCTAGAGGTGTGTCTGATGTTGAGAGAGAGAGGGGGAGAAAGGGAGAGAGAGGGAGAAAGGGAGAGAGAGGGGGAGAGAGAGAGAGAGAGAGAGAGAGAGAGAGAGAGAGAGAGAGAGAGAGAGAGAGAGAGAGAGAGAGAGAGCACAGAGACACAGAGAGAGAGAGAGAGAGAGAGAGAGAGAGAGAGAGAGAGAGAGAGAGAGAGAGAGAGAGAGAGAGAGAATGAATGAATGAATGAATGAATGAATGAATGAATAATCTTTATTTTTCAAGGGTAACAGAGTAAGTAAGCATTACATACTTTTTTCATCCGGAGAGAGAGAGAGAGAGAGAGAGAGAGAGAGAGAGAGAGAGA
>CM060340.1:23776726-23779226 GCA_030674155.1 Stramonita haemastoma
TCTGTCTGTCTTTCTTCGCTACGTCTGTCTATTCTGCTGCTGTCTCTGTCTGTCTTGTCTTGTCTGTCTGAAATGCTGTCTCTGATCTCTACTTTGTCTCGCCTGCCTGTCTCTGTTGCTGTCGATCGTCTTCTGCTGTGTCTCTGTCTTTGTCTGTCTCTGTCGTTGCTTAATTTCGTCTCAGGGACAAACTTTCATGCTGTTGTGTGCTTATTTTCACATCTTTCATGATGTAGAAATACTTAAACAGAGATTGAAATCGAAAATAACAACCAAGAGAAATAGCCATAGAAACAGATACATGCACGCATGCACGCAGCGCACGTACCCCGCACGCAGGCGCACAAACAAACAACACACCACACACACACACACACACACACACACACACACACACACACACACACACACACACACACACACAATCACAGTCTTGTCCACTAAGCTAGGAGTTATCATGTCTTTGACAACAAAAACCTCGATCACCCAATGGGGCTTAGGGGTGTACGTGCTTAGTCTAGAGAGAAAACCTCTTGGATAAGACTTGTTCCATAACAGCAAAAGCTGGGAAAAGAATACTACAAAAGATCAGCTTTTCTCGAGTTCGTGCGTGTGAGGCAACGGTCCAAGAAACTATCTTATTTACTTGTCAGAATCCTGACTTAATCCTATAAGTGTTGTTTAAGAGAATAACGGCGTACTTTTCAAATACCAAGGATCGAACAATCCAGTGTCGGTGGTCGTTCTCTCAGTATTTCTGGTCCATCTATCTGGAAGGACCTCCCTCTCTCCATTTGTTAAAATCATTCATTTGACACGTTCAAATCCAATCTGAAGATACGCTTATTTCCTACCTAGGTTCTTCTTCCATTATAGCACAGTACTTACAACGGTTCCTACTCTCAATCAGTCTCCTCCATCTCCCACACCTTGCCGTGTGTGTGGTGTGTGTGTGTGTGTGTGTGTGTGTGTGTGTGTGTGCGTGCGTGCGTGCGTGCGTGCGTGCGTGCGTGTGTGTGTGTGTGTGCGTGCACGTGTGTGCGTTTGATGCTAAATATTCTTGATGCATTTCTGTTTCAAAATAGGTTTCAGGCAAGGAAACGTTATGGGTTGATCTATCCCCCATTGTGTAAATAAACGCAAGACAGTCTATACATCTTTTTTAAAAACTGAGATATATAGTAATGGTTTGTATACCTATTAAATTTAGGTTCATGTAAAAAAAAATTTAAAGCAAAAGAGGCATCAAAACTTTTTAATCCATACACCGTTTTCACTCAAGTTTCCCAAAGAAAAAAAAGTTACATTCAAATCTTAACTACTTTATACAGAGGAAGAGGGTGTGTGCAGACATAATATAATTATCTGACCTACTCCTGTCAAGTGAACACACACTGTGTCACTAATACCTATATGGGTTTCGTTCCTTTAGCAGTATACAGCCATGTCAGCTTCATATCGGATCCATGCCATTGTAGCCAGGGAGCCAGTGTTGTGCCTATACTGAAATAATCAGTTGACGTCTGCGAGGAAAGCTGACAGAGCTGATAACAGTGCGAGAGAGAAATGGCGGTGTCAGTGGGAAGGAGGGAGGGACATGTATCCTGGAACGTCCTCCCCTCGCATAATTCTGCGTCGAGACCACCAACATACATACACAGACCCAAAACTTGGACATGGATTTACAGACACTGACAGGAAACTCCGTCACAAAGATACAGACACAGACACAGTCACACACGTAGACAGAGAGACACACACGTCTACTACTACTACTACTACTACTACTACTACTACTACTACTACTACTACTACTACTGACTGCTGCTGCTGCTGCTGCTGCTGCTGCTGCTGCTGCTGCTGCTGCTACTACTACTACTACTACTACTACTACTACTACTGCCACTGCTGCTGCTGCTTTTTGCTGCTAATATCATCCTTTTTTCTACAAACGGTTGATAAGTTTGTTGGAATGATTTCCAATGGAATGATACTGTTTTGCTTCACTGGATTTGTTGTTTAACCTGGTTTCTCTGCTTACATCCCTGATTAATTGCACTAGATCTAGAGCTTATCAGACACAGCCACAAATATAGAACTTTTTAGAGAAAATACACTAAAATCATAGAGTTTCAAGGTGTGGGACTTAAAAGCTACAAAAGGGAAAACTCCAGAGTGTGTGTGTATGTGTGTGTATGTTTGTGTGTGTATGTGTTCGTGTGTGTTGTGTGTATACATGTGTGCATGCGCGAGTATGCTGTGTATGTGTGCCCACGTGAGTGTGTTGGTGGATGTGCGCGTAACTATGCATTTGAGAGCGAAAATGTGTGTTCAAATCTTTGTACTGTAGATATCTAATCCTAGAACAGTCTAAAAAAAATTCACTCAGGTTCATGAAAACTTTTGCTGGATACAAAACAGTACAAAACAGACCAAATCTCATATCTCTGTGATGGGCAAACCTGGGTCACAACAGCGCACAGATGACATAGCACAGCCA
>CM060340.1:23789226-23794226 GCA_030674155.1 Stramonita haemastoma
AATAAAAGAATACTTGCTCTGGTTGAATTAACCTGTTGAAATGTACTAACCATACAGTTGAGGGGGAGAGGGGGTAGCAATAGCTTTGACAATAATTGAACGTCTAAATGACGATCGACAGTTGACGGAATCTTTTGGGGGACTGTCAGAAAAGCGAGAAGGAAGACAAGTCTAGGCACCAAAGAGAAAAAAGGAGAGAGAGAGAGAGAGAGAGAAGAAGAGAAGAGAGAGAGAGGAGAGAGAGAGAGAGAGAGAGAGAGAGAGAGAGAGAGAGAGAACAGACAGACAGACAGACAGACAGACGACAGACAGACAGACAGAAGACAGACAGAGACAGACAGACAGACAGACAGACAGAAGACAGACAGACAGTGAGTGATGAGTGAGTGAGTGAGAGAGAGAGAAGAGAGAGAGAGAGGGAGAGGAGAGAGAGAGAGAGAGTAAAACAGTACATAATTGAATTCAATTTACCTTTCACATGAAAGAGGTCATTCTTACCAGTTACCCAAGTGTGCATATCAATTATCTCCGCCTACATTAATTTGAACAGAGACATAATCATCATCATATATAGTTCTTCCAACGTACACAAGCACCGATTTTGTGATTAATCATTATTTTGGAAGTGTTTTTTTGGGGTTTGGCTTCTTTTTTTCAATGTAGTTACCATCATTCAAAGAGTTGGCCACAGTGACACCAACCTCTTGGTACGTACCAACCACAACAGGGGGTCCTTGGCTTTTGAAACGAACACTAAAGGAGGACCAACAGTTGACTGGGTCTTTGGGGGGGGAACTGAAGAGAAAGTGAGAGGTGGGAGGACGAACTTGATACACCAAGTGAGAACTTGACTAACGTCATTCATGGGAAACAGAGAAAGATGGAAGAGAGAGAGAGAGAGAGAGAGAGGAGAGAGAGAGAGAGAGAGAGAGAGAGAGAGGAGAGAGAGGAGGAGAGAGAGAGGAGAGAGAGGAGAGGAGAGAGAGAGGGAGAGGAGGGGGGAGGGGGGGGGGCGAGAGACAGACAGAGTGAGAGAAAGAGTGAGTAGAGAGAGAGAGAAGACAGACAGAGACAGACAGAGAGAGGAGAGAGACTAAGAGAGAGAGAGAGAGAGAGAGAGAGAGAGAGAGGGGGGGGGAGACAGACAGACAGAGTGAGAGAAAGAGTGAGTTAGAGAGAGAGACAGACAGACAGAGAGAGGGAGAGAGACTAAGAGAGAGAGAGAGAGAGAGATAGAGAGAGAGAGACAGAGAGAGAGGAGAGAGAGACAGAGAGAGAGAGAGAGAGAGAGAGAGAGACAGAGACAGAGAGAGAGAGAGAGAGAGAAGGTGGTAAATCTTGGGTGCGGAAGAAAATGGAGAGTAGATGAGATATGGTATAGGATTCGTGCGTGACTGCCTTAGTAGAAGTAATGAGTTTTGGAGGGATGGGGGGGGGGATGGATGGGGGGGGGAACATGGGACCTAAGAGAGAGAGAGAGAGACAGAGAGAGAGACAGACAACAGACAGACAGACAGACAGACAGACAGAGACAGACTAGCAGACAGAGAGATTGCTGAGGGGGCAGAGAGAGAGAGAGAGACAGACAGACAGACAGACAGACAGACAGACAGACAGACAGACAGACAGACAGACAGAGATTCGATTCAAGAGAGAGAGACAGAGAAAAGGACAGAAGGGAACGACCTAAAGACTTCACCGCCTCCTTTCGCCTCAGTCCACTCGGGTGAGTGACTGAGAGAGAGAGAGAGAGAGAAAAAAAAAAACCTCGGAGACAGCAGGCAGGCTGGTTACCTGGGTGTTTGTGTGTTGGAGGCCAGGTCAGCCCTGCTCGCTCGTCTGGACACTAAGCTGAAACGCTGCTGATGCACTCTTCACCGGACTTGGGAGCTGTGACCCCTCGTATGAGCGGTGAGCGAGCTGGGGGTTAACTAACTGTCTTGAGGCCAGAGAGGAGAGAAACCGTGTGTAATCTTTGTGAAGATGCCATAGCCAGTTTTCGTCACCAGGAGTCAGACAAGGATGAAGTAGCCAGGTGGTTAATTACTGTGGGGTTTTGTGTGTTCTGTCGAGGTGACGGTCCTGGCATGACCTCTGTGGTCGGTGTGGGGGGGGGGGTTATAAACGATAAGATTGCGTTTGGATTTTTTTTGTGTGGTATAGATTATAGTTTAGATATTGAGTGGAATTGTGATTTTTATGTTATTTTATTATTTTGGTTTTTGATTATTCAGTGGGGGGGGGGTTGCGCTTTTAAACTATTTTGGGAGATTTTTAGGTTAAGTATTTCCCTTTTGATTAAGGCAAAACCTGGAAATGTTGACGGTAGTGACAGGTTGGGGTGAAGGGGGGAGGGGGTCGGTATTGTATTGTGTGTTTGTGCCTGTCCCCCTGACGACTCTCTTGGTCAAAAGACTTTTGATGCTGTCTAACAAGTGAAACACTGTGGAGTTTTTTGTTTGGTGTTGTTGTTGATTTGTTTGCAAAACACTTCAGCTTTTAATTTTGCAACATTTTGGGGGGTCCTGATTCGTTACGAATACTTCAGTACTTCATTTTAATACTTGTTTGTATCATCCAACCAAACATCTTTGAATGTTTTGTAAAGCAGTTTAACGTCTTTTTATGTCAGACCGTTGATTCATAGTGTAGTAAAGAGTTTTGCAAAGGCTATCAGTTTATGCAAACATCTTTTCCATATTTTTCTCTGCTTCCTTAGTGAAGCAATTTACTTTCCAATCACTGTAAACAAGCGTAAGCTCTCAGATTTGGCTTTGCTTATTTTTTTCAAAAGCAGCCCATTTGATTTTTTTTTATTCACAACAAGCAAGTGAAACGGTCATATTTGTAGTTCATTTCAGTGCCAAGGTTATTCCAGATGGTTTTTGGCTAATATTTACGCATGTTGTTTTTTTCCTCCCACTGTCCGAATAGACAACTCCAAAACAGACTGTTGACTATTTTGTTGAACGTTTTGACGTACTTTACGAGCTGAGTAGTGAAGGAAGACTTATGTAACACTCCAGTGTGTTCCTATTGATAGGAACTGAAGGGTAGGCTTACAGAACATTCCCTCGGTTTCGGAGTTTTGAGTGTGTCTTCACATAATTTGTTTTACTGCTCGTGGCTAAATTGCCTTCCCTAAGACTCCTGCCTGTACGGATTTTGGGTAGTGAGTATGAGGACAGGGGATACTAGGTCTACATTTGTTCTAGCAGAAACAGGACAGAGATATTGCCTCCGGTGGTATTGGAGGTGGGACATGCAGTTTGTGAAGAATCTCTCCAGTGTAAGCCATTGGTATTGACCACAGTGCTGTGACCTGACTTGATTTTTTTTTCGACTCGTTGGAAAGTTTCTGGAGCATTGAATTCAGTTTTTTCTGGCAGTGCGTTGTGGGAGAGTTGAACTGGCGGAGCCTTTCGTTCTCGTGTCAGGGTGCATGCTGGGTATGGTCGTGTCAGCCATACCACCAGCCAAAGCTGACCTTAAAAAAAAACTGACAGGGATTTTAGAGTTTGTACGATATCCTGCATGCTCTCGCACACGGGAACTCAGTTTATAGTCTCACCCGAAGGACTTCTGGGCACCGCACCGACATTAACTCCTGAAACAAATGTCCTAAGATTGGAGGAGATCTGGCCTGAACAAAGAAGGGGTGCCCCAGGACTCTCCGAGAAACTCAGGGCAAAGAAGGAATACATGAACTGATTGCTTTAGTGTGAATGCTGAAATTTTTTGCTGAACTGATTGCCTTAGTGTGGATGGTGAAATATACGTGCTGATCTTATTAAAATAATGCCCTCAAACAGATACCTCAGCGAAGATTTGAACCTTCCTCCCCAGTTACAGTGTAGCAGAATAGCCTAGCGATTAGACTCTCTGTGAAACTGGGATCAATCTGATGGTGTGGTGTTGCACAGAACTGATGATAATGATGTTATGGTGCTATGTTATTTTAACCCATTAGCATCCCGTTTAATGCAACTAATAAAACGAATAGTGTGTAATGATAAATTTTCTTTACGCAGTACTGACTTTTAAGGGAAAAAATGAAGCTTAGATATAATAAGTTTGTTAAAAGTAGTACTGTATTCTTTTCAGGTCAGGTTTTTTTTTACGTGCTTTGGATACACGATCAAAATATTTGTGTAAATCTTCGTTATGTAGGACTTGTGCACAAGGGTTTAAATCTTGTGGAAAGACCCTGAGGTGAAGAACGGAATCTTCAGTGTGTGGTTTGAGGCCCATTATTGACACACAGTCTGTGTACTTGTACTGATTAAAGTGGCTTGTGTGTGTGTGGAGAGGGAGGTCTGCAGTCATCGTTACTATGCATCGTGTCCTAATGCACGTACAGCAGGTTTGTTGATTTGTTTTCTTTTTTCCGGGTCTTTATTTTCTTTCTGTCTCTCTTTTCCCTTTCTTTCTTTACCTTTTACCTTTCCCTTTCTTTGCGCTGATTGTCTATTCCTTTTTCTTTTTATCTTTCTGTCTGTCTTGACTCTTCTCTGTCTCTGTCTCTCTGTCTGTCTGTCTGTCTGTCTGTCTATCTGTCTCTGTCTCTCTCTCTCTCTCTCTCCTCTCTCTCTCTCTCTCCTCTCTCTCTCTCTCTCTCTCTCTCTCTCTCTCTCTCTCTGTCTGCTGTCTGTCTGCTGTCTGTCTCTCTGCTGTCTCAGTCTCTCGGTCTCTATCTATGTGTGATAATAGTGTGTGAGAGAGACTTGACGCAAGAAAGGCTCGGAATGCCGTAACCTAATTATCTGGACAGTAAAGAGTGTGGTGTTTGGCTGTACATTAGTAGATCAATGCCGTGGTTTCCATGTTATGGAATGGCGCTCCGCTGCGACATTCCGTTGTTGTATGAGCCTACCAGCTTAAAGCAATAGAAATTATCGTTCTCTCTCTCTCTGTCTCTGTCTCTCTGTCTCTCTGTCTCTGTCTGTCTGTCTGTCTGTCTGTCTGTCTGTCTGTCTGTCTGTCTGTTCTCTCTCTCTCTC
>CM060340.1:23804226-23814226 GCA_030674155.1 Stramonita haemastoma
GCCTGCATACATACGTATGTTTGCCTTGGTCCGGATGCATAATGCAAGGAGAGAGCAAATAGCAAGCTGGGCTGTGCAAATAGGACGGGAGTCTTAAAAACCTGTTAGTTAGATCAATTGAATAAATTAACAGATCCTGATCTGCTCTGTGTGTGTGTGTGTGTGTGTGTGTGTGTGTGTGTGTGTGTGTGTGTGTGTGTGTGTGTGTGTTGTGTGTTTATGTGTGTGTAAGTGCATGCACACTAGCACACATGCAGACAAATTTGAACCAGAGACATACAAATAATTATATGTGCATACACACGCACGCGCATGCGCACACGCGTACACGTACGTATACACGTGCACGCGCACACTCACATGCACACACACTCACCCACAAATGTACATGCGCGCTTACCTAGACAACCCATATAAACAGACACACACGCAGACTCAGAAACAAACACACCCTCTCTCTCTCTCTCTCTCTCTCTCTCTCTCTCTCTCTCTCTCTCTCTCTCTCTCTCTCTCTCTCTCTCTCTCTCCTCTCTCTCTTCACACACACACACACACACACACACACACACACACACACACACACACACACACACACACACACACACACACACACACACACACACACACACACACACACACGCCGTGCCTATATCTTTTTCTCACGCACTCAGTGACACCCGTTGTATGGGTTGTAAGAACACTCCTGACCAACATTAGAATAGACAGCAATGGCCATCAAAGAAATGAAAAAAAATAAGGAGAAAATAATGTTTCCGTAACTATTCGCTTATGATTTCTTCTTCCATTTTTCTCCTTCAGGAACAACATTATTGATTTCCCTCTCCAATTTCCTCAATCGAATATTTTGTGAAAGGACACTGAGAAGAAAAATGATTTTGATTTTTGTGGTGGTATTTGTTTGTTGTTTTTTTGTCCCTCCTTTCGTATAATATGCAGACCGTGTTTGCTTGGCTTTGATGATAGATATATGCGTCATTGTCAAACATTTCTCTGTTCCTTTAGGGTTTTGTTACTTGGTAGTTTTGTTGTTCCTGTTGTTGTTAGGTTTCTGGTTTTTGCTTTTCGTTTGTTTTGTTTTTGTGTTTTTGTTTGTTTTGCTTTGTTGTTTTGTTTCCATTCCATGGCATCCATGCCTCACTAATGGTGAATTTTTGTTTGTGACAATTTAACACCACATTATGGCGAACGTATTATTCAATGCCGTCTTCCCGCGCCACATTCACTCCGGGGAACATGGCAATTTGAAATATACGGTTTCAGAATAGAAACAGACTCTCAGAAAGTCTGATCATTGTCTACGATCGCAGTAGGAAAAGGAATAGGTGGACAATGTCACAGACTGGACCTTAAAGTGTGTTTGCTGAGAAGCCGGGCATTGGAGCACAACCATGACAGATGTAGACAGCTGGTGTGATGATCCATGCAGAGCCCCAACAAGGACTCTTGATGATGATAAAGGATTGGGGTAGCTAGTTCTCACATACGTCTCCGAAGTCGGAATGCAGCTACCTTCATAGTGGGCAAAAACTGTGGCATGTGCAAAATCTCACCATTGGTGAGCCTCAGAGCTCCAGCTGATGATCGAATTAAAAATTGCAGTACATTGCGTCGTTGTCATCTGTATGCAGAAAGTTTGAACGATGTTTTTTTATATATCAGAATTGTGTACAACAGTTTTTCTAGCTCCCATTGTTGTATGACCTAGTAAATAGGCCTATATATGTGTGAATTTTCTTAGATAAAACATGTTTAAAGCACACAAACAAAACAAACTACCAAAACCAAACCAAACAAAACTAAACACCCCCCCCCCCCCAAAAAAAGAAAAACCAAAAAACAAAAACAAAAACTAACAAGCAAATCAACAAAACCCACTCTCCCTGTGAAAAAGGCCCTTATTGTGAACGTACGCAGCAGACGATAGCAATGTCTGCGAATCAGGGAAGGGACCTATCGATCAGCTGATCAAATGATCAGGGAGCGGAAAGAAGCGACAAGGGCCAAGTGAGATAACGATCAATCTGTCTTGGTGCCAGAACCTGGGAGGAGGAGGGAGGGGGATAGAGGAGATGGGTGCGACAGGGGGAGGGGGAGGTAGAGGAGGTGGGTGGCACGGGGCAGGGTTGAAAACCTCTCCACACGAAGGCAGATTCTGTCTTTTTGTCTTGGCGTCAGCAGGACGTGGGGAAAGGCCTGGTGTTACGTTAGGGTGTCAGTGCTTACGTCAGTCAGGCGTGTTTGTCAATGCCAGAGAGGCCGTGGCACGAATTAGGCCATGAAGTTTTCTTGAATCATGGCTGGTAGGAGTAGTGGGGAATTGTGAAAAAACAGGATTGAAAATCCAAACTGGCTGATTGTTCGTAACGGCTCCTTTTCACTGATTGAGGATTGATTTTGTTTTTTTTTTTTGTTGAGTGTTTTGTTATTGGTTGATTTTTTTTCTGTTTTTGTGAGTGGTGGATTTGATTTTGATTCTTTTCCTTTTTTTTTAAAATTAGTTTTATTCCTGTTCTTTTCGTTTTTTATGCTATCCTTCTTTTTTTGATTACTATTTTCTTCTTATGGTTAACTCTACCATGCATTGGTTACCTTATCGAAAGCCGTATCCGAGCGAAAATAATTTTTAATGCCCAGTGCCCCAGGAGGCCTGTTAGACTACTGCCAAACGTGATTTAGTTTTCATTCAAGGCTACGTATAGTTTTCTCTTGTGGTGTGACTTGAATCGCTCAAAGCTGTCGATATTTTCTTCGAAAAATTATTATCTTTGGTTTTGCTTTAATTTATGCAAACAAGACTTCCTAATACAAAAATCTCTTCTCACATGATTTTGTTCAGAAATAGATACAGTGACGGCCAGAAAGTATCGTTTACGGCTTATTGGAAAACTGGCGTGCGAAAAAAAACCTATTGATTAATGAAATACTTATACAGTTGTAATAAAGGCAGGACCTATTTTCATTGCCAAATGTCGACACGAAATCAGATTGTGGGAACTTATCCGTGCAACAAAAATCACAGTAACAACAACAAAAACCAACAACAAAAGCGAGAACGACTTTGAGTATTTTACAACAGAATGGTCAAATTCTAGCGAACACTGCACCCGGACTTGAAAACATGCAAATCGGACGCGAGATCATTGGTGGATAGGCAGACCACGTGACGCACATCAAAAAAGTATGGCGCAGGCGAAAGTTCCCTCCGTATGAGAGAGGAAGAAGTGAGGGGTGGGGGCCTTCCGAAGTGTGGGTTCAAACCCCAGGAGCCTGGCCTGTGTTGCTGTCGACATTCTCCTCTCGCCGTCTGTCTGGAACTGCAGGTAAAAAATGATAGGAGGGCACTGGTGGCGAGTGGACAGGCATAAGTTTGTCATCATCCTTTGAATCTGGTTTGGTTAGCTTATTAATCTCAAAGTTGAAATGACAAAGTGCTTTGTCTTGTAGAAGAAGTCTCTGCGTGTGAATATTTCTATAGTTTTTTTAGATAGAGAAATATTTTTTTTATACCGAGAACATTGGTTATTATACTTTAAGATGAGTCGAGGATTTAGAATCATGAGTTTGGTATGTCTGTTTATAGCTACATGTGCATGACTTCTCGTATCTATGCACAAAGAAAGAATAGTTAATGTCAGTATGTAGCTTGTCTATGCACACACCAACATATACCTAACGCATACTAATCATACATACATACATACATACATACACTACATAACAACAACAAAACATACAATACATACATCAACATACATACATACATACATACATACATACATACATACATACATACAAAACGATAAATACAGACTCTTATTGGCCATGGTAGTGTTAAACGCTCTCTCTCTCTCTCTCTCTCTCTCTCTCTCTCTCTCTCTCTCTCTCTCTCTCTCTCTCTCTCTCTCTCTCTCTCTCTCTCTCTCTCTCTCTCTCTCTCTCCTCTCACCACACACACACACACAACACACACACACACACACACACACACACACACACACACACACACACACACACACACACACACTGCGAGACATACATTCTAAATGGCCTACGGTAGCGTTAAGCAAATATCACCGGAGGGTCTACAAATTGGGGATTAGTAAATATGCACATGAGGCTGCATTTAATGAAACACTGTGTGTGTGTTTCTTTCCGTGTCATTTACGTACGTACTTTCCTAGAGGTAGTTCATTTTCGGGATTTATTCTATTGCATGCTACTCGAAGATTTTATCTAACCTCCTTCAATGTTATTTTTTTCGCTCTTTTGTGAACGTTTGAATAGTCTTGTGTTTTCTTGAATTTGTTTTTGTTTTCTTTTTTTTCTTTCCTTCTTCGTCCTTTCGTGTTTTGTTGTTGTTGTTGTTTGTTCTTTCTTTCTTTCATTTCTTTTTCTTTTTTTCTTTTTCTCCTCCCGTCTTCTCTCTCTTTCCTTATTCCGTTGTACTTTTTTTTAGTTAGTATATGGGTCATCTCTTCCTTCTTAATGTTTGTCAGCTTCTGCATCTTCTTCTCTGTCTGTTATTTTGTTGCGTTTTTATTACAGATGTCGATGTCTCTTCTTCTTTTCCTTCTTTCTTTCTTTCTTTCTTTTTTTTCTTCTTCTTCTCATTGTCATCTTCTTCTTTCTTTCTTTTTTCTTTCTAACTTTCTTTCTTTCTTTCTCTTCCTACTTCTTCTTCTTTATCATGATCATCATGATCATGATCTTGATCTTCTTCTTTTTTTTTCTTCTTTCTTCTCTTCTTCTTCTTCTTCTTTTTCTTCTTCATGCAGTTGACATTATTGTTTAATATATATAATATATATATATATATATATACTATATATCTTATTATATATATTTATATATTATAGTAAAATAATAATAAAAACACGACTGTGTTCAACTTCATCTCTTTATTTGACAGCAAATTTTCGCTTCTATTCTGAAGCTTCATTCAGCTGAATCAACACACACTGCGAGCATACATTCTAAATGGCTCGGTAGCGTTATGCAATATCACCGGAGGTGATGAGCCTGTGAGCCTGATGAAGCTTCAGAATAGAAGCGAAAATTGCTGTCAATAAGAGATGAGTTGAACACAGTCGTGTTTTTATTATTATTTTACTTTTTACCTCAACTGTGTGCTGGAGGAGCGTGCCAGCAGAACTGTGGGTTTTTTCAAGTGAACTATTATATATATATATTATATTATATTATATTATATATTATATATATATATCCGTTTGTGATGTGTGTGCTCCATTTATAGATCTTTTTTACAGTGCTTCAGAAGTGTAAACCTTTAGTCCAGTTTTAGTTCTTTTAGTTTTCACGCGCACATGTGTTTATGTCCATTCCAATAATTATGTTCGTATACATGTATGTCACTAATTGCTCATGTATATAGTTGTTGTTTTGACTGTCGCTCATATCTAGTTAATATGATTGCTGTTTTTATTTTCCTAACCATTTATTGTTATTTTTTCCCTTTTATTCTGTCATTATTTCATTGGGTCCATCTCTGTTATTGTGCATAAGCGCTGCATACTTACTTCATACTTCAGGTCAAATAGTATACAGTTTCCATTTCAGTTCCTCTTTATTACTTAACAATGCATGATTCGATGAATATTATCAGTTGTGTATATATTTGCCACGTACATATTATTATACAAACACATCTTCTCTGAATCTGCTTACTAACATCATTCATTTAAACATTACTGGTATATTTGGGTAATTTCATCACTTCACTTTTCTTTTATAATTCACTTGAAATGTCGAAATCGATACAAGTTGTCAGCGTATCAAATGAGCAATAACAGTCAGCCCCATTGACACCTCGTTTCCTCCTGTGTGTTGCAGAGAAAGGCAGGAGTCTCGTCCCCTCTCTGACAGAGAAAAGTAAAGAGGCTCGTGCAACACGTTCCCCGGTCATCGTCAGCAGGTCAGCCAAGGTCAAGGCCAGACCTACCGCGTCCTCGCTCCGGTCACCACAACGACCTTTGACCCCTACAAGGTCAGGGAGTGCTCGGGCGGAGAGCAATTCTTCCGAGATCTCCGGTCAGAACAACAAAGAAGAAGCCAAGGATTCTGTTTCGACTATAGCGTGGTAAGCTACTCCGGGATGAAAGTCACGCTGAAGGCCAGTACTTAGAGAGCGGGAGAGAGGTTTGGTCAGACGGACACTCACAGGCCTCACCTCACCGCACACAGGTGAATCTTCTCAGAGACACTGACGGGGCAGGTTCAGCGAAACGTCCTCCCAGTCCTTTACAGAAAGCGTCACTGAATCAGGAGGACCTGTTGTTGCAAAGACCACCCAGTCCTTCATACACCTGGGGTATCCGAAGACAAAGGCCACCCGTCCTTCATATACCGGGTATCCAGAAAGACCAAGGCACCCGTCCTTCATATACCCGGGGTATCCAGAAAGACCAAAGGCCACCCAGTCCTTCATATACCGGGGTGTCCAGAAAGACGGAAGAACATCCAGCCCAGGGACAACAGCCCCACACCTACCAGACCTGTTCATGTTCACACAGGTCTCTCTCCAGTGCTTCACGGTCACTGGACAGCTCTGACGGACAGTCAGTGACTAGTTCCCCACAGTCTGCTGCCAACGTCTCTGACAAAAGGTCAGCCAGTGTTCTCAGCTCAGACCAGCCGCGCAGACAAACGTCCAGCAAGTCCTGTCACTCCGACACATTCCGCGCAGAGGGTCAGGCAGTCCTTTCAAGGCGGTGACCTCGTCAGACGACCGGTCCTGCCAGTCCCTTCCAGTCGCTCAGTCCTCAGCGCGTGCACAGTCCTCTGCTGTCTGAGGGCTTGTCTCGGGAGCGACGTTCCAACAGCCCCCTTCAACCGCCACTGAGGCCTCAGATCAGGAGGCCGTCCAGCCCTTTCCTGTCAGAAGGACCGCGCCCAGGAACAGCTCTCCTGAAGCCTACGAGCCAGCAGAAGGGGACTGTGGGGGCGTCCGCAGGGTCAGCAGCCTCTAGCCAGCAGGCGGGAGGCTTAGACAGTCCCTTCCAGCCCATCGTCCGGAAAGAGGAGCAGCGTCTGTCAGCTCTCTCGGTCCCTGCAGCCAGCACCAGTTTTGTTCTCGTGGCGGCGAAGAAAGCAGAGGACTCTCAGAGGGTTGTAGACTCCACAGCTCCTGAAGAAGAGGGTGGGGAAGAAGCTTCAACTGTCATCAGTCAGTCTCAAGTCACACTATCCCAATCTTTGGCTAAAAAACAACCTCGGTCTGCTTCGAACAACACCCAAGAGGTTGAAGACACAGACACTGAGACACAGAACAGGCATCCTGCATTCAGCAAGCACAGCTCAGCTTCGGATGTTATCAGCGATTCTGCACAACCGTCACGATCTGTAAAACAGCCAGTTAGCACCAAGGAGAGCTCCTCCTTGTCCGTAAAGAACAAAACTGACTTTTCCGTTGAGCAGTTGCCAGAGAATGACTCCGTAAAAAATATCTTCGTCAGATGTAACAAACAGAAGTAAAGAATCTGACCAACAGGTTTTTAGCTCTGCAGAACAATTATCAGTACAACCGGAAAGTGAATCCAGTGCAACGGGTGACGACCTTTCTGCGGCATCAGTGACCCGCAGAGAAAGCTTCAACTGGATCTGCTGAACCAAGTGAAAGCCAGGCTCCACTCCAGAACAGAAAGCCTCAGCTCAGAAGAGAAGTATCAGGAAGCCGTTCGTAACAGGGCCTCCAGATCTTTTTCCTCATCCTCTGTCCCACCAGAGGGGAGCAGTGCAGATGTCGGTCAGGTGAGAAAGGAAAGGACAACTTCCTCAGCCCGAGAAGCTGAACACGTCAGAGTGAAAGAAGCGGACTCTGCACCGTTACCTCAATCCACATCTTCTCAACAAGACCGTAGCGGAACATCGAAATACAAAGAAGTCCGACAACTCATCCAGAGCACAGATTTCAGACCCACTGCCCCTGTGTCCAAAGACACACCCAGAGAAAAGAAAGACGAAGACAAAGCTTTGTCCGTGTTTGAAAAACTGGACAAAGGTATCAAACCTTCCATGTCGAAGAGTCTGGTTTCTTCCTTAGCCACCAAGTTCAACACTACTGGAGAAGGTGAGCCTGAGGACAGCAGCCACGTCCAGAGACGGGGGTCATTCAAAGGCCAGAAGCGAGAGGAGGACTCGGAACACGCGCTCAGGAGTCTGGCCCCGCGTCGCGCATCGTCCCTGAACATTCACGACGCCGCAAAGAAACCTGTGGTGGTGAAGAGAGAACCGCCATCAACGGAAGAGAAACGAGGCGTCAAGAAAGAGAGCGTTGTGGAACACCAGGACACGAAAACGCACGTCACCCCAGCTCAAGACACAGACAAGTCGCAGGATTCTCCACAACCCAAGGAGGTGAGAAAGGCGGTACCCCACACCCCGCAGAATGGGGCCTACACCAAGAACAGGCGCAGCTCCGCCCCTTCCTCCTCCGTGTACATGAAGAAGTACTGGCCCTCGCCCAGAACCAACCCTCAGCACGGCTCGGCCAAAGCCTCCGCCATGGAACAAGCCTTCTCCGCCCTCCTCGACGACATCGAGACCTTCAGCGCTTCGGAAGGCACAGGGTCCGACCTGGACTTCAGCGACGGGGACGACACCCAGACCCCACCATCCCCAACCGCCCTCCGCAAAAACAACACCAACACCACCACCACCACTATCAAGGATAGCAACGACAATACCATCAAAGACGACACGCATTTGGTGGACAGGAGTCGCGCTCCCCCACCCAGAAGCGGCGACAACTTGGCGGGTACCAGCCTCAGGCGGAGCAGCTCTTGGAGCAGTAAAGCAGGTCCCCCTGCCTCGCTCCGTCCCGTGAAGGAGACAGCAGAGGACAAAATCAGTCCTGTGGACAAAACTGTGTCTGTGTCTACCAGCGCTAAGGAGGAAGACTCCAAGAAAAACTATGTGAATCAACAGGAGAGAGTGTCTGGGAGGGTTGAGGCACAGAAAGCAGCAGAGGAGGAGGAGGAGAGGAGGAGGAGGGGAGTGGACAAAGTGAACATACCCCCCTCCTCCACCCCTGACTTGGTGAAGGAGGATAGCGGTATAGGCATGGGGCCCGGGGAGGGGGACCAGCACACGACTGGGACTGCTACTACTGCTGATGCCGTAAGTTGTTGTTGTTGTTGCTGTGGATGTTGGTGGTGGTGGTGGTGATGGTGTTGTTGTTGTTGTGGATGGTGTTGGTGTTGTTGTGGATGTTTTTGTGGGTGGTGGTGTTGTGGATGTTGTTGGTGGTGTTGTGGATGTTGTTTTTGTGGATGTTGATGTTGTGGATGCTGTTGTAATTGCTGTTGTTGTTGTTGTTGTTGTTTGTGAAGCTGGATTGTTCCTTATTGTTGTGGATGCTGTTGTAAATGCTGTTGTCGTTGCTGTTGTTCTTTGTGAAGCTGGATTGTTCCTTGTTGTGGATATTGTTGTTGTTGTTATTGTTGTTTGTGAAGTTGAATTGTTCCTTGTTGTTGGTTTTGTTATTAATTTGAAAGTCTGTGCGATGGTACGCTTTCCTGGTAGGGGTGGAAAGGGGTGGGAGCAGGGTAGCCAGGCTGTTGTTTGATTGTTGTGTTGCCTGAGTTGTTGATGGAGCATCTGTCAAATCTGTATGTCGGGCAGTCTGTCTGCCTGTCTGTCTGTCTATCCATCGGTCTTTATCCCTTTCTCTCTGTCTGTCTGCCTGCCTGTTCTTTTCAATCCATCAACCTATAAGCCTATCAGTCTGTCTATGCACCAATGTATCGATCTGTCTGTCTGTCTGTCTGTCTGTCTGTCTGTCTATCTATCTATCTATCTATCTTTTTATTTATTCATTTATTTATCTATCTATCTATCTATATCTGTCTGTCTGTCTGGATATCTATCTATCGACCTGTCTATCTGTCTGCCTGCTGCCATTCTCTCTGTCTGTCTGTCTGTCTGTCTAGCTATCTACGTGTCTGTCTATTTTTCTGTCTGT
>CM060340.1:23836726-23844226 GCA_030674155.1 Stramonita haemastoma
CTCTCTCTCTCTCTCTCTCTCTCTCTCTCTCTCTCTCTCTCCTCTCTCCCCTCTCCTCTCTCTCTCTCTCTCTCTCTCTCTCTCTCTCTCTCTCTCTCTCTGTGACAGATAGGGGGAAGAGGACAGGCACACATTCATAGATAGACAGGTAAAATCTACATTTCCTCTAGCGCCCAGATTTTGACACACTGAGAAGAGAAAAGAAGTATTTTAGCCTATGTCTTCATGCTGCTGTTATTGTTGTTTTCACCCTATATCGATTTGTTGGTTCATAAAGCAAAAAAGCCTTTGCATATCTCATTGTCTTTTTACTTCTGTTATTTGTTACATAAAAACAAAAGGCCTCTGCAGATCTCGTCTTTATATTCCTGTCATTTGTGACATTACACACAACAACATTTGATAATCTCAGTGTTTTGTAACTTAAATTGTTATTTCAGTTACTGGCTACATTAAACAGAAAGGTCTTTGTACATCCCACTTTCTGTTTATTCCTATTAATTGTTGCATTATACAAAAAGGCCAGTGCACACCTCATTGTCTTGTTATTCTATTACTGGCTACATTAAACGAAAAGGCCAGTGCACATCTGTCTGTTTAGACCTATCACTGGCTACATTAAACAAAAAGGCCAATGCACATGTGTCCGCATAGACCTATTACTGGCTACATTATACGAAAAGACCGATGCACATCTTACTGTCTTACTATTTTTTTTAGTCCTATTAATGTTGTATGTCCTAGTACTTGCTACATTAAACAAAAAGGCCAGTGCATCTGTTACTGTTTTTGTTATTGTTATTGTTAAATTCTTTTATATCGAGGATAATGGAACAAGCACTTATGTGCTTTTTTCATCCAGTCCCCGTGTGGTTAAGTTCTATTACTGGCTTCATTTTAAACAAAACGGCCAGTGCATGCGCTACTGTCTTTTTAGTCTCTGTTATGGCTTCATTAAAACAAAAAGGCCAGTGCATATCTTACTGTCTTTTAAGACCTATTACTGACTTCATTAAAAAAAAGGCCTGTGCATATCTTACTGTCTTTTAAGACCCATTACTGGCCTCAGTAAACAAAAAGGCCAGTGCATCTGTTACTGTTTTTTAAGACCTATTACTGGCTTCATTTAACAAAAAGGCCAGTGCATGCGTTGTGTTACTGTCTTTGTAGTCTCTGTTACTTGCTGCATGCTACAAAGACTTGTCGACTTTCCGTGTGTTTAACACAGTGTCAGCCCTTATTTTGCCATACCTTTGAAGTTCCTAAGCTAATATTTGGCTCCCCAAATGCCCGCAAAAGACGTAAGATTTTAGGATTTGCGCCTGTTTGTGTCTGACAAAAAGGCTGACTGAGTTATCTGTGTGTCTGTTTGTGTGTGTGTGTGTGTGTGTGTGTGTGTGTGTGTGTGTGTGTGTGTGTGTGTGTTGTGTGTGTGTGTGTGTGTATGTGTGTGTGTTATGTGTGTGTGTTTGTGCGCGTGCTCACGCGCGCGCGCGCGCGCGCGCGCGCGCGCGCGGTGTGTGTGTGTGTGTTTGTGAGGAAGGTGGAGGGGTCTGGATGGGAGTGTGGTGTGGTGTGTGCGTGTACTTGCGTGTGTCTGCGAGTGTGTGTGCGTGTGTACCTCTAAGCGTTTCCAGAGAGAGAGAGAGAGAAAGAGACAGACTGAGAAAGAGCCAGACAGATAGACAGACAGAATGATTCAGACACACATACACACACACACACATACACACACACATACTCACACTCACATGGAGAGGGAGGGAGGGAGAGAGAGAGAGAGAGAGAGAGAGAGAGAGAGAGAGAGAGAGAGAGAGAGGAGAGAGAGAGAGAGAGAGAGAGAGAGAGACGTACACACACACAGATAGATAAAACACACACACGCACGCACGTACGCACACACCCCTACCCACACACACACACTTACACACACACTTACACACACACACTTACACACACACACACGCGCGCTGACAGAAAAACATACGCGCACACACACACACACACACACACACACACACACACACACACACACACAGCGCGCGCGCGCGCGCGCACACACAGAGCTACAGCTTCACGCAGAAGAGAGGAAAGTATGAATAAACTGTCAGGTTTCGCTAGCGCAACGTAACTCTGGTGACAGCAGCCCCGGTTATTTTTTTTCTCTTTTTTTCCCTTCCTCTCCTCCATCCCCTCTTCCCCCCCCCTCTCCCCACTCCCCCCGTCCGCTCCAACTTTCTTTTCTTTTTCATTTTCTTTTTGTTTCCCTTCTGTCCTACTCGAGATGTAAATTGCGGCGTGGGGTGATGTGGTTTATGCATGGCTGGATAGACAGATCAGGAAGGCCGGTAAAAATCTCTTGCTTGCGTTACAGCTGGTAGAAAATTAAATGGATTTGTGTGTTTGTGTAGTGTAGTGTGTGTGTGTGTGTGTGTGTGTGTGTGTGTGTGTGTGTATGTGTGTGTGTGCGTGAGTGTGTTTTAAAGGCTTGAGCAGAGTAGAATGATTCGTGTGGAGGGTATATATATTCTGATTTGAACTAGAGAGCGCACATGGGCACATCTGTATAGGTACACACACATGGTTGTAGTTATATAGGCCTGTGGTGTGTGTGTGTGTGTGTGTGTGTGTGTGTGTGTGTGTGTGTGTGTGTGTGTGTGTGTGTGCATAACGTGCATGTCTTTATGCCTGTATGCTTAAACGTACAGGCACGCGTACACATGATTGCACACAGGCAGAGGCACACACACACGTGCGCTCGCTCGCTCGTATACACACCCACACAAACACAAACACTCTCTCTCTGTCTCTGTCTCTCTGTCTCTGTCTCTGTCTCTCTGTCTCTGTCTCTCTCTGTCTCTCTGTCTGTCTCTGTCTGTCTGTCTGTCTGTCTGTCTGTCTCTCTCTCTCTCTCTCTCTCTCTCTCTCTCTCTCTCTCTCTCTCTCTCCTCTCTCTCTCTCTCTCTCTCTGTGTGTCTCTGTTTGTCTGTCTGTCTGTCTCTCTCAATCTCTCTGTCTCTGTCTGTCTGTTTGTCTGTCTGCCTGTCTCTCTCTCTCTCTCTCTCTCTCTCTCTCTCTCTCTCTCTCTCTCTCTCTCTCTCTCTCTCTCTCTCTCTCTCTCTCTCTCTCTCTGCGGCAGCCGGTTGACCCCCTGGAGAGCGGATCGAATAAAGAAATCTCCTGTGACCGAAAGCAGTGATCAGTGTACATTACATTACTATTCGAAACGGTGTAATGTGATACAACACAATATGATTCAAGCGATACAAGGCAATACAAGACGATACAATACAATGCAGTACAATATAACGCAATACAATACAATGCGATGCAATATGATGCAACACAATACATTGCAATCCAATACAATGCAACACAACACAATACAATTCAATACGATGCGACACAACATAAAACAACACAATACAATAGAACGCACGCGGCTCATTTGAATACAATACAGTAGAACTCAACGCTATAAATACAATATAACAATTGTAATACAACACAAATACAACAAAATGCAAGACAATACACTGTGTTTAGTTATCATCGCTGTTCTCTCGGATGTTTGGATACAACAATCGAGTTTGTACAAAGGACACAAGGTCTTAGGTTACACGCTCTCATAACGACATGGGAGGTACAACTCTCTATCAATTAACAGGAAAAACTCCATTTCAGGGAACCTAGTTCTTGCTTGAAAACCGCTGCTAGAAATCCAGAGACAGCCAAGTGTCTATTAAGCGGAATCAATAACAGCAAAAAGCAAACGAAAAAGACCAAACTGGATATGTTCCATTCCAATCCATGGATAACTCCCCCCTCCCCCATACCCCCCCCCCCCCCTCCCTACTGCATTACCGTAGTTTCAAAAAAAATCTTAATTTTGTTCTTTTTTCCCCCCGTAGTTCAAAAGAAACAAAAAAATGATTGTAACTCTTGTGTTTTAATTCAGATACTGATACATTATATTGCTGCTAAAGACAATCTGAGATCGACAAGGACAAAAATAGATATCTTTCGTTAAAAAAAAAAACACAACAAACAAAACCAACAAAAAAAACAAACAAACAACAACAAAATTAATAGAAGTACAACAGAACAGTTGGGAAAATGTAAGCCCTCAGACTACAATTGTCTCAAACAAGTTTTTAATTTAAGTTTCGGCTCCGGGGTGGGGAAAGGGGAGGGGAGGGGGGGGTATTCACAGCTAAGAAAAAAAATCACGAACAAACGTGCATGATTGTAGACTTTCCTTAGAAAAACAGTAGTGACGTAATCAGACAGAGCAGTGACGTATTCCTGATGACGAAGTGTTGTCCTCACCCTTAATGACGTGATGTTGCTGTGTGTTTCAGGAGAGCCAGGAGGCGGTGTATGACGCTCAGTGTGCCTCCCTCACCTCCGCTCTCTCCTCGCTAGTGGATGGTAAGTGTGTGTGTGTGTGTGTGTGTGTGTGTGTGTGTGTGTGTGTGTGTGTGTGTGTGTGTGTGTGTGTGTGTAGTGTTGTTGTGTGTTGTGGTGTGGTGTGGTGTGGGTGTGTGTGTGTGTGTGTGTGTGTGTGTGTGTGTGTGTGTGTGTGTGTGTGTGTGTGTGTAAGTGTGTTGTGTTGTGGCGTGTGTGTGTTGTGTGTTGTGGTGTGGTGTGTGTGCATGTGTGTGTGTGTGTATGTGAGAGAGAGAGAGAGATTTCCACAAATTATCATTGTTACCACCTACCATCATCATTACTACCACCATCATCCACTACCACCACCACCACTACCATCACCACTACCACCACCACCACTACCATCACCACTATCAACACCACTGCCACCACCATCATCAATACCAACACCACTACCACCATCATCATCATCACCATCACCACCACCATCATCATCACCACCACCACCACCACCACCACCACCACCACCACCACCACCGCCGCCACCATCACCACCACCACCACCACCATCACCATCACTACCATCACCACCACCATCACCACCATCATCACCACCACCACCACCATCACCATCAGCCACCACCCCTACCGCCACTACCACCACCACCACCACAACTATTTTCTTTCTTTTTTTCACAGATGAAGCAGAGGCCGACTCCCCTCCCCATCACCACCCACTCTCCACACTGCTTGAAGAGGACTCTCCCCCACCCCCATCCCCTCCTCTGACGGCCCCTCCCCCTCTTCCTCTCTCCTCCTCCTCTCTCTCCTCCTCCCCCTCCTCCTCTAACGGCACCGGCCTTGCTGACGTCACGTTAGACTCCGACATGACGTCATCGGCCTTCTTGGTGCTGAAGTCACCGGACTCGGGGGCCGTGGAAGTTCCGGCAAAAGTGCCGGAGAAATCGGCCACCTCTTTGGAAAGATCCGTCAGCTTCAAGGAGGATAGTCATGGTGGCATCGTTTATCGAAAGGTAGGATCTCAGGGGGTTTTGGGCGTTTTGTTAGGGTTGGTTTTGTTTGTTTGTTTGTTTGTTTTGTTTGTTGTTGGTGGTGGTGGTGGTGGTTTTTTCACAGCTTTTCTTTTTGTCTTTTGTTTTGTACTGGATTTTCCTGATCGAATACAAAGTATATATCTATATCTATCTGTCTCTCTTTTTCTCCTATTCATTTTTTTGCTAACATACATTCTAAGCATATTTTCATTCTCTTTTTATCACCGTCTTTTGAGGGCAGATTCAAAAGGCCACAGGGATATAAAAAAAATTCTTGTGAATGCAATTGACACTTTTAAATTCAGAAAAGTGTCTTGCTGTAAGGTACCACAGCAGGTGGAGTTTCAGTCATTGCTGGGACCTCTGATGAGGGCTCATCCAGGAGCTGATACTCGAGTCAGGTCAGACCAAAGGCATGGTTCTTACTCAAAAATGCCTAAAATGCTGTCATTGAAAGACGTTATTTCCTAGAATTTATTTTTATTTCATTTTTTATTTATTGAATCTTTGATGAGTCATTTTCAAAATCAATGAGAAGTTGTAAGTGGGTACCTGCATTTGTTTTTCCTCCACGACTTTTTCCTCATATATCATTCCCAATAAGGTCATCACAAGACCTTCAACTTCACCTATCCCGTAATCTTGTCAACTGTTAGGGCACCCACTGCTTGAAGAACAGACCTAGTGGAAATGACAAGTTTTCTTTTACTGTGTGTTGTTGCAGTCCTTTTCTTTAAAATTGTTTCTTTAAAAGACAGTCTGGCTTATTCCACATTCAGGCTCTTCTTTTAAATACACGTTTATCCCGAAGTCGGAATGCGGCTACCCTCATAGTGAGGAAGAACTGTCGCATAGGCAAAATCTCAGCATTGATGAACCTCGGAGTTCTTTCTAAGAAACGTAAAAAAAGAGAGAAAGTACACGTGTAGCTGTGTTTGCTTATTTCTTCTATATTCGGTGCTGTGTGCAAGTGTTAAGATATAACAGTAAAGTAAAAAAATAAAAAAATAAAATAAAAATGTGTTCGCTTTACATTTCTTTCCTTCTGTAGCTTTGTAGACCCTGTTTGCTGGTTGGGAATGAGCATTGCAAAGAGACCTGACTGACAGATAAATGATTTGTTAAAAGTCCAAATTCTTTTCTTTTTTTTTTCTTTCTGAAGACTTTTTTTGGCTGTCCAGCTGCCCCTAGCGTTCCATTCTTCAAGTGCTTAATAATGATGATGATGATGATGATGATGATGATGATGATGATGATGATGATGATGATGATGATGATGATAATCATAATCATAATCATAAATATTTAATAATCATCTTCATCATCATCACCACAATGATAATAATAACAATAATAATAATAATGATAATAATAATAATAATAATAATAATAATAATAATGATAATGATGGTGATCATAATAGTTATGATAATAATAATAATGATAATGATAAAAATGATAATGATACTACTACTACTACTACTACTACTACTACTACTACTACTACTACTACTACTACTGATGATGATGATGATGATGATGATGATGATGATGATGATGATGATGATGATGATGATGATACATGGAATTTATATATTTCTCTTGCAAAAAAGCAAATCAAAGCACTTGCATTCGACCTCTACAACACAAAAACAATCAATAATAATTGATACTTTTAGCAAATAAATAGAATTTTTGTAGAGCTATATCTTACAAAAACAAATCAAATCAATGCGCTCGGTGTCCAAGGTGTCCAAGGACGAAGAACATTATCTCATCATCATCATCATCATCATCATCATCATCATCATCATCATAAGGATAATAGTAACAATAGCAATAATAAATAGAATTTATATAGCGCTATATCTTATAAAAATCAAATCAAACCAAAGCGCTGGGTGTCCTAGGTGTCCAAGGACGACGAACAGAACCGCATCGTGACCATCAAATCCAAAGTGCGCCGCACGCCCAGCGACGCCCAGGAAGAGCTGAGGGACACCGTCGTGGAGACCTCCTTCAGCTCTCCGGACAGCGGCGCCGCCGTGCAGGA
>CM060340.1:23849226-23859226 GCA_030674155.1 Stramonita haemastoma
GTAAAAGAATTCACGGCAACAAGAGAGTTGTCCCTAGCAAAATTCTGTAGAAAAAAAGCCACTCTGGTAGGGAAACAAATACAGTTGTAGACAGGAAAAAAATAATTGGTGGCACAGCTCTTGTGGCAATACACCCTCCCCGAGAGAGCAGCCCGAATTCCACGTTGAGAAATCTGCCAGACTTCAAGTGGTATAAAATTAAACAAAATGAAAAGAAACTTCGCAAAAAATGTTAATAACATTTTAAACCTGAGACAAATTCTGGTTTTATTTGTCAAAAGAAAGAAAATTTCATACCGAGAAATTGACAAGAGCATTAAAATCATTCATTATGCCATTGTATATAAAAAAAGAAACATTTTGTGGACGATAGCAAAATTAAAAAAAATTGTTTTGACACCAAAGTTCCATTAGCAGATGCTGTCTAGGATCTCTAGCTCATAGGTGTGTATGCCTGAGCCAGTGATTGTGATGGATGATGTTGGGGTAATAGTTAGTGCTTTGTCATTGCTAGACGTGCTTGCTTTGCTTTTCCTTGTTTTGCTGCAACTGATCTGTAAAGTCACTCTGCCCTCCGTGGCTAATACAATAACGTTATTGTGCAAAGTTTCCGAAAAAAAAACCCATGTTCTATTTTCTTTTGAAATATATTTTCATGAGAAAATGTAGGGATTTTGTGAGCTGTCAAAACTAAAGGGAACTTTATGTGAACATTTTGTTTCTGTTGAATTATGAAACCAAACAAAGAAACATGAGATTTTTTTTCAACGCGGGGGGGGGGGGGGGGGGGAGGGATGACTGTGTTTTGCCACTTGGGGACAGAGCTGTAAGCTAAACTGTATAGTTTACTATTTGACGTCACGTTTGCTATTTGCTTTTTATGTCACGTGTGCTGTTTGATGTCACGTGTGCTGTTTGTGTCACGTGTGCTGTTTGATGTCACGTGTGCTGTTTGATTTCACGTGTGCTGTTTGATGTCACGTGTGCTGTTTGATGTCACGTGTGCTGTTTGATGTCACGTGTGCTGTTTGATGTCACGTGTGCTGTTTGATGTCACGTGTGCTGTTTGATGTCACGTGTGCTGTTTGATATCACGGTTGCTGCTTGATGCTACGTATGCTCTTTTACGTGTTCCGTAACATGTTTGCTGTTTTGCCATGCTTACTATGTTCGTGCTTGCTGACTGGTGTGGCTGACAGTGATACATTTTTCTGCTTCGTGTATTTTGGAATGCGTTTTGTTCCCCTCTGACTGCTTAAAGTTTGGATTTCGCGCGTTTTCCTGGCTTTATCTGGCTAGATTCATTGAAAAAACAATGTCTTGTCTTTTTTCCTTCTTCCATAGTATCTTTTTTCAGGGGCTAAAACAAGTCGGATTTAGAAGTGTTTAGGGATTATAAGTGGCAAAGGTTTGGGTTCATTCTTTTGGTTTTCATGATTCTCTTTCGGGGGAAAAAATCTCTAAACGATTATCCACAGAGAAATGGCATGACCAAAATCATTTATGCCCCCCCCTCACACACACACACACACACACACCACACGCACACACACACACACATACACACACACACACACACACACACACACACAAACAACATAATTCATAATGCAACATTTCTACATACATACATACATTCACAAAATCACAAACATACTACCACACATACAATCTACCAACAACACACACCACACCACACACCACACACACACACACACACACACACACACACACACACAACACACACACACACAACACAACACACACAACACAACACAACACACACACAACACACACACACACACACACACACAACACACAACACAACACAACAAACACACAAACACACAAACAACAGAGTCCCCCAGCAATCCAGAAACACCACGGTCTTCGCGGAAGCCCTACACGACGTCACAGTGACGGAAGACCAACCCGTGACGTTGCGGTGTCGGTGACGTCAGCGCAGCGCGTGTGGTGTACAAGGACGGGGTGCTGCTGCCGACACGGCGACGTGCGGCAGACGTGGCGCTGTCCTGTGGCGACTTGGAGATCGCGGAGGCCTTGAAGGAGACTGCGGCCAGTACAACCTGTGTGGCAGTGAACCAACACAGCGGGCAGGAGACTGTCTCGTCTGTTTTGTCCACGTCACAGGTGTCAAGCCAGGGCTTGGAGCAAGGGGGGGGGGGGGTGTTCGGGGGGGGGGGGTTGGTTGGGGGAAGGAGGGGAGTATGGATAGGGTTTATATCACTTTATGTCACGGCAGATTTCTCTGCGTGAAATTCGGGCTGCTCTCCCGGGGAGGGGGTGGGGGGGTGGGGGGGTGGTGGGGAGTATGGATAGGGTTTTAGTTTGTACACTTTATGTCACGGAGATTTATCTGCGTGAAATTCGGGCTGCTCTCCCCGGGGAGAGAGAGAGCGTGTGTGCCACAAAAGCAGGCCTACCCGTTTTTTTTCGTTTTCTTCTGTCTGCAGCTGTATTTGTTTCTCTATCAGAGTGGCTTTTTTTCTACAGGGACAACCCCCTTGTTGCCGATGGGTTCTTTTACGTGCCTAAATAATGATGTGTAACACACGGGACCTTGGGTTTTTTTATCGTCTCAGCAGAAAGACTAGCACCCAGACTACCACTCATGGTTTAATGGATGGGGGAAAAGTTGTGGGCCCAAACGGGATTTGAACCACCGCACACTCGGACCCGGACTCTTTCGCTTTCTAGGCAAGGGCACATTACCTCCTAGACCACCGATCCACCGAGGAAGATTGATGTGGTGAGGGGGAGGGGATGTAGGCATGAACATATAGGATTGGATCGAATGAAGTGCATGATGAATGGCAGTGACCATTGCATTGATGGAAAGCTGACAACAATACGATCATCATTCATTCATTCGGAGGAGAAATTAGGACAACTGGCAAAGTTAGGCATAGAAAAATTAATAGGATTGGATCGAATTAAGAGTATGATGAATGGCAGTGGGCATTGATGGAAAGCTGACAACAATATGATCGTTATTCATTTGGAGGAGAAATTTGGGACAACTGGCAGAGTTGGGGCTAAATTAGAGTAATTGTTTAGATTAGTTAACTGGACTGTCAGCAGAGTTCACTGGCTGGGTAAGCTTAACGGGTCCTAGTGTTTGATGAGGCCAAACAGTTGGTTGAGGTGTACACAAGTCAGTTTGCAGGCGCAACCTCTAAATGTGTGTGTGTGTGTGCGTGTGCGTGTGCGTGTGTGTGTGTGTGTGTTTGAGGGAGGGAGAGAGACAGAGACAGAGAAGAGAGAGAGAGAAGAGAGAGAGAGAGAGAGAATAAACAAACAAACAAATCTGCTACAAAAAAACCCATAAAAATACTCTAAGCAGTGACATTCATTTTCACACTTTATCCTCAATCAAGAAACAAACAAACATAAAAAAAAGTTTCGTAAAGATGACAAAGCTATTCAACCTACAAAACATATGTAAAAAAAGTGTTTAAAAACAAATAATGGCAATGGTCATATTTTATTTTAGCCAAATAACTTTCCTTGACGCAGGAATAAAAGACTGTATAGCTTTGAGTGAGTGTAGCCATGCTGTGTAAGATCAAATCAAACACTGCCGTGTTGAGATAAACAGTATCACACTGGCTGCATAAGATCGTTTTGCCTCAGCAGAAGATGTTATGAATAATGATGTTCTTTGTTGCAGTTGCCGCTTGTTGCATGCTTTGTGTAGTGTGAAGCTTTTGTATTTTGAATTTACTTCTTTTTTCTGTGTGTATGTGTGTGTAAGCTTCGCTTTTGTTAGCTAGCTGCTTTGGCTTTCCCAATGATCTGAAATGCTCGTATTTGTTTGCATGTACTCGTGAGTAGCTGTGTTGTTGCTTGGTTATCTGAAGTGTTTGTGTGCCTTTGTAGATTTTAAACGTTGAAAGACGTGTGTAGGAATGGGGGCGGGGAGGGGGTCGGGGGAAAGATGAGGACGAGGGGATGAAGATGTGTGTACCTGTGTCTGTGTGTGTGTGTGTGAGAGAGAGAGAGAGAGAACTCTGTATGTGTGTGTGTGTGTGTGTGTGTGTGTTGTGTGTGTGTGTGTGTGTGTGTGTGTGTGTGTGTGTGTGTGTGTGTGTGTGTGTGGAGAGAGAGAGAAGAGAGAGAGAGAGAGAGAGAGAGAGAGAGAGAGAGAGAGAGAGAGAGAGAGAGAGAGAGAGAGAGAGAACTATTTCTCAAAGACATCATCATTATTTCATTTGATTACCATGATCGATTTATTTAAGATTTGAGTTTAACTATACTCATGAAGTACAAAACATCTTACTTAGAATGCTGACGCTAGTGATAATTTGATAGATTGTAACAGCAGAGATTCTATAATGAACGGGCTATGCATGCCATAAATATTCATAAGTTAAAGTTTTTAAATTTATGTTTCATGTGTTGTGAAGATTTTTTTAAATTTTCATTAGTTTTACTATATACTTCGCATATGGTAAGTTACTACTCCACTTTTTACTCCGTTTTTTGTCTGTTTCGGTTGTTGTTTTTTTTGCCCCAGGGTATTCTGTATGGTTTGATTCTTTCTAAAAGTAAAAAAAATGTATAAGTGATGATAATGTTGATTACATATGGGGATCATTATTATATAATTCTGTTTATTTTTGAATGATAAAAAACGGAGACAAAACCTAAAGCAACGATGGAAACTTGCAAAAGATGATGTTTTCAGACAGTATACCAATAATTTCTATCTGTCTGTCTGTCTGTCTGTCTGTCTGTCTGTCTGTCTGTCTGTCTGTCTGTCTGTCTGTCTGTCTGTCTGTCTGTCTGTCTGTCTGTCTTCTCTCTCTCTCTCTCTCTCTCTCTCTCTCTCTCTCTCTCTCTCTCTCTCTCTCTCTCTCTCAATGTTCTATTTATTCATTTATCCATCTATTCATCTCTTCATTCACTAACCTGTCTCTCTTTTTTACCCACCTCCCCCACCACAGCCAGCCCCCACTCCAAATCCACCGTGGCCCCCATGTTCCTGACCAAACTGCACGACAAGACCCTCAACGAGGACGACAACCTCGTTCTGGAGTGTGACGTCGTGGGGTCCCCCGAGCCCAGCATCCATTGGCTGAGGGACGGCCTTGACCTCGGGGACGCCCTCAGCTACCTGATCCAGTACGACGGGCGGACGTCCCGCCTGACGGTGGAGAGGATGGGGGTGGGGGACGAGGGGGTGTTCCGCTGTCTGGCCCGTAACGAGGCCGGCACGGCCAGCGTGGATGCTCGCGTGATGGTGCAGAGTGAGTGTAGAACTGTAGCGTGACTACTCACAGTGTCAGTTTCCCCCCCACTTTCAGCTCCTCTCAGCTGCTAATTATCCCATGCCATCCCAGCCCAGCCCAGCCTAGCTGTGGCCAGCTGGTACTATTTATAGCAGGATCTGACCACCACACTTGGATTAGGTAAAAGGAAGAAGCGCGCTAAATCTAGCACTCTTGACTTAGGCCATACTAAGTGATGTTGGATTTGTGCACTGTGTCGACTGCATCCATCCGGCTCAGGTGAAAAGCTGAGGCATTTAGTGATATGTGCCAAGTGCCAAGCCCTACATTAAACCTTTCTAATGGGATAGCTCAGTGGTCAGAGCGCTCGCTTTCCCCCCAGCCAATGTTAAGCAGCGTCGAGCGGAGTTACCAATTGGATAGGTGACCGTTTGGGCACCTTGGATTCAGCACAGTCCCCCCCCCCCAGTTCACCCAGCTTTAAACGGGTACCTGCCCTCTTTAGGGTCAGGGAAGGTAAAGCTGCGAGGGAGAGGAGATGGGTGCCGCCCTCAACATGCTGGTCCCTGGCTTGATGAAAAAATCAGTTGTACTGCTTATTCAATGTACCATCTGGAAATAAAAGTTTGACTTGACTTGACTTGACTTGACTTGACTTGACTAGAGAAGCTGAGGTCTCTGACGCCTCGCTCCCCTTCGACCACATAGGTTATGGGACACCACCTACCTACCTACCTATGTTGTAAAATATTGTGTTGACATTGCCCTCAGCCGTGACAAGCTCTTAACATCACAACTCTGAAGTCGGAGTATGGCTGCCTATATGGCGAGGTACTTGAAAAGTCATACACGCAAACTTCTCATTCAGTGTTTTTCCTTGTCTCACGGTGATTCCCAGGTACGGTGGATGAGTGAGTCAAGAATGCATATTTGGGGTGGCCCCCTTGGCCCAGGATGTTAAGCTGGGGAACGCACAACAACAACTGCATCCATCAGCTTGACTAACGCTGTGGCCGAATGGTGAAGACTATGCCACTTCAGCACTATGGGCCCGTGAAGGTCCTGGGTTTGGATCTGGATTGCGTCTGGTGATTTTAAGGGTTTGGGACAATTTTTTTTTTTTACGATCTCTCAGGTCATCTTCAAGTGCAGACGCGCCAGTGCCTTAATTCCCTATGTGTATAAGTGCACTCCAGATTTGTTTTTTTGCTTTTTAATTATTCTTATTTTATTCTTTTATCATCCGTTCCCACAGGCACACAATGGTCTACTCTTTAGAAAAGCGGAACTGGTTTTAACGTGTGCGCAAGATGCTCTGCGTGCGTTCGTACACGGGACCTCGGTTTATGGTCTCATCCAAGGGACTTTTGTGGGGTGTGGAGTCGGCATTGATGTACATACCAAGATCATACTAAGCTGTTATTAGATGGAATGATGATGATGACGATGACGATAATAGTACTACTACTACTACTACTACTACTACTACTACTACTACTACTACTACTACTACTAATTATAATACTAATAATGATAAATACTAATACTAATAATAATAATAATAATAATAATAATAATAATAATAATAATAATGAACACAAAAAATAGAAAAAAGATTCCATGCTTACAATCAAACCAATTACCCACTTTGAAAAACCCTGAAAACATTTCTTCTTCCAGAGAAGAAAACGCCACCCACCTTCACCACTCCCTTGCAAGACGCGGTGACGTCAACACCGGGTAAAAACGTCATCCTGAAATGTGACGTCAGTGGCACCCCGCCTCCCTCCGTTTGCTGGCGCCGCAACGGGCTCATGGTGGACAACGCCCCGGATTTCGTGACTTCTCTGGTTCAAGGTCAGGCCCGCCTGGAGATTCTAGGGGTCAAGGCCAAACACGAAGGTCAATACGAGTGTGTGGCGACAAACGACGCTGGCAGTTGTTCGTGTTCCTGTCGCCTCGCCCTCAGCCCGGCCACAACCGGTGAGTGTGGGATAGTGCGGCTGAGTGTGTGTATATATATATATATATATAATATATATATATATATATATATATATATATATATATATATATATATATGTGTGTGTGTGTGTGTGTGTGTGTGTGTGTGTGTGTGTGTGTGTGTGTGTGTGTGTGTGTGTGTGTATACAGGGGACCGGATAGCCTAGTGGTCAGAACATTACGTTCGCAATTTGACGACCCCGAGTTCGATTCCCGTTCGAGGGGATTTTTTTCCCCAGGAGTTAACGTCAGTGCTGACTCCACTCTTTCCCAAAGTCTTTCGGATGAGACTTATAAACCGAGGTCCCGTGTGCGAACGCACGCAGAACATCTTGCACACACTTTAATCCTGTTCCGCTTTTCGTAAGAGTAAGCCATTGTGTGCCGGTGGGAACGGATGAGAAGATTGACAAAACTGCATACACACGGGGACTGGATATAAAAAAATGAGTGCTTATTCCATTATCCTCGATATAAAAGAATAAATAAAGTACAGCACATGTTTCTGTCAGGAAGACCCGGGTTTGGGTACGCAACCAACACAAATGGAAGAATTTGGTGAACAGCTCTCCAGTGGCTCTTAAGGAAAGCGGGAAATGGTAGGGAGATAATTGGATAGGGTTAAGGTGGGATGGGGTTAGGAAGAAGGTATGGATCTTGTTGCTTGTTACTGTTTTAGATTCTTGTTTGTTTGCTGTGTTTCAGTTGGGTTTAGTTTCTGTTGGTTTTTGTGCTCTTTCCTTGAAATTTGTTTTTTAGTGGATCGCCTTTTGCTGTGTTTTTGATCTAAGGGAACAACCGAGTCGGTTCCAAAATTAACTCAAGAGTTACACACCAGTAAGACTGTTAAAATCGTCTATAAGCAGGGTAAAAGGACTTTCAGAGCCACGTAAGCATACAGCGGTGTGTGTGTTTTGTATTATATATATATATATATATATATATATATATATATATATATATATATATATATATATATATATATATATATATATATATATGAACGACAGCCTTCTGGATACAGTCTTGTTGTAAAAATCATCAGGGTATATATCAAGAAAAAATATGAATTGTCAAGTGATTGAGAGATAAAGAATATTCCCTTCACTCACCCTAAACATATTTTCTTTTCTTTCTCCAACCAAATCCCCAGACGCAGAAAGGAAACCACCCCACCACCACCACCACCTCACACAACAGTCCCCCACCCCCACCACCACCCCAACCCCCACCACCCCAACCACGACAACCCACACCTTCCTCAACCACCACACCCCCACCCTCCCTCCCCTCAGTGCGGCGCCGGACCTTCAAAAAACTGTCGGAGCCGCATCCTTCCGACGTCATCACAGCCGTACTGCAATCAGCCGCGGGCAAGAGGAACGGTGCGGGGACCACTCCCACGGGGGGCCTTCAGCGGGCCCAGAGTTTTTCCCCGGCTACGACGCAGACGTCCTCGCGAACTGCGGGCCCCTTCGAGCCTTCTCCGCCGCCTTGGCTCCCTCCGGCCCGGGAGAGGGAGAAACCTGGAAGAAGAAGCCGTGGAGAAGGGAGCCGCGAGGGAGAGCGAGAGGGAGAGCAGATACACGGTGCAGTGGACAGACAGTCAGGGGAGAGTCACCACGGATTCGGGTGAAGCCGTTCTATCCTCACGTTCATCGTCTTCCTCCTCACATTCCTCCTCCTCTCTACCGTCTTCCAAACCCATGTCTGGGTCTTCCTCAGCGAGAACCACCACCACCACCAGCACCACCCCTTCTTCCCCTCCTACCTCTGTGGGTCCAGTAGCAGCACCTTTTATCTCTACCTCATCCCCCTCCTCCTCTCTCCGCAACACAGACTCGGGCCTTGGCAGCAGAGCACCCCAGAAGAGTCACTCCTTCAGACACACCCGCACCAGCCCCTTCCCCAGAGAGGAGGGCTTCCCAGGAAGACCTTCCTCAGATCAGAACCCCGACCGCGGCGGCGTCCCTGAAGAATAACGGTTCCTCCACTTCGTCTCAACAAGGCAGCAAGTATCTTACTTCTGCTGCTACTTCGACTTCTTCGTCGTCTTCGTCGTCGTCGTCGTCTTCGTCTTCTTCTTCTTCTCCTCGTTCTATGGTTAGTCAGTTGAGAGCTCAGTTTGCTAAGTTGGAGGAAGGAGGAGGAGGAAGAGGAGGAGATGGGAAGAGCGAGGAGGAGGAGGAGGAGGGATACGGCGTTGGCATTCCATGCCTCTGAAGCAGGAGAAGCCGGTGGTTGTGAAGGTAAGGGAGGGTACTTGTGTTTGTGTGTAGTGTTGTGGGGTGTGCATGGTGTTTTCTCCCTTTAGTTAATAGGGATTGTTGGTGGTGGTTGTGGTGGTGGTGTGTGTGTGTGTGTGGTGTGTGTGTGTGTGAGGGAGAGAGAGAGAACAGATAAATAATGTGTATGTGTCTGTGTTTCTGTGTGTGTGTGTGTGTGTGTGTGTGTGTCCGTCTGTCTGTCTGTCTGTCTGTCTGTCTGTCTGTCTGTCTGTCTGTCTCTGTCCCTCCCTCTCTCTCTCTCTCTCTCTCTCTCTCTCTCTCTCTCTCTCTCTCTCTCTCTCTCTCTCTCTCTCTCTCTCTCTCTCTCTCTCTCTCTGCCCCCCTCCCCGCCACTTTTGTTTTTATTTATTCTAAACTCTACCAAAATGAGCAGAGGTGTGAGAGAGAATTCTTCCAATCTTGATAATAAAAAAAATAATAGCAATAAGCAAGAACAAAAAAAAACACCAAGAAGGT
>CM060340.1:23869226-23871726 GCA_030674155.1 Stramonita haemastoma
TACAAAGCCTTTGAACGGAATCTTTCTTATCTTGATTTTTTTTGTTATTATAACAGTGCCATTTATGGGGTGGTAGAGTAGAATAGGAGACAGACAGACAGACAGACAGGCAGGCAGGCAGGCAGGCAGGCAGGCAGGCAGGCAGGCAGGCAGGCAGGCAGGCAGACAGACAGACAGACAGACACACACACACACACACACACACATACATACATACACACACACACATCCACACGCGCGCGCGCGCGCAGACAAACACATAGACGAAGAGAAAGATCGGACATCTACAGGTATATTAGGTGGGCATCAAATACAGTAGCATCCCACCCTTTCCTCTTAGTGCCAACTGCATAATTGTTACAGTGACTGGCAGCGTATCTTCGGTCACTACTGACAGCAATTTGTTCCGGTGTTGTGGTTCGTTGAGAGGTAGATATGAGCACCCACATAGCTACCTCAGATATCATAGCCTCTACCCCATCTCCACCTTATGCTTAGAGGTATTTGTTCGTTATCTATCTATTTGTTTATTTATTGTTAATTTTGTTTACTCCTTCATTCGTTTATTATTCATTCATTTTGAAAAATAGGCTAGTGTAGGACAAGAAGTCAGCAAGTGTAATTGAAAAAATACAAAAAAAACAAGCAAAGAGGAAACAAACAAACAAAACCTAAAGGATGGTTTGATAGCAACAGTTTCCAAACCAATCAAGTCTCTGCATCTGGATCCAGACTTTCGTCAGGAGAAAATGAACAGTTCATCCAGTTTGAGTTTTTAAATTCCATTCCATCGAGAAGGGAAGAGAGAGGAAATTGAGAGATTGAGAGATAGAGAGACAGACAAAGACAGACAGCCAGGAAGGCAGGAGGCAGGCAGGCAGGAAAGCAGACATACAGACAGACACACAGACACACAGACAGACACACAGACAGACAGACATACAGACAGACATACAGACAGACATACAGACAGACACACAGACAGACACACAGACACACAGACAGACAGAGAAGTCAATAGAGGCAGACAGGAGAGGTTCAAGGGAAGGGGAAGAGGGAATGAGGCGTCTGTTTTAATCGCTCCGCTCAGTCAGACAGACAGAGACAGTCAAGTCAAAGTCAAGTCAGAAACACTTCAATCGTCCCACCAAAGGCAATTACAATCGTGATACGCATACTGATACGAATCCTAATCTCGATAGACGCAAGAAAGCTACATTTCATATTGGTTTAAGCATTCCAAGATAACTTCGAATAAAAAATATCACAGACAGACGGACAGACATAGGGAAACAGCGGAAAGATGGGGGTGGGGGGGGAGAGGAGTGAGAGTGAAGTGTGCATGGTTTGGACCTATTGGCAATTAACTGGTCTCCTGCATAGCGTCATGGTGCCTATTAGGCAATAAGAAGGTGCGTGATTGCCAAATGTGAGGAGAGAGAGAGAGAGAGAGAGAGACAGACAGACAGACAGACAGACAGACAGACAGACAGACAGACAGACAGACAGACAGACAGACAGACAGACAGAGCTAAGAGACAGACAGACAGACAGACAGACAGACATACAGAGCTAAGAGAGTGGATTGTTTAAAAGAACTAAGAAAGTCTTAGAATTTCTAACAATCTGTAAAGGTCTCACGAAGTGCTTTGGCCAGGAAATAAACTAATTGCAAAACCTATCAAACATGCATAGCAAAACAATTTTTTCATAGTCCTTACTCTTGACTGTACTTATCTATGCTCAACAGGAGGGAAACTGCTACTATAGAGAAAACAAACATCATATAATATGTAGGACAGTTTAATGCTTTTTGTTTTTAAAAGCGTTTTGGATACAGTCATCATATCACCTATATTCAGTGAGCAATGAACTCTGCCACATTCAGCTTGTCCATAACAATCTGCCTGAAAAATTCAGTCCAGTTCCCTAACGATTCATCAGTGTAAAGGCATTAGTCATGTCAAGTCACAGTGATGGCTCTTGGCGCTGCATTCTTAGCGATACGTTCCTTTGTAAATTCCATTATTATTATTATTATTATTATTATTATTATTATTATTATTATTATTATTATTATTATTATATTTATTATTATTATTATTATTATTATTATTATTATTATTATTATTGTTTTTGTTGTTGTTAGTATCATCATTTTCATCATCATCATCATCATCATCATCATTATTATTATTATTATTATTATTATTATTATTATTATTATTATTATTATTATTATTATTATTATTATTATCTTCTTTATCATCGTCGTCATCATCATCATTAGTAGTATCATAAAGGTAGGGAACTCGACACAATATCCCCCCCAACATAAGTGTACCTCTGCTTTGCTAGAAAATTAGATGAATCATTTTACGAGTTGTTTTTCTTTCCGAAAGATTTGATGTTTTGCAGCGAACTTCAGACTGCATGCATATGTGCATGAGATGATTTCCCTTTATCTTCTCTACCTCTGCAGGTGGCCGGTATAGGCTAC
>CM060340.1:23886726-23895482 GCA_030674155.1 Stramonita haemastoma
ATCCGTATCTAAGTGGTAAATGTATCTGTATCTAAGTGGTAAATGTGTCCGTATCTAAGTGGTAACTGTATCCCTATCTAACTGGTAATTACATCTGCATCTGAGTGGTAAATGTATCTGTATTTAAGTGGTAAATGTATCAATCCATAAGTGATAAATGTATCTGTATCTAAGTAGTGAAATGTAACCGTATCTAAGTGATAAATGTATCCCTATCTAAGTGGTAAATACATCCCTAAGTAGTAAACTTATCCGTATCTAAGTGCTAATCGCACCCCTATCTTAGTGGTAAATGTGTCCGTATCTCAGTTGAATGCATCCCTAAGTGATTAATGTATCCGTATCTAAGTGGTTAATGTATCCGTATCTGAATGGTAATGTATCCGTATCTAAGTGGTTAATGTATCTGTATCTAAGTGGTTAATGTATCCGTATCTAAGTGGTTAATGTATCCGTATCTAAGTGGTTAATGTATCCGTATCTAAGTGGTTAATGTATCCGTATCTAAGTGGTTAATGTATCCGTATCTAAGTGGTTAATGTATCCGTATCTGAGTGGTTAATGTATCCGTATCTGAGTGGTTAATGTATCCGTATCTGAGTGGTAAATGTATCCGTATCTAAGTGGTAAATGTATTCATATCTAAGTATTAAAATGCACCCGTATCTAAGTGGGAAATGTACCTGTATCTAAGTGGTAAACATATCTGAATCAAAGTGGTAAAATTATATCGTATCTAAGTAGTAAAATGTATCCGTATCTAAGTGGTAAATGTATCCGTATCTAAGCGGTAAATGTATCCGTATCTAAGTGGTAAATGTATCCTTATCTAGATAGTAAAATGTATCCATATCTAAGTGGCAGAAAATGTATATCCAAATTGTAAAATTTATCCCTAACTAAGCGGTAAAATGTATCCCTATCTAAGCGGCAAAATGTATCCCTATCTAGGCGGCAAAATGTATCCCTATCTAAGCGGCAAAATGTATCCCTATCTAAGCGGCAAAATGTATCCCTATCTGAGCGGCAAAATGTATCCCTATCTAGGCGGCAAAATATATCCCTATCTAGGCGGCAAAATGTATCCCTATCTAAGTGGCAAAATGTATCCCTATCTAAGCGGCAAAATGTATCCCTATCTAAGCGGCAAAATATATCCCTATCTAAGCGGCAAAATGTATCCCTATCTAAGCGGCAAAATGTATCCCTATCTAGGCGGCAAAATGTATCCCTATCTAAGCGGCAAAATGTATCCCTATCTAAGCGGCAAAATGTATCCCTATCTAAGCGGCAAAATGTATCCCTATCTAGGCGGCAAACTGTATCCCTATCTGGGCGGCAAAATATATCCCTATCTGGGCGGCAAAATGTATCCCTATCTAAGTGGCAAAATGTATCCCTATCTAAGTGGCAAAATGTATCCCTATCTAGGCGGCAAAATGTATCCCTATCTAAGCGGCAAAATGTATCCCTATCTAGGCGGCAAAATATATCCCTATCTAAGCGGCAAAATATATCCCTATCTAAGTGGCAAAATATATCCCCCAGGAGTAAAATGCATCCATATCTTAAGTGGTAAAATACATTCTTATCTAAGTTGCAAACTATATCCCTAAGTGGCAAAATGCGCCCTTATCTAAGCGACGGGGGTGTAGTCAATGTGGAAAGTTATGCTCAAAGCTGTGATTTTCTGGGAAATAGTTTTATCAACTTACAGTGCAGTGAAGTGAATAATGTTGGATTGAACTGCAGTTTCGTTGACTTTTGTTTTTCTTTCCGTATTTTATCCATAAACTTTCCACACCTTCTGTCCCTTATGTTTTTTCTCCTTTCTTCTTCGTTGTCGTCGTCTTCTTCTTCTTCTTCTTCTTCTTCTTCTTCTCCTCCTTCTCCTTCTCCTCCTCCTCCTCCTCCTCCTCCTCCTCCTCCTCCTCCTCTCTTCTTCTTCTTCTTCTTCTTCTTCTTCTTCTTCTCTATCGCGGTGAGCGTAGTTAAAGAGCATCAGCACTAATGGAGAGATGCTGAAGGTGATAGCAGACTCTTCTATTTCAGGTAGCCTCTGATCTCCTCAAGAGGTGTCTGTCAAGATGTGAGGAAGTGTTATGAGCTGTCAGACCATATCACTGATAAGAATGCCAGTGTTTTGCATCTAAGTCAGGGCCAGTCTGTGTTGATAGGTTTGGGGTTTTTTTTGTTTTCATGGGCTTTCTTTTTCCTTATTATTGTCGACTCGATGTTGTTGTTTTTTGTTTGTTTTTTTGGCTCTTGCTCCTCTTCTGGGTTCATTTTGGTTACTTGGACTTTTTATAGTCCTCCTGCAGTTTTTCCGTTTTATTTACTTCCGTAGTATCTCTCTCTCTCTCTCTCTCTCTCTCTCTCTCTCTCTCTCTCTCTCTCTCTCTCTCTCTCTCTCTCTCTCTCTCTTTCTCTCTCTCTCTCTCTCTTCTCTCTCTCTCTCTCTCTCTCTCTCTCTCTCTCTCTCTCCTCTCTCTCTCTCTCTCTCTCTCTCTCTCTCTCTCTCTCTCTCTCTCTCTCTCTCTCTTCTCTCTTTCTCTCTCTTCTCTCTCTTCTCTCTCTCTCTCTCTCTCTCTCTCTCTCTCTCTCTCTCTCTCTCTCTCTCTCTCTCTCTCTCTCTCTCTCTCCTCTCTCTCTCTCTCTCGCTCTCTCCTCTCTCTCTCTCTCTCTCTCTCTCTCTCTCTCTCTCTCTCTCTCTCTCTCTCTCCTCTCTCTCATACCTTTTTTCTTCCCCCTTTCCTGTCTTTCTCTTTTTCCTTTTTATTTTCTCTTCATTCCTTTCTTGCTTTCGTCTTTGACTACCTTATACCCTCTCTTTTCACACTTGCCATCTCCTAGCCCCCTCTTCTTTATGTTTTTTTTTTCTACATTTATTTCTTTTACTCTTATCTCTGCATTGCAGTTCTTTCTGTATTTTAAGTGTCTTTATCCATCCCCATCTGCCCACTTTTACTTTTTCTCAATCTTCTCAGCTTAAATAAAAAATAGAACCTGGGCCACTACTTGCGGCTTAATCAAAGGAGGCAAGTCCGGCTTTAGGTGTGACTTTATTTAACCTTTCGATTTTCAGATAGGTGTGTTGCATCTAATCTATCACTGAAACAGCTTCAGGTATCCTCCCTCGTACATGTCCATGTTTCTTGCCATTGTCTTCTAGTTTCCTTTCCTTTTTGTTTGTTTTGTTTTCTTCTTCATCATTCTCATAAGGAGCGGATTAGCCTGCTATGTGGCTGCAGCGTCAAACTTATGTTTGGAGTGTAACTGAGGGTGTAGTTCGCGTCTCCACTTAGATGACCATTCGACGGGATTTTCACATTGCATTAACATTGGTGCTGACTCCACCCACCACCTCCAGCCCCGTCAAGATCAGACCCTAAACAGAAGTACCGTTTTCAAACTCACGTAAAACGTCTTGCGCACCCTAGAGAGTTGCAGTTCCATCCTTTTTTTTTCATACAAGAGTAGACGTTGCATCAGTATGCCTGTCAGTATTGTAATTGCCCTACAGGGGATGATTAAGAGTGTTTTTGACTTGACTTGACTTGACTGTCTGTAGCCGGAGACATGGATGACACGTAAACACCTCAACATGCAGAAGACTGGGCTTCACAACTTGCCCACAACAACACAGGCCTGGAAAAACTCCAGTACAGTACCCTAAGGACTCCTCAAGGAGTTAAGGGAGAAGTTAGATCCTTCCTACTTCATCACATTATCATCAGCACCCTTCCTTCTGTATTTTCCTGCTTTCTGCCGATACAAGGCTGCTGCAGGCCAGATGGCGAAACGCTGAAGACCCAGCTGATGATGAAGTAGTGGCTTTATCGTTAGGCTAGAGAACCTTCCGCTGTTCGACAGCTCTAAACGGAATGTACTGACAGAGAGAGAGAGAGAGAGAGAGAGAGAGAGAGAGAGAGAGAGAGAGAGAGAGAGAGAGAGAGAGAGAGAGAGAGAGAGAGAGATTTCTGACCAGACTTCAGACTTTTACCGTACATCGGCCTTAGGCCACAATACAAAAGAATGGTGGGCGTAAAGTATGGGCACATGACATGAGTGTTGTAAACATATTACTATCAACATATATGTATATAAGCAATGTATCAGCAATAATAAGACAAGACAGTTATAATAAGCCATATCTTAAATGTTCACAAAGCCATTCACGTGCGTCATAATCAACCAGAGAGAGAGAGAGAGAGAGAGAGAGAGAGAGAGAGAGAGAGAGAGAGAGAGAGAGAAGAGAGAGAGAGAGAGAGAGAGAGAGAAAGACTGAAGACTGAAGACTGCAGACTGGAATAATTTAATGTACATTGGCCTTGGACCACAATACATTGGCTGGGTTTGGGAGAGAGAGAGAGGGGGGGGGGAGGAGAGAGAGAGGGGGGGGGGGAGAGAGAGAGAGGGGGGGGGGGCAGAGAGAGAGAGAGAGAGAGAGAGAGAGAGAGAGAGAGAGAGAGAGAGAGAGAGAGGAAGAGAGAGAGAGAGAGATGTCTTTTGCAGAGAGGTTGGAACCGTGTTTCCTGTGCTTAGCCTGTAGTTTGCTTGTGTTCATTGTCTTTTGACGAGGCTCTTCCTTTGTCTGCTGACTTTGATGCAGTTTGTTATTATTCATGTTTGTTGGTGTTGTCTTTGTTGTGGTGTAGGAACTATTGTTTTTTTCTTCATGATCTTCTTGTTCTTTTTGGGTTTTTTTTAGAAATTGTTCTTCTTTATCATCATTAGCATCAGCATCTGTCTTCTTCTTCTTCTTCTTCTTTTCTTCTTCTTCTTCTTCTTCTTCTTCTTCTTCTTCTTCTTCTTCTTCTTCTTCATCATCATCATCATCTCTTCTTCTTCTTCTTCTTCTTCTTCTCTTCTTCTTCTTCTCTTCTTCTTCCTCTTCTTTCTTCTTCTTCTTCTTCTTCTTCTTCTTCTTCTTCTTCTTCTTCTTCTTCTTCTTCTTCTTCTTCTTCTTCTTCTTCATCATCATCATCATCATCATCATCATCATCATCATCATCATCATCATCATCATCATCTTCTTCTTCTTCTTCTTCTTCTTCTTCTTCTTCTTCTTCTTCTTCTTCTTCATCTCATCGCAGTGAGTGTAGTTAAAGAGCAGCAGCACTAATGGAGAGATGCTGAAGGTGATAGGAGACTCTTCTATTTCAGGTAGCCTCTGATCTCCTCAAGAGGTGTCTGTCAAGATGTGAGGAAGTGTTATGAGCTGTCAGACCATATAACTGATAACAGTGCCAGTGTTTTGCATCTAAGTCAGGGCCAGTCTGTGTTGATAGGTTGTGGGTTTTTTTTTGTTTTCATGGGCATTCTTTTTCCTTATTATTGTCGACTAGATGTTGTTTGTTTTTTGTTGGGTTTTTTTTTGCTCTTGCTCCTCTTCTGGGTTCATTTTGGTTCCTTGGACTTTTCATAGTCCTCCTGCAGTTTTTTCCGTTTTATTTACTTCCGTAGTATCTCTCTCTCCTCTCTCTCTCTCTCTCTCTCTCTCTCTCTCTTCTCTCTCTCTCTCTCTCTCTCTCTCTCTCTCTCTCGCTCTCTCTCTCTCTCTCTCTCTCTCTCTCTCTCTCTCTCTCTCTCTCGCTCTCTCTCTCTCGCTCTCTCTCTCTCTCTCTCTCTCCTCTCTCTCTCTCTCTCTCTCTCTCTCTCTCTCTCTCTCTCTCTCTTCTCTCTCTCTCTCTCTTTTCTCTCCTCATACCTTTTTTCTTCCGCCTTTTCTGTCTTTCTCTTTTTCCTTTTTATTTTCTCTTCATTCCTTTCTTGCTTTCGTCTTTGACTACCTTATACCCTCTCTTTTCACACTTGCCATCTCCTAGCCCCCTCTTCTTTATGTTTTTTTTTTTACATTTATTTCTTTTACTCTTATCTCTGCATTGCAGTTCTTTCTGTATTTTAAGTGTCTTAATCCATCCCCATCTGCCCACTTTTACTTTTTCTCAATCTTCTCAGCTTAAATAAAAAATAGAACCTGGGCCACTACTTGTGGCTTAATCAAAGGAGGCAAGTCCGGCTTTAGGTGTGACTTTATTTAACCTTTCGATTTTCAGATGGGTGTGTTGCATCTATCTAATCTATCACTGAAACAGCTTCAGGTATCCTCCCTCGTACATGTCCATGTTTCTTGCCATTATCTTCTATTTTCCTTTCCTTTTTGTTTTGTTTTTCTTCTTCATCATTCTCATAAGGAGTAGATAAACCCTCTATGTGGCTACAGCGTCAAACTTATGTTTGGAGTGTAACTGAGGGTTTAGGTTCGCGTCTCCACTAAGAAAACTTTTCGACGGGGATTTCCACCTTGCATTAACATTGGTACTGACTCCACCCCCCACCCCCAGCCCCGTCAAGATGAGACCCTAAACAGGAGTACCGTTTTCAGACGCACGTAAAACGTCTTGCGCACCCTAGAGAGTTGCAGTTCCATCCTTTTTTTTTTTTCATACAAGAGTAGACGGTGCATCAATATGCCTGTCAGTATTGTAATTGCCCTACAGGGATGATTTAAAGTGTTTTTTGACTTGATTTGACTGTAGCTGGAGACATGGATGACGATTAAAACAAGGAAATGGGGGCGAGATAGCCTAGTGGTCAGAACATTGCGTTCACTATCTGACGACCCGGGTTCGATTCCTGTTCGAGGGGATTTTTCCCCTGGAGTTAACATCAGTGTGACTCCACTCTCCACAAAAGTCCTTCGGATGAGACTATAAACCGAGACCCCGTGTGCGAACGCAAGCAGAACATCTTGCGCACATGTTAAATCTTCTTCCGCTTTTCGTAAGAGTAGGCCATTGTGTGCCGGTGAGAACAGATGACCAGATTTACAAAAGTGCATACACACGGGTACTAGATGTAAAAAAAAGCACATGAGTGCTTATTCCATTATCCTCGATATAAAAGAATAAATAATAAAATAGTAATAAATAATGGACGGCAACGTGCACACCTCACCATGCAGAAGAATGGGCTTCACACCTTGCCCACAACAACACTCTGACCTGGAAAAAATCCAGTACTGTGCACTAACGACTCCTCTAGGAGTTAAGGGAGAAGTCAGATCCTTCCTACTTCATCACAATTATCATCAGCATTCCCTCTTCCTTCTGTATTTTTGCCTGCTTTCTGCTGATCATACAAGGTTGCTGCAGGCCAGATGGCGAAACGCTAAAGACCCAGCTGATGATGAAGTGGCTTTATCGTTAGAGAACCTGCCCCTGTTCGACAGCTCTAAACGGAATGTACTGACAGAGGGAGAGAGAGGGGGAGGGAGGGAGGAAGGTAGAGAGAGAGAGGGAGGGAGGTAGAGAGAGAGAGGGAGGGAGGGAGAGAGAGAGGGGGGGAGAGACAGACAGACAGACAGAGATTGAGAGAGATAGACAGACAGACAGAGTCACAGAGAGAGAGAGAGGGAGGGGAGGGAGGGAGAGAGAGGGGAGGGAGGGAGAGAGAGGGGGAGGGAGGGAGAGAGAGAGAGAGAGAGAGAGAGAGAGAGAGAGAGAGAGAGAGAGAGAGAGAGAGAGAGATGTCTTTTGCAGAGAGGTTGGAACCGTGTTTCCTGTGCTTAGCCTGTATTTTGCTGTTCTGTTCATTGTCTTTTGACGAGGCTCTTCCTTTGACTGCTGACTTTGAGGCACTTTGTTGTTATTCATGATTGTTTGTGTTGTCCTTGTTGTGGTGTAGGAACTTTTTTTTTTCTTTTTGGTCTTTTTGTTCTTTTGGGTGTTTTTGTTATTCTTCTTTATCATCATTAGCATCAGCATCATCATCTTTCTTCTTCTTCTTCTTCTTCTTCTTCTTCTCTTCTTCTCTTCTTCTTCTTCTTCTTCTTCTTCTTCTTCTTCTTCTTCTTCTTCTTCATCATCATCATCATTATCATCATTACCATCATTTTCTTCTTCTTCTTCTTCTTCTTCTTCTTCTTTTTTTCTTCTTCTTCTTCTTCTTCTTCTTCTTCTTCTTCTTCTTCTTTCTTCTTCTTCTTCTTCTTCTTCTTCGTCTTCTTCCTCCTCCTCCTCCTCCTCCTCCTTCTCCTCCCGCAGCATTTTCCACCTTGATCTATTTAGTGCGCTCTTCTTTCTCTGTGACTGCTGTTGTCATGTTAGTCTTTACTTTACCACTATTTTCCTACCAGTTCTGTTCAGTTCCCCTTTCTCTTCTTAAATAGAACAGAGGCAAAAACGAATGTAAACACAGAAAAAAAATACCTAACCCTATTCCTTAACCTCCGTCTGCTTCCCATTTGCTGTTTCGATTTCTTAGAGCCATTTCTAATGTAGTAGAGAATTCCATAATGACATGATGATAGCAGAAATGACGATGGCGACGACAACCTCGATGATGATAACGATGATAGGTATGATGACGACGACGATGATGATTATGATGACGACGACGACGACGACGACGATGATGATGATGATGATGATGATGATGATGATGATGATGATGTGATGAATGATGATGATGATGATGACGACGACGATGATGGTGACGACGACCACCACCACCGACCACCAGACCACCATGATGATAACGATGATTATGACAACGACGAGGATGATGACGACGATGGCTACAATGATGATTCTTTAATGCTTTTCCTTTGTTATTGTTGTGTAATTTGTGCTTCTTTCTCCATGTCGTTTCTGCTCTCTCCATCCCATCCCCCAACCCCCCCCCCCAGCCCCCACCCCACCCCCACCCCACCCCACCCCAACACAAACACACACATACCTCCTTTTCTTGCC
>CM060340.1:23895582-23898082 GCA_030674155.1 Stramonita haemastoma
TCACTTACACACACACACACCGCTTAACACACACATACACAAACACCATACTACAAACACACACACACACCACCACCACCACCACTACCACACCACCCCACACCACAAACCACACCACACCACACCACACACACACACACACACAACAAAAGACACACACCACATACACACACACACACACACACACAACACACACACCCACACACACACACACACACACACACACACACAAACACACATATTCACGTGACACGCTACCGGAAAACTCAGCATAGTGCCCAAATGACTTCTCAGAAGTTACGTCAGAAGTAAAGCCAAGACATCATGCAATATAATGCACTACAACAACTCTTAAACAGTCGCCATTCAGACTGGACTCAAAACATAGAAGAGCAAGCTGAATCTTGCAGTCCCTGAAGTCAGAAAGTACTGACCTAAATGGTGGGTAAACTTTCGCATACGCTAAATCTCACCATGGGTGAACCTACGAAAAGAAAAGAGAATCTGGCGGAGCCCGTTAACTTCGAGATCGTAGATTGCATTCGGGCTTGTTGGTGTCATGCATCCCACTGTCCACAGCTGGCTTAGTCTTTTATATAAAAAAAAAAATCACCTGGTTTTGATTCGCTTTGTTTTTTTTATTTAACGTGAGTGCAGGATGTGATGTGTAAACTACACACATTCATACATGGGGCCTCGGTTTAGAGTTTAATCCAAAGGACTATAGCCCCAGGCCAAAAACCCAAATGTCAGTTATTAACATAAGCAAAGTAACCAAGCTCTACATTAAAATGTTGTTATGTCTGGAAGCGGCATGTTGGCAGTATTGCATTTCCCCCAGTCAATTTTAAGCAGCGTCGAATGTGGTTACCGGTTGATGGGTGACCGGTTTGCGCGCCTTGGCTTCAGTACAGAACCCCCAGTTCACCCACTGTAAATGGGTACCTGCCCTCTTTAAATCAGGGAAGGTAAAGCAGCGAGGGAGATGAGATGGGCGCCGCCCTCGACATGCTGGCCCCTAAGAAGCTGATGAGGTCTCTGACACCTCGCTCCCCTACGACCAGATAGGTTATGGGACACCTTTACCTTTTACCTTTACTTTAGCATGACAAGCTTTTGATATAACAGCCTGTTATTCTCCATTACAGGAGTAACAAGAACCCCCTGAAGACGGAGTATGGCTTCCTACATGGCAGGGATAATTTTTTTTTAAAAACAGTCATATACAGGCAAACTCTACATTCAGTGTGTGTGTGTGTGTGCTAATGGTAAAATAGTCATTCCCACCTGTGATAAATGAGGCGGTGCATACTCTGGGTGAGGTGAAGAACATCCAAGTTGTGTCTGACCTTCTCTGTGGACATGGTTCAAATCTTTCCGGCTGCTTAGATGTCCACTTGAGGAATTTTCCCACCCTGGAGTTAACAGTGGCTCCACTTCATTCCAGTGCTCTGCAAGCCCTTCAGATTGTGTGTTAGACGTTCCCCCTGCTTAACACCTCGGGAGCCACCCAGAATATGCACTGCTTCGCTTAAGCATAGCTTGGAATGGCTGTGAGACTAATAGTTATGGCTACATTTAAGTATACCCTCCTCCATATAGGCAGCCATACTCTGTCTTCCGAGGACTTTTTTCTCCTGAAATGGAGAATAGAGGCTGGTATGCCAAAACCTTGTCATGACAAAGACCTTATCACTCGGCTATTCCGCAAAAAAAAAAAAAAGGAATCTGGAGAGATGAACCGCCAGTTCAAATGTCAGCGCAGTTTAGTGCAGTTACAGTTTGCTAGGACTCCTCACAGAGATGAAAGGGAGAAGTCGAAGCCATCACTGCAAATAGACGACCAAACAAAACAGCTTTTACAGCAAGATTATCTCCAACTGATTTTAAACCGACAAATCTGCAACAGGCACAGAATCACCCCATGCTTCTACCCCCCACCCCCCACCCTCTCCCTCCACAAACCACCACCTCCACCACCACCACCACTACCACCACCACCATCCAATTCTTTCGCAACATCACCCACCACCTTCATCATCACTATCGCCACACAGATTCCAAGTCTTGTCTACCTCCCTCCACCCCCCCCCCCCCCCCCCCCCCCCCCCCCACACACACACACACACTCCATCCTCATCTTCCTTCCCTCTTACAACAACCACAAAGTGAATTTCGCAACAACTGAAATGAACAAAAGTACATCATGGACAAAACTACTTCTCGCTGGAATGGGGGAGAGAGAGAGAGAGAGAGAGAGAGAGAGAGAGAGAGAGAGAGAGAAGGAGAGAGAGAGAGAGAAGAAGAGAGAGAGAGAGAGAAGCAAGGCAAGGCAAGGCAAGGCAAGGCAAGGCAAATTGTTTTATTCGAGGATAATAGATAAGCAGTCGTGTGCTTTTTACATTCGGTCCCCGCTCTTTTCAGGGATAACATCAAGTCAAAAATAATGGAAGAGAGAGAGAGAGAGAGAGAGAGAGAGAGAGAGAGAGAGAGAGAGAGA
>CM060340.1:23915582-23925582 GCA_030674155.1 Stramonita haemastoma
TAAGATAGCGCTTGTAACGTACATTTCGAGCTGGGTAATAAAATAAGATAGCGCTTGTAACGTACATTTCGAGCTGGGTAATAAAATAAGATAGCGCTTGTAACGTACATTTCGAGCTGGGTAGCCAAACAGCGGCTACACAGTAAAACTAGCTTGGTTTTCCCCCTCCCTAGAATTGGCTTCATAGCATAGTGGTTGGAGCATCGAGCTTGTGTTCTAACTGAGAATGTCAGCTTGGATTCGAGTCTCTGATGGCGCATCCGTTTGAAGAGGTTTTTCTTGTTTGTTTGTTTTTTGTGGGTTTTTTTCTCTCCAGATGTTAACTTTAATTCCCCCTATGTTCCTGTATAAATTCTGTCGACACCACAAAACTGAGGTCTGGTATGCGAACGGACATCATAGCACTTTTAGCAGACGCTCAAAACCCGTCCCGTCTTCCCTATACAGTAGACCAGCTACGTACGGCTGAGGGTATTGATGAAACGCGCGTTACATATCCGGCAGGCGATAGATAGATCTCCGACCTGTAGAGAAATAGGCCTTACCATGGTCAACTTGCCCAAGACACACTGGGACAGTTCAAGTGTACGGTGCCTCAATCAATCGTCACAGAGTTCAGAGTCAATAGAAAAGCAAGTGAAGGCAAGTGGGGGGACAGGATAGCCTAGTGGTCAGAACATTGCGCTCGCAATTTGACGACCCGGGTGCGATTCCCGTTCGAGGGAATTTTTCCTCTGGAGTTAACATCAGTGCTGACTCTACTCTCCCCCCAAAAGTCCTTCGGATGAGACAATAAACCGAGTCCCTGTGTGCGAACGCACGCAGAACATCTTGTGCACACGTTAAATCTTGTTCCACTTTTCGTAAGAGTAGGCCATTGTGTGCCTGAAGGAACAGATGACAAGATTTACAAAACTGCATACACACGGGGACTGGATGTAAAAGCATATGAGTGCTTAGTCCATTATCCTCGATATAAAAGAATAAATAAATAAATAAATAAATAAATAAATAAATGAGTCAGCATGAGTTATGTTTGGAATAGCAGCGCCAGGACACTGAGGGCGTGAACAATTATGATAAAAGATCGGTGTTTGTACGCTACCAGCATTAATGATGATGACTTTGACAACAATAACAATGACAACGACGAATGATAGCAGCAGCAACAATAATAACAGTAGCAGCAGCAACAGCAACAAAAACTGGTCACCTACATGTTCCCGACAAAAGTAGAAAACAGATTTCTGGAGGGAGAGCACCGTGATTGGTACCTGTGACTGTCCTAAGTACCTTCTTTCTCCCTCCGAAAGGACCACTTAGAAATAAGATTCGAATTATGTATAGTTCCTTTATCTTTTATTGAAAAAATTCAAGGTACGAGAAGTAAGACGTGGGAGGATGGGGGTGGGGGAGGAGGGGGGAGGAGTGGGGAGGGGAATGTGGAGGTGGTAGGAGAGGGGGGAATGGGGAGGTAGAGAATCCTTGTTCTCGAGTCATCGGAGATATGCAAGAAGAGTTCAGCCAGAAATTGGCTGGCATCCTGCGATACCTCCGACAGTGTGTGTGTGTGTGTGTGTGTGTGTGTGTGTGTGTGTGTGTGTGTGTGTGTGTGTGTGTGTGTGTGTGTGTGTGCGTGCGCGCGCGCGCGTGCGTGCGTGCGTGAATGTGTGTGCATATGCGTATGTGTGTCTGTGTGTGCGTCTGTGCCTGTGTCTGTGTCTGTGTGTATCCGTGCAAGTGTGATGGGGATCATGTGGTTGAACTATTACAGTTCAGAAAAAAGGACGAATAAAAATGGGGGGCGGGGAGTATGCAGGAGGGAACGCAGAGGGGAAGAATGGAGAAGGGAGGAGAAGAAGGGGGATGAAAGAGAGAAACACGAACACCAAAACAACAGCAACGAAAACATTAGCAACAACAACAACAACAATAATAATAATAACAACCGACATAATAGTGTATGTAGGCATGCATACGAGTGTACCACCACATGTGCAATACAAACATGCTCATGTGCACGCACGCCCATTAAACCCTGTACTCTTATCTCGGTATCTTGTCTTCTGTTTCTCCCTCCCACTTTCTCTGTTGTTTTTTTTCTTTCTGTCTCGCTGTCTCTGTCTCTCACTTTGTCTCTGTGTGTCTCTCGCACACCCGCACGCAAGCACGCATGCACACAGACACGCACGCATACACACTCACACATGCACACACGCATACATACACATGAACGCACGTCCACACTTACGCACGTGCACACACACATACACACTCACACACAAGCACACACACGCACGCACGCACGCACACACACACTCACCCATACACACGCACCGACATACACCTACAGATTGTCTAAAATCACTTTTTAGTGGATAGACGTTAAAAGGAAGACACACCTACAGAAAGAGGGGCAGGAGAGAGAGAGAGAGAGAGAGAGAGAGAGAGAGAGAGAGAGAGAGAGAGAGAGAGAGGCACACACACACAAAACACACACACACACACACACACACACACACACACACACACACACACACACACACACACACAGCAAAACCACATACTGGGAAGATGGATGATGTTGTTTGTTAAAGCTGAAACCACGGGAAATTCCTTCCCTCCCCTTCAGTGGCAATAGAAGACAGACAGACAGACAGACAGACAGACAGACACACACACACACACACACACACACACACACACAGATGATGCAGACACACACACACACACACACACACACACACACACACACACACACACACACACACACACACACACACACACACACACACACACACACACACACACACACACAGATGATGCAGACAGACAGACAGACAGACAGACAGGGGAAAACCACATACTGGGAAGATGAATGATGATGTTTGTTAAAGCTGAAACCTCGGGGAATTCCTGTCTTTCCTTCCCTTCAGTGGCAAAGGCAGACAGGCAGACCTGCTCTGCTTTGAACACATAGTGCAGGAACTAAAACTAATTCAGAGGGGGGGGGGGGGGGGGGGGGGAATCCAACCCCAAACCAGGGTTGTTTTGAAGAACCGTGTTTCCGACAGGAAGGCAGTTAAAATGGATAGCTAGCTTTGAGTGATAGAACTCTGACAGAATGTCAAATAATCGATGACAATGATGATGACGATGATGATGACGACGACGACGATGATGATGATAACATTCATGATGATGATGATGGCGACGACGGTGATGATGATGATGACGACGACGACAACATTTATCAGGATGGTGAGGAGGAGGAGGAGGAGGAGGAGAGGAAGGAGAAGAAGAAGGAGAAGAAGAAGAAGAAAAGGAGGAGGAAGAAGAAGAAGAAGAAGAAGAAGAAGAAGAAGAAGAAGAATGATCATAATAAGAGTAATAGCATCAGTAATAATAAAATGATGATAAACAGACGTCAGGGAAAACGAAAGGAAAACGGGTCTGAAGACAAAAAACAAAACATTACATGACATAGGATGCCAAAAACGCCCACCTCAACCTCTGTCAAATTCCTTTCCCTCCACACCTCCCCGCCTCTCCCCCCCCCCCACCCCTACCACCACCCCCTTCCTGAAACTTTGCCTTATGAATGGCAAGTTTCTATAATCTTCTGCCACCACGTAGATTAGCTTTTGTATAGACTATTCACCGACTACAATATGAACCTTTAAAGCTTGTTTTTTTCCTCTTATCTCAAATAGTGTTGTGCAACCGTAAAGTCTTTTTTTTCTTTCACAACTAGATTTATTAAAAACCATAGTATTCGGAATACGGCTACCTTAATGCGGGGTACAAAAAAAAAACCAAAAATCCCGGTCTCAGACGCAAAATCACTCCATTGGTAAGTCTTAGAGCTCTAGCCGAAAAAAGAAAAAAAAACAACAAAAACGTAATTCTTGGAAGCGAAAACAGCTCGGTACTGGTCTGAACTTCTCAGCAGTCGTGATTTTCTTCTGTTGAAAAATCTTTTTTCTTTTTTTTTTTAACAAGAGCAGTAGGAATGCTGCCAGTAACCAGTTTTTTAACTTGCGTCCCAGTTTTCACAAACATCAGTCACCTTGCCTCAGAAACACTGCTGCTGGGTTGGAAAACAGGTCAGTCAGCGTTCAGACTGGCCACCTGTGCCAGAGCCTTAGAAAAACAGAACACATGAGGAAAGACAGACAGACAGACAGACAGACAGACAGACAGAGACAGACGGACAGACAGACAGACAAAGGGAATAGACGGACAGCCACGGGGGGGGGGGGGGGGGGGGGGGGGAGACAGACAGACAGAGATAAACAGAGACATAGACAGACAGACGAGGGGGGATAGACGGACAGCCACTGGGAGAGAGAGAGAGAGAGAGAGAGAGAGAGAGAGAGAGACAGACAGACAGACAGACAGACAGACAGACAGACAGACAGACAGACAGACAGACAGACAGACAGACAGACAGACAGACAGACAGACTGAGGGGGGATAGACGGACAGCCACTGGGAGAGAGGGTAAGAACTCTAGAGAGACAGACAGACAGACAAACAGACAGAGAGACAAGGACAGGCAGAGAAGGGTGGGGGATAAGAAAGACAAATTTACGAAGAGAGGGGACAGGAACAGACAGAAAGAGGGAGGGAGGATGATAGAGAGAGAGACAGACAGATTCAGACAAAAAAACGTAGAGAACGTCCACATATGGCAGGCAGGGCTTAACAGGTGATTTCGTACTTTCTTTTACACCCCTTCCTTTTACACACACACACACACACCACACACACACACACACACACACACACACACACACACACACACACACACACACACATACACACACAAACACACACACAGACACACAAAGACAAACAGAGACAGAGACAGTATATATCCTCGATATAAAAGATGATGATAATGATAACACCACACACACACACACACGCACGCACGCACGCACGCACGCACGCACGCACGCACACACTAAGAGAGAGAGACAGAGACGGTATATATCCTCGATATAAAAGATAACAATAATAATAGCACACACAAAGAAAGAAAGAGAGAGAGACAGTATATATCCTCGATATAAAAGATAGTGATAGTAATAATAATAATAATAATAATAATATAATAATAATAATAATAATAATAACAACAACAACACACATCCTCTCCACCCCAGGTGTTTCCGGCAGAGCATGCACAGAGCAGCTGTACCACACTAAGTGCAAAATCTGAGGTACAGGTGTTGGTCTGCATCGTCTATATCCCTTTGAATGTTTATGTACCTTCAGGGCTCCATTTAGCACGTGTGAGCCCATTTGAAACACACCCACACAAAATGAAAGATTAAAGGAAAGATTAAAGGTAAAAAAAAAAACATTTTTCACTCGATTTCACTGGATTACCTGTATAAACTGTTCCTTACAAGACTCCACCACTTAATATGTAGGGATGCTGAAATGGAGTTCAGGTTTTGATTTCGTTTGCTTGCTTTTGTCAGTTCAGATAATGCCACCTACCTTTTCTAAAAATTTCATAATCAGCTTCTCTAGGGGCTAGCATCTTTAGGGTGTCACCCATCTTCACGACTTTACCTCATTCAAAGAGGGCAGGCACCTATTTACAGCTGGGGGACCGCACAGAAGCCAAGGCATGCGAACGGGTTACTCATCCTCAAGGCAACCATGCACAACTCTACTTAACCTTAGGTAGGGGGGAGTAAGTGCTGTGACCCCAGTGCTATCCTGGCCCTGATTGGTGTATCACTACCAACAATAGCATTCAGTCTCTTGTCATCCAAGCAGGAAAAATGACTTCATGTATTACACTCTATTAAGTATTACACTCTATTAAGTATTACACACTATCAAGTGAGATAGTATTCATGTTGGTACTGAGGCCAGGAGAACGACTTGTTGAACTAAACAGCAGTGAAAGTTCCACAAAAAATAGTATTCATGTTGATACAGGGGACCGAGAAACAAGTTCCTTTGCTATACAACAGCATAAATACATACCAGCGGTGTAGCCACTGGTTGAACGAACGCTGCAGCAATGGGGTCAAGGTTTGTCTATGTTTGGCTCACAGAGACCATAGAGGCAAAATCTGTAAGGCTGAAGTTGCTCTCTCTCTCTCTCCTCTCTCTCTCTCTCTCCTCTCTCTCTCTCTCTCTCTCTCTCTCTCTCTCTCTCTCTCTCTCTCCCCTTCCTCCTCCACGCCTCTTCTCTTTTACATCCTCTATTTTCTGCTGATGATAGCAATCATGCTCTCAAGCGCGCAGCCTGATCTTTTAGCTCCACTGCTTCTTCAGTGTTTCATTAGCCTTTGTGGATATAACAGTCAACCTTTCCATTCTCTTCTTTATTTATTTGTTGTTGTTTTTTTTCATTTCTACTTCTCTATTTTGATGCTGATAGTAGTCATACTTTCTTTTCTTGGTTTGTTGCTGTTGTTGTTTTAACTTCTTGTCTGCCCCACTGCTGATTGCAAGTCTCCTTTCCATCCTCTTCGTTATTGAGTTAATATTTTCATTATCGGCGGTTATTTTCCTCCCTTGGCCTCGTTATTACATTGCGTTGTCTAGGCAGCATAGATAACGTGGGTTGTGAGTGCTGGTCCAAAACAACAACACAACAACAACAACAAAACAACAACACAACTTAACACAGCAACAACACAACAACGACAACGACAACACAACAACAGAAAAGGCTCTGCTGCTGGTTTAGCATAATAATTATATTTGAGGAATTTCATGCCATTAAGAATTGCCTTAACTTGACTTCTCTTTTAACTCCTTGGGAAGTTGTTGTGGCACTCCATTCCTGGCAAAATGCATCCGTATCTAAGTGGTAAATGTATCTGTATCTAAGTGGTAAATGTGTCCGTATCTAAGTGGTAACTATATCCCTATCTAACTGGTAATTACATCTGTATCTGAGTGGTAAATGTATCTGTATTTAAGTGGTAAATGTATCAATTCATAAGTGATAAATGTATCTGTATCTAAGTGGTAAATGTATCCGTATCTAAGTGGTAAATGTATCCGTATCTAAGTGGTTAATGTATCCGTATCTAAGTGGTTAATGTATCCGTATCTGAGTGGTTAATGTATCCGTGTCTGAGTGATAAATGTATCCGTGTCCGAGTGGTAAATGTATCCGTGTCTGAGTGGTAAATGTATCCGTATCTGAGTGATAAATGTATCCGTGTCTGAGTGATAAATGTATCCGTGTCTGAGTGGTAAATGTATCCGTATCTGAGTGGTAAATGTATCCGTGTCTGAGTGATAAATGTATCCGTGTCTGAGTGGTAAATGTATCCGTATCTAAGTGGTAAATGTATTCATATCTAAGTATTAAAATGCACCCGTATCTAAGTGGGAAATGTACCTGTATCTAAGTGGTAAATATATCTGAATCAAAGTGGTAAATATATTCGTATCTAAGTAGTAAAATGTATCCGTATCTAAGTGGTAAATGTATCCGTATCTAAGTGGTAAATGTATCCGTATCTAAGCGGTAAATGTATCCGTATCTAAGTGGTAAATGTATCCCTATCTAGATAGTAAAATGTATCCATATCTAAGTGGTAGAAAATGTATATCCAAATTGTAAAATTTATCCCTAACTAAGCGGTAAAATGTATCCCTATCTAAGCGGTAAAATGTATCCCTATCTGAGCGGTAAAATGTATCCCTATCTAAGTGGCAAAATATATCCCTATCTAGGCGGCAAAATGTATCCCTATCTAGGCGGCAAAATGTATCCCTATCTAGGCGGCAAAATGTATCCCTATCTAGGCGGCAAAATGTATCCCTATCTAGGCGGCAAAATGTATCCCTATCTAAGTGGCAAAATATATCCCCCAGGAGTAAAATGCATCCATATCTTAACTGGTAAAATACATTCTTATCTAAGTTGCAAACTATATCCCTAAGTGGCAAAATGCGCCCTTATCTAAGCGACGGGGGTGTAGTCTATGTGGAAAGTTATGCTCAAAGCTGTGATTTTCTGGGAAATAATTTTATCAACTTACAGTGCAGTGAAGTGAATAATGTTGGATTGAACTGCAGTTTCGTTGACTTTGTTTTTCTTTCCGTATTTTATCCATAAACTTTCCACACCTTCTGTCCCTTATGCTTTTTCTCCTTTATCTGCTTCTTCTTCTTCGTTGTCGTCTTCTTTTTCTTCTTCTTCTTCTTCTTCTTCTTCTTCTTCTTCTTCTTCTTCTTCTTCTTCTTCTTCTTCTTCTTCTTCTTCTTCTTCTTCTTCTTCTTCTTTTTCCTCTTCTTCTTCTCCTCTATCGCGGTGAGTGTAGTTAAAGAGCAGCAGCACTAATGGAGAGATGCTGAAGGTGATAGGAGAGTCTTCTATTTCAGGTATCCTCTGATCTCCTCAAGAGGTGTCTGTCAAGATGTGAGGAAGTGTTATGAGCTGTCAGACCATATAACTGATAACAGTGCCAGTGTTTTGCATCTAAGTCAGGGCCAGTCTGTGTTGATGTTTTATGTTTTCATGGGCATTCTTTTTCCTGATAGTGTCGACTTGTTCTTTTGGCTCTTGCTCCTCCTCTGGTTCAGTTTGGTTTCCTGAAGTTTATACAGTCCTCTTGCAGTTTTTTTCCGTTTTGTTTACTTCCGTAGTATACCTCTCTGTCTCTGTCTGTCTGTCTGTCTGTCTGTCTGTCTGTCTCTCTCTGTCTCTGTCTCTGTCTCTGTCTCTGTCTCTCTCTCTCTCTCTCTCTCTCTCTCTCTCTCTCTCTCTCTCTCTCTCTCTCTCTCTCTGTCTGTCTGTCTCTCTCTCTCTCTCTCTCCTCTCTCTCTCTCTCTCTCTCTCTCTCTCTCTCTCTCTCTCTCTCTCTCTCTCTCTTCTTTTTCTTGCTTTCTTTCTTCCTCCTTTCCTGTCTTTCTTTCGTTTTCTGTTTCTCTGCCTTCCTTTCTTGCTTTCGTCTTTGACTACCTTACACCCTCTCTTTTCACACTTGCCATCTCCTAGCCCCCTCTTCTTTATGTTTTTTTCTACATTTATTTCTGTTACTCTTATCTCTGTATTGCAGTTCTTTCTGTATTTTAAGTGTCTTTATCCATCCCCATCTGCCCACTTTTACTTTTTCTCAATCGTCTCAGCTTAAATAAAAAATAGAACAGAACCTGGGCCACTACTTGTGGCTTAATCAAAGGAGACAAGTCTGGCTTTAGGTGTGACTTTATTTAACCTTTCGATTTTCAGATAGGTGTGTTGCATCTAATCTATCACTGAAACAGCTTCAGGTATCCTCCCTCGTACGTGTCCATGTTTCTTGCCATTGTCTTCTAGTTTCCTTTCCTTTTTGTTTTTGTTTTTTTCTTCTTCATCATTCTCATAAGGAGCGGATTAGCCTGCTATGTGGCTGCAGCGTCAAACTTATGTTTGGAGTGTAACTGAGGGTGTAGTTCGCGTCTCCACTTAGATGACCATTCGACGGGATTTTCACATTGCATTAACATTGGTGCTGACTCCACCCACCACCTCCAGCCCCGTCAAGATCAGACCCTAAACAGAAGTACCGTTTTCAGACGCACGTAAAACGTCTTGCGCACCCTAGAGAGTTGCAGTTCCATCCTTTTTTTTTCATACAAGAGTAGACGTTGCATCAGTATGCCTGTCAGTATTGTAATTGCCCTACAGGGGATGATTAAGAGTGTTTTTGACTTGACTTGACTTGACTGTCTGTAGCCGGAGACATGGATGACACGTAAACACCTCAACATGCAGAAGACTGGGCTTCACAACTTGCCCACAACAACACAGGCCTGGAAAAACTCCAGTACAGTACCCTAAGGACTCCTCAAGGAGTTAAGGGAGAAGTTAGATCCTTCCTACTTCATCACATTATCATCAGCACCCTTCCTTCTGTATTTTCCTGCTTTCTGCCGATACAAGGCTGCTGCAGGCCAGATGGCGAAACGCTGAAGACCCAGCTGATGATGAAGTAGTGGTTTTATCGTTAGGCTAGAGAACCTTCCC
>CM060340.1:23935582-23950582 GCA_030674155.1 Stramonita haemastoma
CAAAGCATTTGCCGGACAGGAAACTTTGTGGATAGAACGTGTTGCTGGTGGCCTGGATGATGGAGGCCTGTTCGAATCTCTGCTGAGGTTTTCCCATTCTGGGATCTATCCCCTGGACTCAACATTGGTCCTCATTCGCTGTCCTCGAAACTTCTTCAGATGAGACTGCTGAACTGTGGACTCGTATGACATACAATACATGCAGAACATCTGTCCACGCGTGATAAAACCCCTAACTGACTTTTTAAAAGAAAATGTATAATTTTTTGTATTCATTGTCTATTCATAGTCTTATTGATTCTTTATGTACCTATTTATTTCTTTATCCATTTTTCCTCACTTGTTTTTTTTCCTTTTATTTTGTTCATCTGATCATGTATAGCGAATGACAACTGTATTTTTTCGACGTGTATAACTGATAAATGACCAACACTGATACTTTTTTTCCGACCGGTGTATAACTGATAAATGACCAACACTACTATGATATCCCCTTGATGCTGTGTTTCTACTTTTTTGTTGTATGGGTTTTTTTGTTTTTTGTTCATCTAACCAGTGTATAGCTGATAAATGACCATCATGAATTTTGTTGTTGTTGCTGCTGTTGTTCATCCGACCAGTGAATGTATTGCTGATAACTGACCAACACTATTGTTTATGTCCCCTTGATGCCGTGTTTCTACGTTTTTGTCTGTTTATTCGTTGTTGTTGTTGTTGTTCACCCTACCAGTGCATAGCTGTAACTGACCAACACTACTATAATGTCCCCTCGATGTCGTGTTTCTACTTTTTTTTCGTATTTTGTTCATCTGACCAGTATATTGCTGATAACTGACCAGCACTACAATGATGTCCCCTAATGTTGTGTTTCAGAGAGGGCCCTCGCAGTTGGCAGCAGAGGACAGCAGGTCAACGTCATCAGCAACCAGAGCCTCCCCCATCCACACCACCACCACCACCACCACCACCGTCGCCATGTCTTCCTACGAGAACATAGACGATGAGGAGGAGCTTCACAAAATGGTCAGTGTACCTGCTGTGGTAGTGGACGGGGTGTGTGTGTGTGTGTGTGTGTGTGTGTGTGTGTGTGTGTGTGTGTGTGTGTGTGTGTGTGTGTGTGTGTGTGTGGGGGGGGTTGTTTTTTTAGTGTGGGTGTATAGATGGAAGTGTGTGTGTGTTGTGTGTGTGTGTGTGTGTGTGTGTGTGTGTGTGTGTGTGTGTGTGTGTGTGTGTGTGTGTGTGTGTGTCTGTCTGTCTGTTGTCTGTCTGTCTGTCTGTTGTCTGTCTGTTGTCAGTGTGTGATATATGTGTGTGTGTGTTTGTGTGTTTGTGTGTGTAGTGTGTGTGTGTGTGTGTGTGTGTGTGGGTGTGGGGTGTGAAACGGTTCCCAGTTCCTCCTGTTAAAGAAAACCCAGCTGGATTGCTATAGGGTTTGGTACTGTCCATTCAAATTAATATCAGTAGGTGCTGGTGCCTACTGCGGCAGGCATTGGAAGGCAGATCTAACACCCCCTGTCGAAATGAGCTCAGGAGTCCCGCAAGGCACTGTCCTTGATCCACCTCTGTTTTTCAGTTTTATCAAAGATCTTGCAGACATCATTAGCCTCAGTTCAACCAGTCTAGATGCAGGTGACCTTTTCTTTTTTAAAGAAAATATCTTCAGAAGTCGTTCAATTCAAATGTAGAGGACATTTTTTTAAAGAACGTATCATCACACGATGACAATCTCTTTCCAGAATCAGTGTCGGACTTTTCTGGAGTATTCTGGATCAGATGACAGATGAATTTTGGTCCCAGCAAATTCACAGTCTTCAACATTATCCCACTTAAAAAGAAAGAAAGCCGCTTTGTTTACAACCTGCATGTTTTGTGTACAGAGATATATGAAAAACCATCCAGCAAATAGTAACCATCAGCTAACCGACCCTAGACAAATGATGCTGAGGCCACAGTGAGCAAAGTAAATGGAGGCATGGGCTTCTTCTGAAACTGGCATTGAATGAACGTGTGAACGAACGAACAAACGATGGAGCGAGCGAAAGAAAGAGCAATGAACGAATAAACCAGGACGGCACCACAAGTGTGAAGACTGTACACCTTGTTAGACATTTTCTCAAGTGTTCTTGCCCAGTGGCCTGTGAAAGTCTGCAAGTTGGGATTGCATGCTCTTTATCTCAGAACGGAATTTCATAATTATTTTCTTGCTGTTGTTACAGATGAATGCTACCGAGAGCTTCGACGAGAGGAAGAAGATACGGACCCGATTACGGGAAATTCGAGATAAACAGCGAGGTAAGAAAAACTTCGACACACATGCTCTCTCTGTCTCTCTCTCTGTCTGTATGTCTCTCTCTGTCTCTCTCTGTCTCTCTGTCTCTCTGTCTCTGTCTCTGTCTCTGTCTCTCTCTCTCTCTCTCTCTTCTCTCTCTCTCTCTCTGTCTGTCTGTCTGTCTGTCTGTCTCTGTCTCTCTTTCTGTCTCTCTTTCTGTCTCTCTTTCTCTGATTCTCTCTGTGTGTTTCTCATTCTCTCTGTGTTTCTCTGTCTCTGTCTCTCTCTGTCTCTGTCTGTCTGTCTGTCTGTCTGTCTGTCTGTCTGTCTGTCTGTCTGTCTGTCTCTCTCTCTCTCTCTCTCTCTCTCTCTCTCTCTCTCTCTCTTCTCTCTCTCTCTCTCTCTCTCTCTCTCTCTCTCTCTCTCGTGTGAAATTCTTAATTTTTAATATTTTGGTACCTATATTATACATACCTACGATTGTTTTTTGTTTTTTTTCATTTTATATACATATATTCCAATTTTAGAAATTGTTCTTTTGTCTGCATGCCGTTCCCTTATTTCTGGTGTTAATGTTGACATTTATTTTTCGTTCATTTTTTTTATTGTATGAAAAGCTTTTTGCTGGGTATGTCAAAAGATACATACAAATTGTCATATTTTCTGTAGACGTATCATTATTGCCATGCATCAAACTGATACATACAATGTTTATATCTAATTATATACATATATAATATATATATTTAGTTGCAATTATACACTATTTCCTTATAGGCTCAGAGACGTCTTCATGTTTATGTACCTGTATCTTCTCCTTTGTTTCCAACATGTATCCACAACTTAGACTAACCGCTAGAGTACTTCAACTCTGTTGTTCTTAACCACCAACCTGTCTGTTGTTAACCGTCTTCTTTTCGTCGATGATGTAAACAATTGTAATTTTCTTAATGTACCCTCTCGCACTCTACACCATCCACCACCACCACTACTACCACCACCTTCACCATACCCACAACCACCCTACCTGTCTAAACCACCAACCACTACCACCTCTACCATCCACCGTGTCACCATCCCCACCCCATACCTCCTCACTACACCCCCCACCCACCCACCCCACCCCAAATCCTCTGACCACGGGATAACCTCCCCCCCCTACCCCACCCCACACCACCCCACCCAAACCCTCCCACCCACACCCCCTTACACGCAACCCCATCACCAGCGGACATGGAACAACGCCGCTTGCAGAGAGAGAAGGAAACGGAGCAGCTGGTCCGGAAGAAGTTCGAGATGGCGGAAGAGGAGAAGAAGCGCAAGATGGCGGCCTACAGCGCCAGAAGCCGGTGTGCGAGCGCGACTCGGAGTACGCGGCGGCCTCGCAGAAGCTGATCACGGACAAGCACAAGCAGGCGGAGCAGGACAAGCAGAAGAAGCTGGACTCCTACAAGAGCATCGCCGAGAGGGAGCACAAGGCCAACGAGGCCAAGCCCAGGCCCACCGTCAGCAAGACGCCAGGTGATCCTTCCTGGGGTGGTTCTTCGTGCTTGCTTCCTTACCTACCCACCTGCCTGACTGCTTGCCTGCCTGTGCCTGACTGCCTGACTACCTACCTACCTACCTACCTACCTACCCTACTACCTACCTACTCACCTGCCAACTGCCTCTGCCTATGCCTGCCTGCCTGCCTACATACATGATTGCCTACCTAACTACCTGTCTGACTACCTAGGTACGCCTACCTACCTACCTACCTGCCCCTGCCTACCTACCTGCCTAGCCTGCCTAACTACTACCTGCCTGTCTGCCTCCTAACTACCTGCTCTGCCTACTACCTACACTGCCTCTGCTACTAATAACTACCTACCTGCCTGCCTGCCTGCCTATCTACCAACTTGCCTGTCTGCACCTACCTGCATACCTACCTGCCTGACTACCTACTACCTGCCTGCCTACTTGCCTACCTGCCTACTGCCTACCTAACTACCCGCACGTTCAATGCCATGTCCCTCCCTGGATATGCTGCCTCCCTTCCCTTCCACTTCCCAACCTTCCCTGTGCAGTGTTGCTGTTGTTTGTTTGTTTTGGGGTGTATGCATGTAAGTAACCACCTTTCCACTCCCATTTCCACCCCTACCTGAATATGCTGCCTCCCCCTCCAGCCCTTCCCTTTGTCATGTTGTTGTCTGTGTGATGATAGTGAGATTATGTGTTGCCAGGATTGTTGCTGAAGGTTCAGCCTGCTTCTTTCCTACATGGACAACACTGGGTTCAAGTTATAGTTGCAGCTTGTCAGGTTTTCAAATGGTTCTAGTTTGGTGATACGGGTACCAGAATGCTTTGTGATTTGAATCAGTGAAGAACAAGACGTATTTTGGCCTAGCTTGTTTATCTTACATCTTCAGTAAATTCGTTATGCAGCAGAGCTCATCAGATGAATCCATGAGAATGTAGTTGATCGACCAGTTACACCATCTTGAATTTGTCATCTTGAGGTAAATGCAGTATGGTTGCAGCTTTTCTCAAGGTTCTTTGACGTGACTATGCATCTTACGTCAAAACAGTGATGTAATGTACTAGCTTTTATTTCTTACTTTTGATGCTGTGAAACAGTTTAGACCTTAAAAATCTTTTAGCATTGTGGCATTTGCCAAATTAATTGTTCGTCAGCAGGAGTTTTAAAAGTCCTAGAAAAAACTCCAACCGTTGTGTAAGATTTTTTTAAAGAAGTTAATTTTGAAAGGAATCATTTGAAATTTCTTAAGGACTTTTTTGGTTGTTAATACGATCCATTCTAATTTTTTCCCACCGTCGATTTTACTGATACCCTATTTCAGGGTAGCAAGGAAGGATTGCCAGAGCTGTTGTGCACCAGCTTGTGTAAGGTTCCCCAGATATGCTACAGTACCTTAGCTCTCTCCTTTAACTGTGCAACAGCAGTTTTTAATTTTGGGTCTTCCTCCCTGGTGTTTTCATGGGGTGTCCAGCGATAGGTAGTCCTTATGCATGATGTCTTATGTCTTTTGAGGTGCTGATGTGCTCACCCATTTTGTTCACATCTTCCAAATGGGAAGGTATTGTTTGTTGGAAATGGTGTTGGACAAAAGGTTTCATAGGGACTCTTCAGAAGTCGTGTTTGTTGAAAAGGACTTGGTGACTTGTTTTATGGATTTTTCAGAGGTTTGTGTTTGTTGAAAGAGTGTTGGACTACATGTCATTGCAATTTTGTCTTTAAATGTTGCTTAGTGTAAGAAATAATTGTATAAAAAATAAAGTTTACGGTGTTTCTTTCGTTGTTCTTCAGCTTTGAGCGTGTACACGACTAACCGTTCCACAGGTTTTCCTGTTTGGGCTCTTATTCAGGAACCTTTAGTGTATTGCCTAATTCTTAGTGTTGTACTTGGTTTAGTGTACTTTGTCCAGTGGTTGTCTTGTTTTGGCAAGTTCAAGGCAGACTGACGCTAAACATTGTATAATGGTGTGATATGCTTATATATCTTCTGATTAGGACGTTGGTGTTGGTGTCTTCTGCTCATGGTAATAGTCGTGATCTTAACGGCAATAATCCTGGCGATACACACATTGACATAATCTGACAGATTGTAGAAAGTGTATGCTTTATCTAATACTTTGTGGTGTGTGTTTGATTAGATTCGATGTTGTAGATGTTTTATCTGGTGTACTGTAGATAGTGTATGTTTGATCCAATCTTTTGCAGTGTGTGGTTTGACACACATTGGCATATGTTTGATGTGGCATATTGTTGATTGTATTTCTTTGATGTTGTAATTGTGGCAGTTTGACATGAATACAGTGTAGATAGTGTATATCTGATATGATAACTGTACTTTGTGTATGGTGTATGCTTTACCTGTAAGCATGTGATAGTATGAGTGATCCCATGCTCTTTGTATATCTATACAATATTGGTTTAGTCCTGTGTTGCTGTAGAAAGTATATTGGAATGCAATAGTGCTTACCTCAAAGTAGCAAATATTTTCTGTGTGGTGATAATAGTGATAGTATTGATCTTTGTCACGTTGCTTGTTCCAGATGTGTCTGCAAAACCAAATTGATGTTGTGGTAGTTGTAACACAAATGATCTTTTGATAGTTATGTCAAATGATTTATGCCAGACGTACTTTGGTCTCGCTTACTGTTGCTTCTGCTGCGCATAACTTTAGTCATGGTATTTCCACAATCATGCTTTCGTTGTAAACCAGACTTCACTTTTACAAAATCTCAGCAAACATTTTTTTGTTTCTTTATTTGCTTGTTTGTCTCATTGCAGTGTGGTTTTGTTAAGCTGAAGAATTTCTGAGCTCATGTCGTTGCTTTCATACACTTCTGTCATAAACGTGTTTCACATTTGCATCCTCATTTTATCAATAAAACCACGTCTTTCTCTTGATCCATCAGAAAAGATGTCCCTTGGTAATGCTTGTTGGGGGGAAACCAGAGATACTCGTTTCAATTTGTTTATTTCTTCTTTTTTCTAATTTGTTATTATTTCATTTGGTTAGTGATTAGTCAGTTATCAGTCATTGATCAGTTACTTCATTCAAGGTCCCCTCCCCTTCTCTCTCTTACTAACTCATTCATTCATCCATTCATTTATTCATTAACCTCATAAAAATTAGCTACTAACACTACGCTTTGTGCTGGCAGTAGCTTTGTAAAGCAACAACAACAACAACAACAACAACAACAACAGTAGGAGTAAAGTATCACTGCCCAACATCGTAGACATGACACCACCCAAAACCAGGGAATGACCTTGACCTTAACCACAGAATGCACGAAACTTGATATGCGATTAAACACTTGCAGACAAACAGAAATGAAAGCACCATGTTACAATACAGCCATGATAAACTAAACTGCATCTGAAAGGAAAATATGAAAACAAAAGTTGGATTTCAGTGATGACAAAAACATAAAAGCTGTGTTGCCATTTGAGGTTAAATGATCCACTGACAACGTAATGTGACACATTTTATTTGTCTGAATTGGTAGCCTAGTACAGTGTGAACTTTGTTTCATACAATCAGTAGAAAAGCAAGGTGTGACATTGAAGAGATCAATCGGAAAATAATTCTGACTTATTAGTTAAAGATTGTCATTCGGAGAGGGATGGGTTTCAGCAGGTTTAAGTCGTCCACAACACACTGCCTGAGTTATAAAGAGAGCTGCTTGATGGTCGTAGTTAGTGGATGCAGTCCCAAAATCGGATAACTTCGCTGGGGCTTTAATATAATCAAGAAGAAGACTGCTTGAAATACTCAGTAGTGTCTTAAGGACTCCTGGAGGAGTAAGGAAAAAAGTTTGTCGAGATTATGGTCAAGGCTATGTCCCTGGCGTACACACACACACGCACGCACACACTCACACACACTATAACATCACAACACTAACACACACACACTCTCTCTCTCTACACACACGCAAACACACACACACACACACACACACACACACACACACACACACACACACACACACACACACACACACACACGCAAACACACACACACGCAAACACACACACACACACACACACACACACACACACACACACACACACACACACACACACACACACACACACACACACACATGTAGTAGTATTTGCATATTAGCAGTGGTGAATGTTGTCTTCTGCATTGTAGCACAATGTACTATATAGCAGTGTGTTCTGCATTTGAAAGTGCATAGTAAACCACACAAAAAAAATGTTAATGCATGCTTGTCTCCTCTCCTACCAACTCCGCATGTGTGCTGATACCCCTACCCCCTACAGACAGTGGAAAAGCGGACAGCACCAAGCAGACGACAGGTTTCGGTGGTGTTCAGTATGGCAAAGGAAAAGCCGCAGGTAAGTCTGTCTGTCTGAGTGGATGGAAAGTTATCATAATTATACGTATGTACATCAGTTGGGTTTATCAGTGTGGCTGGTAAGCCCTATCTGGGTGGATGGTGAGTCTGTATGTATGGTCATACCTAAAGGTGGATTTGTCTGTATGGAAAGTAATGTCTTTGTATGGTTATTAATCCTTCTCTTTTCTTCTCTGATGTTCATATGATATATGTCTAAAATTGGTTACTATTCTTCATAGGTTGTTTTGTTGAGAATGGTATTATTTTTGTTTGTTTTAGTAAAGATAAGTAAATTGACGGTTCTTATCAATATAATAGCTATAAGTGATGGATAATACTTAAAAGCAGGCGAGCAAACATACTCATGGTAAGGGGGTAAGGGGAAAAAGAAAGAAACAAACAAATTAATATTCCTCTCTTGAAGCCAGTTTTTATTCATTAGTGATTGCTTCTTTTGTTTCTAACCTTTCATCACAACCTGGTACCAGCACCCCAAGAAAGTAATTTTAATCAACAACAATCACAATGAAAAATGATGACAAATACACTTGTATTAAAAAAAACTAATCATGTTCTGTGATGTGATAATATACAAATAGATTGTAGTCTCAAACTAACACATAGTGTAATATGCTATAAAATATTTCATGATAAACTGAATTGCAAGGAATGCTACAGGTTACCCCCAGAAATAACAACCCCCCTTTAACATAAAGATTTACCACAGTAACAGGCAAAAATTGTATGAAAAATACTGTGCATAAATGTACAAGTAGTTCAAAACTTTGCAGCTACATTTTACCAAACAACATCAACACACAGAAAAAGCATATCTTATTACAACAAAACCACATTGGAGGGACAACTCCTAGCTTGACACTACAAAAACTGGCCTTCAACTAACTGAAAGAAACAGTCTTACGTGATTGAAGCATATAAACAAGCAAGGAATTTAGGAACAAGCAAAAACTTCCTCAGGTATGTCCCTAAATAAAACAGCCATGATTTACTGCCAGTAAACAAAGATAATCTAGAACACGTGAGGTTGTGATTCACCCGCTAAAAGCCTATGGAATCATTTTTATGTATAAACTGTTCCTTACAGTGATAGACCCAATAATCGACATCGTTTTATCTGTGAGCCGTTTCTTACGTTGAGAGGCCTCATAGTCGTTTTGTCCAGTCCCTAAACAATACGTAATCTTGGTTTACTTCTCACCAACTGGTTGTTTGTCATACACATCATCCATGATTTTCACAGGCAACTAGGAATGTTTAAGACCCGATGGTTTGATATCATTGAATCTATGGGATATCTGCCGTGTCAACTACAAATTTTGCGACCTTGGTTTACGCTTGACAGCTTTGTTGATGTTCTGATAGCCCTGATTCTTTGTATGTCTTTTGTCAGAAGCTGTGGAGTTCTTATGTATTCCATAAAATTATATAATAAAGAATGACTATATTAAGAATGACTGTTGCACCAACGTGTGTCCGCAGGCCAACAAAAGAATTATTTGGTAACCCTAAAAAAACAACATGCCCTGGTAAACTGCCAAAAGATTAGAGCATCGTTTGTTATGATTAAAGTATCTAATCTGTATGTCAGAAAGTTTGCAGTTATTTTATAAACTATGAACTGTAGATGATTCAGTACATGATGTGATGTATTTTTAGAAAAAAGATTTAGATATCGTTCTGTCACCAGATAGCCCAAAGTTTAGCTAAAAATGTTTCTTACAAGTGTATCCCACCAGATAGCCCAACGTTTAGCTAAAATGTTTCTTTCAAGTCTATCCCACCAGATAGCCCAAGTTTTGCTAAAATCTTTCTTACAAGTCTATCCATCCAGATAGCCCAAAGTTTAGCTAAAATCTTTCTTACAAGTCTATCCCACCAGATAGCCCAAAGTTTAGCTAAAATCTTTCTTACAAGTCTATCCCACCAGATAGCCCAAAGTTTAGTTAAAAATGTTTCTAACAAGTCTATCATAAAACTTGTAGAAACTCAATCCGGTTTTCTTGTGGTGGTGTTTTTCTGTCTTTCTTTTCAGGTTTTTAGTCATATGCATCTGTTAGCTACTGTTATGAGTTCTTCATTTGTTGTGGCAGTATGACAGTATCACACTCCTTGAGAGGTCGACTGCTAAGCATACAGCACTCATTTCTCCATCATTTACTGACATTAACCCCGACTTTTATCTCAGAACCCTGTAGAGTCTCATTAGAGTCACAGGGCTTTATGCAACCCATCCTTCATTCTGGCTTTGTTGGCGCCGTATCAGAGGTGCACTGTCTAAACCATACCACTACCAAATTTTACCCCCCGGACACTGTTTCAATTTGCTAGTAGATGCACCTCAGGCTTGCAAGTATTTTTCAAAGTATGCGCTTGTCTTCCTTGTTAGCATTACATAAACTTTTTAACCTTTAGCTAGTTTCAGAAAACAGTAAATCTTGCTTAAAAAACTAGTCATTGTTTTAAGTCATAGATAATGTACTAAAAAAACCACACACACAACTTGTGAGACATTAACATTTACCTATGAACAATACACAACTTATTTTGCAATGATCGCCTTCCATTGTTTTGATTCTTCAATGACTCACCACTTACATTTTCAAAAAGAAACATTAAATTAAACTTTACAACTTTCCTGCAAGACCATAGGTTGTTCAGCCATTATTCAATCAGTGATAGGATATAAAACTGCCATTTGTTTTCCTCTCAATAAACCATGTAAAATCTTTCCATTTAAAACATCACACCATACATTCTCTGGACCATTATGTTCCCTTAAATCACCATTATTTGCACAGCAGTTTTTCCCTTCAGATATGGACTCACAACTCTTATATCGCAGCCAGTGTGCCTCAAGTCATATAGTATCGTGACCTTACCACCAGCTCTTCCTTAAGCAGATAGTAAACATAGGTTACTGTCACCAGACCACCAGCTGGCCTGTTAATCATCCATTAACCTAAAGTCATACCAGCAGCCTGAAGTAGCATTATAGAGGAGGAAAGTAGCGTGATAACACCATGTAACAGGAGAGGATAACAGTAGCCTGGCTGTCAGCCATAGATTGTGGAGCTATCAAGGTCAGATCATTAGCTCTCTGACACAGGCTTGAACACGTGCAACACGTGAAGCTGAAATACGCAAGAAAGGGGGAAGAAAAGAAAACAAAGGCAGCCGCCAACAGTCCTTATCAGGGAGACAGGATAAACTTGGAGAGACAGAATAAACTTGGCGGTTGTTGCACGTTCACACCGTGGATTCTCTATCGCTGTTTGCAACAGTGCCAAGAACAGTGGGAGGAAAGAATTCTTTTAAGACAAAGGAGAGAGGGAAATGCTTTTAAGTGGCAGGAAATGCTGATGTTATTGCAGGCATTTGTGTGGTATTAGGCTAAATCAGACCATATTCCAGATTTTTAAAAAAGGTATTGTCTTTAAAATCCAGATCAACGTATCACTTGAATCTTACTTTTATCTTAAACAACAGCCACATTCCTTAAAAGCATTTTTCACACCTTTGTCTTAAGTCTGCATGATCTTACATCAGACACAGGCCTTAAATTGCTCACAGCAGAGTATGTTAAGTTCTTAAAATTCATAACTAAACTTGAAATGGTTTCTCATTTTATTCCTTGAAAGAAAAAAAAAACATCTGCTTGATCCAGCTCTAGTTTTAGGAAGCTAGTTTTAGCTGGTAGCTTATCCTCTAAAAATCAGGCTGTGTTTAATTTGGAATCTTCACTTCTATTAAAAAAAATAAATAAATAAAATAAAAACATTTGCTTTCTTTCTGATGTGGCAGTGGTAGTTCTGTTTAATAGATTACGTCTTTATAAGTTGGCTGCAATTTTCATGCTAAACCAAATAAAATGAACATGCCACAGATAGCTTTGTAAAACAGTTTCAATGATTCATTACCAGAAAAGACTATAAGTCTTAGTCATAGCTCAATTAGGAAATTAATGCACAGGAAGGTATTCGCCATAGATTCAAGTTATCAAGGTCAGACCATTAGCTCTGTACCAACTCTAAAGGCCCTTATAGTGTGCATCATGTAAAGCTGAAACAGAAACCCAAAATAAAAGAAACTAAAGAAAAAAAGGAAGGAAAAGAAAAAAGAAAAATGCACCAAAAGTCCTTATTGAAGAGACAGAATAAACTTGGTGGCTGTTGTACTTCACACTACGGATTTGCTATCACTTTTTGGCAACAGTGGTAAGTGCAAAGAAAAAAATCTAAAAAATAAAAGAAGACGGAAAGAGAATGCTCCCTAGTGGTAGGTGGTATGGAAAGAATGGTCTCAAAGCGGCAAGCCATTATGATAAGCTTTTGTGCAGAATCTTGGTGAAAGTTATACCATCCACATTTCTTTTTTGAAGAGATGAGTTTTGATGCAGTATCTCAATAGAAAAAACATACCATAGTTTGTATGTTTTAAAAAAAGGAAACTGCTTAAAAGTATAGTCAGCCTGCCATTTTAATCTTACATACACAACAGCCACCACTTTTTAAAAGTATTTCTGTCACACCTTTACCTTAAGTCTGCATGTTTTAGATCAAACACTGACCTTAAATTGCCAGCAGCAGAATACCTGTAGTTTTTTTAATTCAAGGTGAAACCGAAACCTGTTTTCCATTTCATGAAAAAAGTTCTACTTGATGAGGCTATCACAGTGATTTTAGGAAACTAGTTTTAGCTGGTAGTTTACCTTCTAAAAAAAGAATATGATGTGTATTGTTTGTTATCTTCTTTTGATGGTGGTGCCTGCTTTCATTTTCACATGGTAATATTTCTTTTTAATTCTTCCACACAGTTATTAAGTTGTTATATATTCTTTGACTTAAAACTTGCAAAATCAAATGAAAGGAACATGCCATATACTTTTTTGTAAAGTAACCTCAATCATTTGTAACGAACAAGCCTTATTCGTGGCTCAATTGATCGTTAGGCTATTTAGAGGAGGAAAGCCGACCAAACAATGAGATAACAGGACATAATAGGGTACAGGAAGGTATCAGGTATAGATTGAAGCTATCAAGGTCAGACCATTAGCTCTCTGACAAGCTACAGGCCTTCAGCACGTGCAGCACGTGAAACTGAAATGGAACCACCACCACCACCACCCCCACCCCCCCCCCCCAAAAAAAAAAAAGAAGAAAGAAAGAATAAAAGAAACAAAACAGAGCCACAGAAAGTCCTGATTGGAGAGACGGGGTAAAGTTGGCGGATGTTGCACGTTCACACTGTGGATTTACTATCACTGTCTGGCAACAGTGCCAAGAAAAGGAGATAAGATAAAAGGTAGGAAGTTTGAACCAAAAAATGGAGGCACAGACAGGGAAAAAAAAACGTACCACACAACAGAATAGCCCCAACCTCACAATGTAAACACATTATGATAAAGAAAAAAATTTCAGTACAGTACAATAAATACAGTGTAATAAAGTTGAATAGAATCAAGCTCACTACAGTTCTCTAATTCACAAACGAACTAGAACCACCACCATCAAAGTGTATGTTTTAAAAGCAACAATAGTGTATGTTTTAAAAGCATCAATAGTGTATGTTTTAAAAGCAACAATAGTGTATGTTTTAAAAGAATCAATAGTGTATGTTTTAAAAGCATCAATAGTGTATGTTTTAAAAGCAACAATAGTGTATGTTTTAAAAGAATCAATAGTGTATGTTTTAAAAGCATCAATAGTGTATGTTTAAAAGCATCAATAGTGTATGTTTTAAAAGAATCAATAGTGTATGTTTTAAAAGCATCAATAGTGTATGTTTTAAAAGCATCAATAGTGTATGTTTTAAAAGATCAACAGTGTATGTTTTAAAAGAATCAACAGTGTATGTTTTAAAAGCATCAATAGTGTCTGTTTAAAAGCATCAATAGTGTATGTTTTAAAAGCACAATAGTTCTGTTTAAAAGCATCAATAGTGTATGTTTAAAAGCATCAATAGTGTCTGTTTAAAGCATCAATAGTGTCTGTTTAAAAGCATCAATAATTATGTTTAAAAGCATCAATAACGACTAAACTTTAGTAACCACCATCCTATGTCATGTGTTTTTTTCTAAAAAAATACAGATCAGTTTCAAATCACACTACGTAAAGTATTTAATAGAAATAGATATAAAATTGCCACCATACAGCACACATCTGTACAGGTTCACTGTTTTTCCATTACACACCAGAAAATTTTTACAAGTTTACTGCCTTCTGCACACCAGAACAAAGTAAATCAACATGCCAAGATTGTTCAGTGAAGCTAGCTGCCTCCTTTTCATACCTGGAGGCTTCCATAAAAACAAAAACAAAAACACACACCCCCCCCCCTCCCAATAAAAAAACCCCACAAACCAAACCATAATAGCATAATTAGGAGGAAAGCAACCAAATCTGACATCTAACAGCAGGGTAAAAGTGTCGGCTATAGATTCTTGTTCAGCGTTTCTCAGCTGTGCACGCTGGGGGCTTACCCAGAATATACGTTTTATCTCACTCATCACATTATGGGAATCCCTGTGTGAGAGTAGAGTACACGCTGTGTTGAGAAGTTTGTGTAAAAGACTGATTTCAAATAACTCACCATATAATCAGTCGTTCTCCACTTTTTTCCTCATTTAATACAGGACCAGATACTAGGAGCTACCTATGAATGAATACAATCCTTAACATTTTAACGTGGGCCTCAGCACATTGCCGACATCAATCACTGACAATGCTTTTTGGCCTGAACAAAAGAGAAGCTAGTACTGTCATGTCATGAATTCCTGACACCTCTGCAGGCTCCCAGTGGTTGCAGCTGGTTAAACTCGGGAGAGAAGAAAC
>CM060340.1:23953082-23958082 GCA_030674155.1 Stramonita haemastoma
ACCAAGAAGCAGAAACTAGACAAGAAGGAGGTGACAGGAAGAAAAAGAAGCAAGGCAAAAACGAAGAGAGGGATAGAAAAGAGGGAATTCTGAGCACAGGATTTCCAGGTGGGGTATGCTATTTATACTGACAGGTTCCCGGCATCCCCATGGGAGAGGGAGGCCTATGAAAGCGATAGTTACATAATGAAACGGCTCAGAGTGGAAGTGGGTATGTGTGTGTTTTTTTTTGGTTTGTTCGTTTGTTGGGATAGCAACGACTGCACGTTTACATTCATCATCTGTTCAATTGTACCACTGTCTCGCGCTGTGCTGTGTTGTACTACCATGTAGTGTTGTATTCTGTTGTACACAACGATGTTTTGTCATGTATTCTTTGGATTTGTTGTTTTTGTATTGTATTGCTCACGGTTTTGTTCGTTTTGTTTCTTGTTTTATTGTCTGTGGGGGTTTTTTTGTTTGTTTGATTGTTTTGACTTTCTAATATCACTAAATGACTTATCGTACACAACATCTAGCAAAAGTAAACGAAGAATCAGGAGAGAATGGGTAAGGTTATGCATGAATTCCCAAACACCAGAGCGGGGACTGGAGGGGAAAAAAAGCACACGAGTGCTTATTCCATTATCCTCGATATAAAAGAGTAAAAAATAAATAGATAAATAAAACTAAATTAAAATTAAAACACTAAGGAAGGTGAATGAACGATATTCTTTGATCATGTCTCGGTAATTACTCAAATTAGCTACAACAGCTTCAACTTTCTCAACTCAAAGGAAGCGTTTAATTTAATTTACACCGTAATATCCACCCCTTAGCACTCTAGGAGGTAAACGGAAGATGGAGAGAGAGAGACTGGCAGAGAAGCAGAGAGCAGACTTCACATGTTTTGATTCTTATCAGACCACAGCCCCATATGTGAACACGCACACCACACACACACACACACGCGCACACGCACGCACGCACGCACACAACACACACACACACCAACACACAAACACACACAAGGGAGAAAGAGAGAGAGAAGAGAGAGACAGAGAAGAAGACAGACAGAGAGAAGAAACAGAAGAAGAGAGAGAAGAGAGAGAGAGAGAGATCTTCGTTTATTATGAAATTTGTTCCCATAGCAACGCTAACTCAGTTCGCTTTTACGACCCTTGATATTTCCCCCCTTTTTTGAAAAAAAAAAAAGTACATACACTAATTTTCTCCACTGTACTCTAGACCCCTCTTTAAAAACTGTTATGATGATAGAAGGCGGTGAAGAACCTAAGTGATAATTATTATGTATGCATGGCAAAACTCAGCTTTCGGCTTTTTAACTCTGATGAAGCTAAAATGTAGCGTCCTAAAAACAGTGAGAAGAAGAGGATCTTGAAGTCATCGACATAAGAAGTCTGTGACAAAGTAACATTGTGTAGCCATCGGGTTGTTTTTTCATAGATAATGAACATAAAAAGTTACCGTCGTAAGTTTTAACAGCTATAAACATTAATAATAAGAAGAGTAGTAATGACTGTAGTAATAGTGATCATTGGTTATAATTACTTATGATGATATGATGATAATAATGATAAATATAATATGTATTGAAAACCCAACAAAAAGATAATAATAGTATCAATAATAATAATGATAATGGTAAACACCTACAAAAAGATACTATATAGTAGTAATATACTATACTAATACTAATGATGAACAACAACAACAATAAATAATATAATAATAAAATAATAAAAAAGATAATAATAATAATAATAATATATATATAATAATAATAATAATAATAATAATAATAAAAAAAAACCAACCAAAAAAATCAAATAAAAGGGAAAAAAACCTACTGCAGCAGCAACTACCAACCCCCCCCCCCCCCCTAAAAAAAAAAATTCAGCCCAATGTCAACAACAAAAGTGTACGTAGCTTGACTAGTCGAAAGTTTTTTGTTAGGTTGTTAACATCAGGCGTGGAAATTGAAATCGTGTGGAATTTGTTTGCTTTATTTTATACCATCTGCCGATTGCAGTATGTTTGCCCGTCTGGGTGGCCATTGTTTATAGCCAACCTGTTCAAATTGTTTTTTGTGGGAATATAATTGTGGTCATGGTAATAATGAAATTATAATGTGTGTGTGTTGGGTGTGTGTGTGTGTGTGTGTGTGTGTGTGTGTGTGTGTGTGTGTGTGTGTGTGTTGTGTGTGTGTGTGTGTGTTTGATGTACAATGATGTTGGTAATGGTTATGACACGACAATACTTTTATGGTGGTTGGTGCGTGCGCGTGTGCGTGCATCTTTTTGTCTGTCTGTCTGTCTGTCTGTCTGTCTGTTAATGTATATGTATGTATGATATGTATGTATGTATGTATGTGGTATGTATGTTATGTATGTATGTATGTGTGTGATGTTGTGATGCATGATGTGTGATGTGTTGTATGTATGTATGTATGATGTGTTGTATGGTTTAATGCATGCATAAAACTATTTATTTTGTGCATGAGCTACCCCTCAAAATTGTGATGGTTTGTGTATGATGATTTTAGTGTCATTGATGTATGTCTCGCTGTTGAATGTAAAATTGCTTTTAACAACACTGGTGGCACCCTTGTTTGTGTTTATACTTTTTTAAAAATGGCAATGTGAATGTACCTGTTGTTTAGAGAAACAAATGTAAATAATAAGGTTGTGGATTTAGAAATGGCTCTGACGGCTTTTGACATGTAGTGTAAGTTTAAAAGTGTTATTTTCCCCACAAGTCACTGTGATCTAAAAAAACCTAAAAACAACCAATATGGTTTTATATCAATGATTCTCGAAACGAAATATTGGTACTATTTTTTATGACATTTAGCACAATTTCTAAGGAAAGACCACTCACTGGAGAATGATATAACATGAAGAAAGGGAGAGCACAAATGGCATCTGTTTCATCTTCTGCGCAAAAAAAAAAGGAATTAAAGTGATATGATACAAGAACTTTTTTACAATCTGGCCACCTGCGATAGTTCCAGTTTTTTTAGTTGTTGTTCTGCAAAACATTCTTTGATGCCATGTTTACATACATACACAGACGAATCTGTCGAGTTGAGAGGTGACCTTTAAACAAAAACCAAAACCACACCACCACCACCACCACCCCCAAAAAAAATGTATGGAAAAACCTCTAGACCTAATGTGACTTGCAAATAATCGTCCAAGAGTAATGGGAAAGGATAAAACTATTAACAATTTTTAAGGAATAGTCCAGTTTGCAAAAAAAAAGAAAAAAGATTGATTAATTATTTGCACTACAATGCAAAAGCCGTTAATTATTTTTTGTTTTGAAAGCGTCATCAGCTGTGACAATACCCAATCTTGGAAACCCCTTGACCTCTGATTATGAACAGACACCAGAGAAAAATTGAAATGTTTATTCTATACAGACCTATATTTCTTTCCAATCAATATATAAAATCCAAGATTGTGTGTTTCATAGCTGAAAAGTCATAAACTTTATAAGTTCAAAATTTATCAAAAATGATAAGCAAGAACAATAACATTCGACCTAAACAAAGGCAAAGACAACTTTTGATCCATGACCCTTGTACACACACACACACACACACACACACACACACACACACACACACACATACACACACACACACACATTCTGTGGCATACACTGACCAGGACCACATAAAAGCGCAGGGTGGAAAACTGGATGGCAGAACAGAAAAGGATCCATGCTAGAATCTCTGTTTTCTCGGGAGGACCCTATAGGATTTTGCTTCGTTCCCTGTACTTTAGACCTTCTGTACACAGGGCTTAGAGTAACGCTCTCGTCCATAAAGCCAGAAGTCCTGGTTCGATCTGTGTAGTTGGACACAGACTTTTCCATCCACTAGACGGAGTGATAGGGGTCTGGGTGTTAGTCTCTGAGACGATGAAGCAAGATCCTGTGTGAATATACATTCAGCGCTTAAAGGATCACACGGCAAGAAGAGAGCTGTCTCTGCATATTCTGTGAAAAGCCCTCTCATGGGCAAACAAAATACGCTACAGACAGAGGGAAAATATATATTTGAATAACAATTATGGGTGGCGATGCTTTTGTGGTGACGTGCTTTCCTATAGAGACAGCCCAATTTACGCTCAGAAATTTGCTTCAGGTAAAAGGGGTATAACAATACAACACAATACAGTATAGTACAACACAACACAATACAATCGTAAGAAAAACTCTGGTCTGAAGTTGCATGCCTTTTCTATGGACGGATATTGTTCTTGCTTATGAATAATGCATGTATATCATTCAACAATAACTAACCGCACCTGTTCCTTTCCTCTGTCTGCCCCTTCCCGTGCATGTTCGCTGCCTCCTCTTCCTGTTGTCCCTACCTGTCTGGTTTATCACCTGTCTACCTGGCTGTTACTCTGGCTGTCTGGCTGTCTGGCTGTGTAGAACTAAACACTAAAGAACTGCGGGATCAGCTGAGTGTGCCAGGCTCCAGTGGCAGCATCTCTGTGAAAACGGAGTCGTGGAGCAGCCGGGATGGCGTGGTGCAGAAGGGCCAGAAGACAGAGTCCTGGGGAGGTATACTGGCTACTGCTGCTGCTGCTGCTGTACTTGGGGGGGGGATCAGTCCGAAATCTGTCTGTTTGTTGTTTTTTGTGGAGAGGGGGGTGTCAGCAGCAGTATGGTGTTCTGCAAAGTAAAAAAAAATGGAGACCTGGGAAGGTATACTGACTGCCGTACTGGGGGGTACAGTCCAAATTGTGTGTGTGTGTGTGTTGTTGTTTCTTGGGGGGGGTTGCTTTCAAATTTGGCATATGGATTTAAAAAATTAGGGGGAGGCAAGATTTTGGGGTTGGTTAGATTATCAGATTTGTGGCTGGATGATATGAGAATGCAATTTCGAATCGCTGCAAAGGTGTGGGGGCTTTTTATGTACTTTCGATGAGACTGTAAATTGAGGCGCAATGTTCGAGCGCAGGTTTACTATCAAGCGTACAAGA
>CM060340.1:23963082-23983082 GCA_030674155.1 Stramonita haemastoma
TTTGTAGTTGTGTGGTGATGTGGGTAGATGTCTTTGGATATGTCATGTTATGCAACGATATGCAACACAATAACAACTGTTGATGTGTGTTTGCTCTGTAATGATATCCATCTGGTTGTAAAAACTAACAACACCAATTGCCTTAGAACAGGCACTGGTGCATGTGTCAAAATATAACCTAATACCTAGCTATAACTGTGGTGCACATAACAAGATACCTAGCTACATAGTGTCAAGTGACACATAGCAAGATACCTAGCTATAGCTGTCAAGTGTCACATGACCAAGATACCTAGCTACAGCTGTCAAGTGTCACATACAAGATACCTAGCTATAGCTGTCAAGTGACACATCACAAGATACCTAGCTATAGCTGTCAAGTGTCACATACCAAGATACCTAGCTATAGCTGTCAAGTGTCACATACCAAGATACCTAGCTATAGCTGTCAAGTGTCACATGACAAGATACCTAGGGATAGCTGTCAAGTGTCAATGACAAGATACTAGCGATGTGGTATATGTACACTATAAAAGACCTGATGGCTGCGGTTGTGTAGTGGTCTAGTGACATGGTCCTGGCCAAGAGGGAGCCTCACCATGCGGAGAAACAAACACAATACTAGTACAATACAATACAATACAATACAATACAATAACACAGTACACGACTAATATCAGATGTTGTGTTATATGTACCTCTATAAAGACCTGATGGCTGTGGTTGGCTAGTGGTCTAGTGACGGTGTCTCTGGCCAAGAGAGTCGGCCACATCATACGGAGAAACAACACAACACATACAATACAATAGATGTAAACAACACAATACAACGATATATGAAATGTTTGTTATATGCACCACTATGAAAGACATGGCTGTGGTTGTGTAGTGGTCTAGTGACGGTGTCGCTGGCCAAGAGAGCGGCCACGACCATGCGGAGAAACGCCGTGGCCATCAAACAAGAGATCCTCCGATTCGTCAAGGCCAACGTCAGAGAGTATCAGGTACTAGTAATGCTGCTTCAGCTACCTACCTACCTACCGCCCATACCATCGGCCTCTACCCTGGCTTTGTTTTGTACTGGTTGTTATAACTATACAGGCGCTGCAGTTGTTGGTAGTCTCATGCAGTATGTAGTATCGCGAGGTTTACGGTAGTGCAGTGAGGCAGCAGTGTAGTGCAGTATCAGGCGCTAGCAGTGTAGTATCAGGCATCGATATCGCTGTGTATCAGGCATCTATGGCTATTTTCAGGTGCCTGGTAGCGGTGTCTTCAAGCAGTGGTGGTAGTCGCAGGTTTAGTGTCAGGTAGTGTGAGGCAGTTTTCTTTTCTATTTTTTCGAGTGGATTTATTTTCGGTTTGTTTCAGGAGTCCGTGTACGGTGTTGTGGAACCTGGACCTGTGTGCTGGAAGGATTTTTGTGGGGTGTTTTTGTGTGCGTTTATTTTTTTTGTCTTAACACAACTAATGTGATTCAGATTTTGTTTTACTGCAGGTGCTTCTGTCTGTTGTAATGTTTGAATTTTCCAGGTATTAATTTTCTTCGGTATATTTGGCCTTTTTCTTCTTTTCCTTCTTTTTTTTTTTACCTGTGCGTGGTGTTCTTGAATCATTTTTTAAATCTTTTCTCTTGTATTTCAGGCCTGAGCCATCTTCCAGGTTTTCCAGTGGAAGATTTGCTTTCGCTCGCTTGCTCTCTCTCCCACAGGCTAAACGTCATTGAATGTGGTATTTAGCCTAACTTAACCAGACATTTCAATTTCACAGCATCCTTCGTGTCTGGGACCGGGAACAGAAGCAAAAGCAGAAACCGCTTTTCCCTCATAATATCAGCACAAGCAAAATGGTGCTGTGTTCTCCACACAGCTCTGAAGATCAGATCGCCTGTGTAGGGGAGAGAGGATAGTGTTGTCTGCCTGCCTCCTGGCTGTGTGCCCTGCTCCGTGATGCTGACGACGACGATGATGACGAAGATGCTGATGAAGATGCTGATGATGATGTTGATACTGATGATGATGATAATGTTGTGTGTTGTGATCCTTGTGTTTTGCTAGCAAGCCTATGGCGCGGAGTCCCAGCGCTATCAAAACCATGCTGCTGGAATGGTGTAAAGCCATGACGCGCGAGTATGAGGTAGTATATATCCTCACCCAGGAGTGAGGGAGGGCACACCTCCCTCCTTCCCCTTCCCTTTTCACCTCCCCCCCCCTCTTTCTTCACCTCCTCCTCCTCCACCCATTTTTTCTGTTATTGTTCACATGTCACCTGCCCCCATTTTTCCCCCTTGTTGGGTGTTCTGTGGTGTGCTTTGGTTGTGCTGCACCGTGCACTAATCTAATTGGGTGGTCGGGTGGTGTGGGTCTGGGTTTTTTTAATGTCTATGTGGTGGTGTCCTTTTTTTTTAATGTTCTTTCTTTTGGGGGATCTTTTAGAGTCTTGGTTGGGGGGATGGGTGGTTTAGGTGAGGGGTTTCGTGTTTTGTTTTTGGTACGTTTTTATGTTAAAAATGTGGTTGATATTGTCGTTGTGATCAGAACAGCTCAGTGGTCAGAGCACTCGCTCTCTCCAAGCTAAGGTTAAAGCAGCAGCAGTGAGTGTGGTTAACTCGTGGATGGGTGATCGTTAGCAGGCCTTGGCTTCAGTACTGTTCCCCAGTTCGCCCAGCTGTCAGTATGCTCTTGAGGGTCAGGGAAAGAAGAGCAGCGAAGGAGAGGAGATGGGCTCCGCCCTCAATAATATGCTGGCCCCTACAGAAGCTGAATCCATAACGATCGCATAGCTTAATGGACATCTTTAACTTTACCCACATTCAAATCATTAACCTCAGACGTCTGTTAGCGAGTACAGCATTGTAGTTTTTGCATGCGACATTTTTTGTTTAGTTTTAAACATTTTTTTCGTTCCCACTCCCACCTTTTTACGATATTATTTTGCACCCCACTCCACTCCCCCCCCCCCAAAAAAAGAGAAATTCACCACCATCACCACCTCCTTTCACCTTTTCTTTCTACCCACCCCCTCCCCTCACCACCACCATCACCTTTTCTCCAAATTTTGTTTTTGGTGGCAGGTTTGCATGAGAAATGGTGACGGCGTTTTTGTATTTGTTGTTATTGGTGATGATGATGCTGTTGTTGTTAAGCTAGTGTGACCAGCGAAAAACCCTGCATGGGAGTCTTTGTGTTCATAGACTGTGCTCCGTTGTGTGTTTTTGCTATTATGTTGTTTATCATCATCATTCATTATTATTATTATTATTATTATTATTATTATTATTATTATTGTTGTGTTTATTATTATTATTATTATCATTATCATTATCATTATTGAATTATTATTATCATCATATTATTATTTTATTTTATTATTATTATTATATTATTATCTATTATTTCATCATCATCATTTTGTCATCATTATATTTCATCACATCATCATTATACATCAAACCAAACCCAACGTTCTAGGTTATGATTTAGGTGTGGGTAGGGGGGGGGGGGGGGGGAATGTGTGTGTACTATTCCAAGTCCCACTATCGTGAGTACACATGTAAGGTGTGTGTTCGTGCGTGTGCACTTATTTGTGCACAGATGTGCGTGAGCGTGTGTTTTGGCATAGTTGGGCCCCTGTGTTTAGTGTGCTGGAGAAAACATCAACATGGTGTGTACTTTCAGCTGTGTAGAGTAGGTTAGGTTTCCATTTGTTTTGGATTTTCGCTCTTGTTTGTCAGGTCTCTCTCTCTCTCTCTCTCTCTCTCTCTCTCTCTCTCTCTCTCTCTCTCTCTCTCTCTCTCTCTCTCTCTCTCTCTCTCTCTCTCTCTCTCTCTCTCTCTCTTTTTTGGTAGAATCAGAATTTGGCGACAGTGCCAAAGATCACAGTACCTTAGGCTCTTTTCGCTGACTGTGTGTTTATTTCTTCAATATGTTATTTATTTGAGAACCATAAACGAAAAAGATATGTTTACGGCACTTGATATGATAAAACGCAAGTTCATTAACTGTAAAGATGTCTTTCTTACGATACTTTAACTATTAAAGCATTTTGGGTCTTCTGAGTGTTGCTGGGGGGTTTTGTGGGGTTTTTGTTTTTAGTTTGTTAATCCAGTTGGTAATGATTGCAGTGCAATCGTATCTTTATTCTTATTTGCAATCTATATATTCACATATGGAAGAGTACATCATCATAAGGTTGTCTGTAGCCTGATATACTCACTATTTATTATTTATTTATTTATTCATTTATTTATTCATTCATTCATTCATTCATTCATTTATTTATCGGTTTATTTATTTATTTATCTATCTATCTATCTATCTAATCTATCTATCTATCTATCTATCTATCTATCTATCTATCTATCTATCTATCTATTCATTTGTCTATTCATTTACTGTTATTTTTTTGTCTGTTGAGTGATTGAGTCGTTGATGTGTTTGTTTAAGCAACTGTATTAGTGATTTATTGTTGTTGGTGTTGTTCTTGTTCGTGTTATTCGTTTAGTTAGTCGGTTAGATCATTTTCTGTTGTCCCCTTTCTTAGTTTCACGATTCTTTTCATCCTTCTGTCTTTATTTTCATTTTTAGTGTGGGTGTGGTTAGTCTCATTTACAGTGGCAAAGATATAGACTTTCTTTCTTTGTCAGTTTGTCTGTTTGTTTTGGTGCATGGGTTGTGTATGAGTTTTCCATAGCGTACCTTGTTTAGTTGGATTAGTCGTACTTCTATGTGTTTAACAAGGAAAGCTGGTCTTCATTTGAGTTTGAGTAATCTGAGAGTGTTTGAAGTTTGGTTTTAAAATGACTTGTGTTGACATTATGGGAGATTCATTCAGCCAACTCTGCGCCTCGAAACTGTAACTTAAACGATTTTGCCGTATACTTTTCCATACAATTTTCTGGAAGGTTGAAAATGAAAACTTTTTTTTGCTGAAGATGGACACCACTGTTACACCAATAACAGATTTGTTGCTGGGTTTTTTTAAGCTTTCAAACGATTTTAATCGAAAAGCGTCACAAAAATTACAATATAATGTTGACATTTCAACAAGTAAACTCACAACAGTTCTGTCACATTGTTACAGTTCTCCATATTTTGCGATTGTCTGCCCCCCAAAAAGTATGAAATAGGAACATGAATTTCTTCAAACACAATGTTGGATGGACACATTGTAGATGCTCATCCAATTTGGATAATAGTTTTGGTTTTTGTTAGTAACAACACGTCTTAAAACAAAACAAAGTTCATTGAAATGCGAGTGATATTATGTCCAGTTTCCGTGCTTGTGATTATATACTAGTCCCAGCTGAGATTTCATTCCCAATGTAGGGACCACAGTCCAAATGGCAACAAGACGGGTGCTAGGTTAAGAACCACACCACACCAAAAACACAAACGCAGTGCATGCTTTTCTGAAGTACTTCTCTTTACCATTTGGTCACTACAGCACTGTCAAGAAATGTGATGAATCAGAGTTTACAAACTGAAGCGTAAAGAAAGGAATGGACTGTGTAATTTTGTCATGTTATGAAGTATCAGATGGCAAAATATTCTGTGCTGAGAAGTATCCAGTTGTGTAAAATTCTTGCACCCAGATTGTATAGTAATAATTTGCAGAACATCTTGCGCACACGTTAAATCCTGTTACGCTTTTCGTAAGAGTATGCCATTGTGTGCCGGTGGGAACGGATAACATTTACAAAACTCTATACACACGGGTACTGGATGTAAAAAAAAAAAAAAAAAAAGTTAAAAGCACATTAGTGCTTATTCCATTGTCCTCGATATAAAAGAATACATACATACATACATAAATAAATAAATAAATAAATAAATAAATATATGCTGTAATGTTAAGAAGTATCAGATTGTAAAGAAAAAATATGAAGAAGTGTCCCATGGTGCAAGATGTGATGTTGGCTGAAGGAATTTACCCATGATGATGTGGAGCACATCATTATGAATGTGTGTTGTTGCTGCTGTTGATAACTATGTTGATGACTGACATACTGTGCTGGTTGCCTGCCAAGTCGTGGGAGTGAAGATCACTTTGAAATAATTATTTGCTGTTGTGGCTTTGAAATAAATATGTGAAAAGCTGACTTCTGCTAACGTCTATGTGTTTGCAGGGCATTTGACTATTAAACTGATTTTTGCTTAAGTGTTATAAGCTGAATTGTTGTGGGTTTAATTGACTCATTGCTGTGGGTTTAACTATAATTTGCGGGTTTAACTGTAATGTTGTGGGTTTAACTGTAATGTTGTGGGTTTAACTGTTTAACTGTAATGTTGCGGGTTTAACTGAATTGTTGCGGGTTTAACTGTAAAATGTTGTGGGTTTAACTGAAATGTTGCGGGTTTCACTGAAATGTTGCGGGTTTCACTGAAATGTTGCGGGTTTACCTAAAATGCTGAGGGTTTAACTGAAATGTACATATACTGCAAAAAAAAACTGTTCATCATGGCCTCCAATGCTTTTGTGGTGGGTGAATGTTACAAGTCTTGCTGTGGTGGATGGAGCTGTATAATTATATGGTGTCATGGTAGTGGTAATATTGTCCTTATTCCTGACTGCCAAATGTTGTTATGTACTGCATGCCATGTTTGGAATCTTGTGTATGTCTTACAGGATTTTTTTTTCTAAACTTGGTTTTTGTCATGCAGATTCCGTGCAAAGCAAGCGCTGTTAGCTGAAATAGTGAATGTCCTACATGTGGAAACGGTTGATGTGTTTGACATGTTCCTTACCTCAGTTTCAGTTCAGTGCAGCCATTGTTATGCTATATTTGATAGTGGCATAGATCAAAATGATGTTGTCTGATATCAAACCAGAATATTGTCGAATCTTGAAGAGTAAATTCTGCCATAAACTAATACAGGTTCAATATTTGGTTTAAGCATTCCAATATGTAACTGTTATTGTAGTCATGCTGTGCCTGGATTGTGAATCAGCTGTGGTGTTAATTGTTTGATTTAAGAATATCCCACACGTAGATAACAACCTACGATAGGTTTGTCTGGAAACAGAGAGGCGGAGAGTATTGACTTGTCTGTACCAACAGATGTTACCATTATTAGTGATAGCTGTCCATTCCAGATTCAGAAACTGTCATAGAATATGTTTGTGGATGTATGTTTATACAAAGTAGTTTAAATCATTTCTTGATCATATGTTTTTACTATTTCTCAGTGCAGCTGTTGTTGAAATATTTCAGTGTGTTTGCTTGAAGTATATTAAAAAGGATAAATTTTGTATGCATTATTAAAGGAAAATATTCTTTGGTGGTGTGTAGAAAAGAATACGTATCGAAGACCTAAGTCAATTTTTTTTAATATGTTTGACCTCTTTGAATGATGGCAAGTAGCATTTATTGGCTTAGATAATAATTATTCCTTACTTGTTTTTGTGACTATATTTGCATCACTTAGTTAACTATATGTGAAGCAAGACATAAATTAAAGTGCACTGGTAAGGGTTTTTTGTGTGTGGATTTGATAGCAGTTTTTTTTAATGAGATTTCTTTGTTAACTTTGCCCATATCAAATTGAATTGTAATTCTCACTTTTGATTCTTTAGTCAAAATACCAAATATCAAACTTGACAGCCATTTTTCACGTTTATTACCAATGTGGAAAAAAACAACAACATTATTTAATAGTCAAAATGCCCCGATAATCAAAATCAGCAACAGTTTCTAAAACCTTTTATTCCTTGCTCGAAATACCATCACTATCAAAATAGACAGCAATCATAAACATTATAATTATTCCATGATTGAAATGCCCAATATCAAAATTGACGGCATATTTTGTTTACTTTCGGTTCTCTGATTGAAATGCTTCCATTTGAGATTTTGATGGCAATTTTTCCAAAACTTTCCATTCCTGTATCAAAAGGCCCCATATTCAGTATATGATTTTTTTATTGGAACACCTTCATGCCAAAATTGGTGGCCAGTTCTTAACATTTTCATTCCTTTCGTGAGAAGCCCCGCCATGGGAAGTTTCGCAGGAAGTTTTGATTTTGGGATGTCTTTGTTGACATCCCTCCACACAAATGAACAGAAATTCTGAACTTTTCACTCTATTTGAAAAATAAAAATAAAAATTTGCTCGTATATAAAATTTACACCCTTTTTTCCACTTCAGATCCCTGTATCCATATTGTTCAATATCCAAAATGATAACAATTTTAGGGGTGTAAATACTTTTCACTCTTTTAAAAAAAAAATCCCTCGTGTATAAAAATTTGCACCTTTTTACACTTCAGATCCCTATATCCAAATTTCTCAATATCCAAAATGATAACAATTTTTTGGGGGGGTAGTTACCGTTGATTCTTGTTGATTCTTTAGCGGACAATAGTTGATGCCTGTTGTTGTTGTTCTTCTTCTTCTTCTTCTTCTTCTTCTTCGTCTTCTTCTTCTTTCTTCTTCTCTTCTTCTCTCCTTCTTCTTCTTCATCTCTCCTCCTTCTTCTTCTCCTTCTTCCTCCTCCTCCTTCTTCTTCTTCATCTCCTCCTCCTTCTCTTCTCCTTCTTCCTCCTCCTCCTTCTTCTCCTCCTCCCTCCTCCTCCTCCTCCTCCTCTCTCTCCTCCTTCTCCTCCTCCCTCCTCCTCCTCCTTCTCCTCCCTCCTCCTCCTCCTCCTCCTTCTTCTCTCCTCCTCCTCCTTTCTTCGTCTTCTTGTCGTCTTCAATATTCACGTCTGTAAAAAAAAAAAAAAAAAAAAGCTGATGCCTATAGCTGACCTGGTGGTGTTACCCATGGCTGTGCAGAACATCGAGGTGACCAACTTCTCCAGCAGCTGGAATGACGGACTGGCCTTCTGTGCCCTCATTCACCACTTCTACCCTGAGGCCTTCGATTACAGTCAGCTGGAGGCCAAGAATCGCCGCCACAACTTCGAGCTGGCTTTCAACACTGCAGAGTCAGTCTTTCTTGTCCGATTGTTTTGTCTCTCTGTCTGTCTGTCTCTCTCTCTGGACCCTTAAAAGCTGGCAGACTGACAAGCATATTCAAAGTTGACCCGGAAACTGAAGGAAGACCCAAACTAAAGACTGACCCAAAGTAAAAGTTGACCAAACTCAAAGAATGGACGAGAAATTCAGAAAGTTGACCTTCCCTGAAAGCTGACCCAAATGAAAGCTGACCTTAAATGAAAGCTGACCCTAACCAAAATCTGACCCAACTGAAAGCTGACCCTGACTGAAAAACCGGACAACCAATGTCCAAAATTGACCCTCACTGAAAGACTACAATATCAGATCATAGGTGAATGACTCTATATATAAAGTGTAACAGAGTGGACATGTTTGATGTCCCAACTCTGCACAAACCTCGGGAACAGGTACAGGTACTCAGTTTAGGAAATGACCTCTATAAAGAGGTTGCATAAATTATATTTCACCATGATGGCGAAGCGTATGCAAGGGATGGTTTTCGACCACTACCCAAGGAAACAGAGCATCGACAATTCACAGGTGTGTCTCTAAATAGAAACACGACGCTGTGATTGTCGCAATCCGATCACATGGGAGATAATCTACTTACCACCCCATCACAAAAAAAATACAGACAGATAGTAGAAGGGGCGCAGGATAGCTAAGTGGTCAGAGCACTCACTTTCCCCAAGTAAAGTTAAGCAGCGTCAAGCACGGTTACCAGTTGGATGGGTGACCGTTTGCGCGCCTTGCTTCAGTACAGTCCCCCCCCCCAGTTCACCCAGCTGTCAATGGCTACCTGCCCTTTTTAAGGGTCAGGGAAGGTAAAGCAGCAAGGGAGAGGAGATGGGCGCCGCCCTCAATATGCTGGCCCCTAAGAAGCTGAGGTCTCTGATGCCTCGCTTCCTACGACCACATAGATTATGGTACACCTTTACCTTTACCTATAGACAGTAGAGAAACAGGACGGTGTGTGACAAGTGGCTGGTGACTGACGTGACGTGCAGGAAGATGGCGGACATCTCTCCCTTGCTGGACGTGGAGGACATGGTGAAGATGAAGAACCCGGACTGGAAGTGTGTCTTCACCTACGTGCAGTCCTTCTACAGGCACCTCCGGGACCACGAGAACAACAAGGCCAAGGCGCCCGCAGAGGCATAGATAGACCTCACACACCCCCATACCCCTACCCCATACCCACACAGACAGACAACAACACACACACTCTCTCTTCCTGATCCCCTCCTTCTGCCCCCATCTTTTACAGAAATTCACTCTTAATTAACCCATTTGTGCCAAGCAGCCGTGTCCCTTGTGTCCTAAGTCGCTTTATTTTCAGTCTGGGGTTTTTTTGTTGTTTTTTTTCTTTTTTTGTTCGTTTGGTTGGTTGGGATTTTTTGGTTAGGTTCCCTTTATTGTTTGTTTTCGGTTTGGGATCCTGTACTTGGGAGCACTGCACACTTACAGTCTTTCTTCCATTCTGTTTAGTTGGGTTTTTTTCAGTGTTATTAGAAAATGTTGGACGTATATAAAATGGAATCGCATTCGTGGCTATCTTGTCACAGCCAAAGATGGAAACGAAAATACCTTTTAAAAACTGATAGATTTTTGTAATAAAGTGCAGTGTTCCAGTTTTCGCTACTGAAAATGAACTATCAACCGTTTTCCTTTGTCATAAAAAAAATATGGGATGGTCATATCAGAGGTGTCTTGTCTGGATCTTTTTTGGGGGTGGGTTGAAAAAAAATTACTATAATAATATGTGTTGAAAGCATGTTTCAAATTTACATCCAAACAATTGTTCTCGTTTCCATTGAACAAGAATTGTTTCTGCCTCCTATGTATGGGATCCTAAATGATTGTAAGAAACTGGGAATCACATTGCTTTCTAACTGAACCCCAACAAGAAATCTACTAGGTATACACAGCTATGGATTTCTGTTGGGTATACGCAGCTATGGACTTCTGTTGGGTGTACACAGCTACAGACTTCTGTTGGGTGTACACATCTACGGACTTCTGTTGGGTATACATAGCTAGCTATGGACTTCTGCTGGGTATACACAGCTATGGACTTCTGCTGGGTATGGACTTGCTTTCTCCCTTAACTCCTTAACCAGTCACTGGAGCATTGCGTGGACATTCAGGCAGTGTCTCTCGGGCAGTTGAACCAATCATCAGGCTTTAATTACCAGGCTGTTCCGCCCCCTAGTCATACCAGAAGAAGTAGCACCACCCACTCACTCTCTTGTAGCCTCACCAACCTGAATTTTGCCATGACTATGTTTTTGCGCCTTCAAGCTCCCAGGCTTGTTGGTGCAGCAAGCTGTTTATGTCCTCACAAGGCAGGTAGGGGTTAGTAGCCACAGATGTGAGGACTTGTGGCTCATCAGCGGTTGTTAGGACAGTAAGGGCAGAGGTGTGGTCAACCTCCTGCCTGCAGTACTAGGCGCCAGAGCATCTTCACTGACTCATCATAGCGTTAGGTTCGAACGTTTACCAAGATAGTTTTGTTTTTGTTTTATGTTTTTTCTTAGGCAGCTAAAGAAATATTAGTAAGATTTGGTTTATTTTTTGCTGCGCCTTAGAAAAGTTTAAGGTGTTTATATTGTAGCTGTTTGATATTTTTATTTAGAAACCCTTATAAGTTTGACCAGTTGCTTTTATCATAGGAAGCTTGTGTTAGTTCTATCAGACCCCTTAAAGTGTGAATTTTAGTCGCTGTTTGGCCAGTGTGATAAACCCAGTCAAGCCTTAGCAAGGGAGTGTTACTGAAGCTTGGAAACAAATCAAAATAACTGCTGTTCAGGTGATTTCTGATGAATTGTATCTTACCCCTACACCAGTTGTTTATCAGAGGCCTTCGTGAAGTCAGCATTCATGAGCTGCTTTACCTCTTGTGTCCGTTCCCCTGTGGTTCTGAGCTGTTTATCCATGCGGTTTGAGACAGTCAGAAGAGATGGTATTTCGTTTAAAAAAGTATAATGGTTTTAATCCCAAAGTGCCTGTAACTGTGCCTATAACAAGTAATATGTATATACCCACCTGTCAGGTAGGCTGTTGCCTTATGTGTGTAGCAATGAAATTATTTCTCTCAGCATTGTCCTATATCTCTGTGGATTTGTCCTTCATCCTTCCTTTGTCCCAGCAGATTGTTTTTGACTTTGTTCTTCACAGTATGGATTTGTCATTAACTTTGTTCGTTTTCTTCGTCAGTAGAAACGAACGGGCTAAATTTTGCTTGCTGTCCGTGTGTATAGGCGCGCCCCTGTCGTGGTAATGCTGTTAATGTTCTGTTTTTGGCAAAGCAGCTTGTATGTGGCGGAGAGGGCTGGTGGATGAATGGATGGATAGAGTTAGTCAGTGGGGGGGGGGGGGGGGGGTCTGACAGAGGGGAAAGTTTTCAGTCCCCGACTTGTGTAGTAGAGAGACCCGGTACAAGACAAGGCCATTGGTGCTGAACTGTACAAAGCACTCCTCCTTAAAATGTGCACCCAGTAAATATTCACACACCGTCTTTTGGTTTTTATCTTTATAGCACAAGCGCACGTATGTGTGTATTCCATTTCACCTTCAGATATTCAGTTTCAATACTTAAGACAAGAAGTGCTTTTGCCTTGTTTTGTAAAACTTGTCTCTTCTTGTTTTCTGTGTTTGTTATAACATGGTGTTTTATTTTGCACAAAGAAGACGAAATTATTGTGATGCTTTCAACATAATATATGCGTCGTATATCTCCTTTCTGAATGAAAACGCTCAAGCTGAGCTATAAGGCTTTGCACATTTGTAAAAATACACAAGTATCAAAAAAGTTTTTTTTTCAATTGTAAATAGCCTCTATTTTGCTTTAATCTACTAAAAAATAAAACTCCTCATGACAATATGCACACCGTGGGTTTTCACCCAAACGCATACGGCATGGCTGTAGGCTTTGCACGGATATCTATAAACAATGCTGACTTGTGTTTTAAACATAGCGTGCACTGACTTCACTGTATGCACTTCATTAGTGTTGACAGAAACAGAAACAAAAGTCAGACCTGCTTTCTTTCACACTTGGGCAAAAAACATCAACTTGCTGAAAACTTGTTGGCCAGTTGTCAAACATCATCTGACAGAAATATTTGAGGCAGGTTTTTGAGTGTAATTATATGCATCCAAGTGTCCCACAGTATAGTATAAAAAAAAAAAAAAAAAAAAAAAAAATAAAATAAAATAAATAAATAAATAATAAATACACAAAAAATACTGATTATGAGAATTTTAGAAGTTATCTTTTATTTGTCTCCCGTATGACGTAATGTTGCCCTGTGCATACATATGAATATTGCTCTTTACTATATAATATATATATATATATATATATATATATATATTATATATATATATATATATAATATATATAAATATCAATATACAGTTATATACATATATATATGACAATTGCTATGTGCATATAATTATGGCGATTGCTCTGTGCATATACATGACAATTGCTCTGTGCATGTATACTGTTCATAGACAGGCTTGTGTAGTCACTGGCCTGGCTCTATGAATGTGATAGACACCTGTAGCCTATCTGTGATAGACCGTAGTACCTAGTGTAGCACTGAAATCAGGACCTCAATTGTAGTGACACTACTTCAGATTTTTTTTGTGGGGGGCTTTCTGGTACTTCTTTTTAAAACTTTTCTGTCCTAATACTGAAGTTAACATTCATTTGTGTGTATATATATTTTTTTAATCTCACAGTCTTATTATCGTCTTGTACGCTTACGAATAGAGAAAACTGTTATCACGTGTCTACTTTTGAGACAAAAGTCAGTGTAGGTCATTTAAACATGTTTTGTATCAACCTCAAAATTGGGCTTTAAAACTATATAGAATTTAAAAAGGCAGATTTACTTACATTTTTAAGGAAAAAAAGCAAAATTAAGCAGAGAAATCTTGAAACGATATCGCAGTTGAAAAAAAAAAAAAGAAAAAAAAAAATATATAAAATCATAATGATATAAAACATACAGATATATTTCTTTATCAAAATAGATCCCTTATATGATAGTAAAACAGCGTTGTAGAACTTAATAATTATCATTTGTCAAACAAGTTCATGGGTATTATACCCTTCATTTGTTTGAAACGATTTATTTTTAAAAGACAAAAAAAACCCAAATTTATATATTATTGAATTAGTCTATTCTTTATGATATTATTTCATAGTACTTATTATGATATGGTACTTATACCCATACCCCTCATCTCTCTCTCTTCTTTCCCCTGAAGAATGATCACTGTAGGGCATTGATTCCTTTTGGTGTTGTGTTATTGTTGTTTCTGCTTGTTTGTGGTTCATCTTGAAAAAAAGGGTTTTTTTCTTAATCCTCAATGAAGTACTATTTGGAAAAAAAATCTGAAAATTGTATTGTACATATTCAAACCCACACCCCCACATGTATACACACTCAAAACGACTGTTACAGCCTGCTATCACTATTTTGTATTTTTTAAAAAATGACTGCACGCATCTTTTTGATATAGTTATCAATGTAGAGTTGTGTTTTTGGGTGTTTTTTTAGCGTGGCCAAGCAGGCATTATGTGTATGATAATCATAATTATATATATAACATAAACCGCATGTAGAATCAAGATGTTCGACTATGCACTAAACAGTGCGTTTGTCAGCGCGTCTTCTGGTGTTTTTGATGTATGAAAAGTAACTCCGCATGTGTTCACAAAGCTGAAAGTTGGATTTTTTTTTTTGCGCTATGCCCTTAGAGTGTGTGAGCTTTTGGGTTTTATTAATTATTTTATTTTATTTGTTTTTACGATGCAGGGCTGTGTGCTCTGTTGTGACGTGAAGAAACAGGGATGTATTGTGTTGATATGGTCAGTTTATTAATGATGTCTTTGTGTGACAAGTTGTATTCGAGATAATCCATATTGGCGTTGTACTGTGCTTTGACATGTGTTTCGTTATTGTCTGTATATATATGCAAGCTATGTTGATGCGTTTATGCCTCAGTGTAACGTTGAACTAATTCGTATGTTATATACATAGAGAGATATGCATATGTCCTGGTGTCGATAATGATAACGCAAGCAAGCATTAACAGAAAAATAAAATTTGAAAAACACTATGCAAACATGTAGATAGAATACCTTCTGTCTATTCCATTTTAGTGTGTATTTGTGTGATAATCTGTTTTATATACTTTTATCTTAAACCCAAGAATTAAATAAAAAAAATTAACAAGAACAGAAAATCGAAACTAGCAGTGGATTCTGGTGATGCAAAATCGGCAGCTTTAAAAAAAAAGTACTTGTTTTAATCCATGAATATTTGACCATGAGCAACACACACACACACACACACACACACACACACACACACACACACACACACACACACACACACACAAAGCAAAGTAGCAATGTGCCAAAAAATCTACCATGAATCGTGGTACTGATTGCAAATAATATATACATACATGCTAATTTTTTTCAGTAAAAGACCTAAGTTTTACAAAAGTGTGGAACCGTGGTTTTTTTTTTTTTATATTTAAAAAAAAACTGTGATTTTATTCGGGATCACCTGTATCCACTATCAGTTAATTGTACCATGGATCACTTTGACTGCATGTATTTCTTTCAAGAGATATCATTCTACTGGTGTTAGTTTATAGAAAAAAAAACCCTTTAAAATCTTATGTCTTAAATTTGTACATATGATTTGCAGATCTTTACAGCATTTTTTTTTTATCATTGAATAATTTGGGAAATATTGTTATTGGAAGAGATATTATTTTTGTTGGGGGGGGGGGGGGGGGGGGGCTGTTTTTGTGTTTTTACATCAAACCTGTTTATTCTTTTAACGGCTTTTTTAGCTTCAAATAGACTCCTGACTTTCTGTTTGTCTAGTGCAGAAAAAAAAATGGCAAGGGTTGAGAGGGAGAGAGGGGAAACGGTTTTGAAATGATAACATTGTACCGTTCATGTGGATTTGTTACATTTCGTGTGTACAAGTTTTGTTTATTGTGGGGCATGATCGTTGCCTTGCCACGAAGAGGACGCTCTGGTTACTGTTAGTTTGTCGTCTGCTTTGATTGTGACTTTGGTTATTACTGCTACAACCATTTTGTATACTCATGTTTTGACTAATACATCTGTACTTTGAAGTTATGGGTTTTTTAGTGAGTTGGTTCCAGTGTGTGTGTGTGGGTGTGTGTGTGTGTGTGTGTGTGTTGTGTTTGTGTGTGTGTGTGTGTGTATGTGTGTGTTGTGTGCGTGCGTGCGTGCGTGCGTGCGTGCGTGCGTGTGTCTGTACTTTGAAGCTATGGTTTTAGTGAGTTGGTTCCAGTGTGTGCGTGTGTGTGTGTGCGTGCGTGCGTGCGTGCATGTGTGCGTGCGTGCGTGCGTGCGTGTGACAGATAGACAGACATAGAGTGACTCAGAGACAGTTCATGCAAGCTGCTACCAAATTTGTTTTTGTTGGGCGTTTCCCAAATTAACAGCGAGGGACCCCCCAGAATATACACACAGTGTCAATCATCACTCCGAGACTATTATAAGATGTTTGTGTGTATGACTGTTTTCAAGTACCACACCATATAGGCAGCCATACTCCAACTCACGAGGAAGTATTACAAAGTTTTACTTGTAATCAATGCAACAAAATTTCATGCTAACAGATTCACAAAGAGCCAAAGTGATTGGATTTAGTCCATGTATAAAACAATATTTCTCCAATAGTTTAACAAAGAAAAACAAACACGTTTTGACCCAAATCTTGATAACAAAGAAATGCTATGTTTAATACAAAACATTTTTTTTCTTATTTCATGCATTATGTGTAGCAAAACGATCATAAAATGACTTCATCATTTTCCAGCCAAGATTTGTTAATCTAAGAGAAGGAGGTGAGGAGGGGGGGGGGGGGGGAAGTATTAACCAAGGACAACAAGAACAACAAAATTAAATAAATACATAATTTATGGAGTCGGTGTTTCTAACATATCTATCTATCTATCTATCCCTTTGTCTGGCGACCGTGGGGGCACTCCTGAAGACTTGACAAACAAGTTCCCTCCATTCCTCTCTCTGTTCTGAGAGAGAACAGAGGTCTCTAATCTGCTCTGAATACATCCAGTTCTTCTCAACAGTACCAGTGAACAAATGTCAGGTGACTTCGCCCGTAACTCCTTGAGGAGTCTTTGGGGAACTGCTCTTAAGTTTTCAGACTATGTGTCGCGAGCCAGTGGAACCTGGCGGAGCCCATCTTTCCCCATGTTGCATGCTGGGTATGTTCGTGTCGTCCATACCATCGGCCATGGCTCCTCCTAACGCTCTCTATGAAAGAGGGATGTGACTTTAGGGTGTATGTACACAATTTTTTAAATTTTGATTTAATTTTTTTCAAATTTTAATTCAATTCATTCTTTTATATCGAGAATGATGAAATAAACACTCATGTGCTTTTTTTATATCTAGTCCCCGTGTATATGCAGTTTTGTAAACCTTGTCATCTGTTCCCACCGGCACACAATGGCCTATTCTTACGAAAAGCGGAACAGGATTTATCGTGTGCGCAAGAAGTTCTGCGTGCGTTCGCACATGGGGCCTCCTCGGTTTATAGTCTCATCCGAAGGACTTTTTGTGGAGAGTGGAGTCAGCACTGATGTTAACTCCAGAGGAAAAATCCCTTCGAACAGGAATCGAACCCGGGTCGTCAAATTGCGAGCGCAATGTTCTGACCACTAAGTTATCCCATCCCCCTCAGATGGTCTCTGTGTGTTCGCTCTCGAGGCCTCGATTTATATCAAACGTTTAAAGTTTGATTAAATAACAACCAGTTAACAAAGTTCATTACTTTAAAAAAAAAAACCAAAAAAAACAAGTACAACAAAAAAAAATGGGAGCATACCATCCAAACACGAATGCATAAAATATCACACCTTTCTACACAGACTTCTCATTCTAAACAACTACTTACAAGATGATGTCAACAAAGCCACATATTTATAATGTTTTCAAAAAAAATCAATGCATCATATAACGCTCTTCAAGACTACTCCTAATACTCCTCATTCTTGCAAAACGACTTCGAGAAAGCTACTGTATATTTAGATGGGTATCAGTCGTTTTTTTGGGTGGAAGTAGGGGGGGGGGGGGTTCTTAATCTGATTATACATACACTAACATGATATAAACCCCCCAGTCACTTCATTTTATCAAGAATGAAATTTTTAAAAATTAAAAAAAAAGAAATATATGATCTGAGAGATCATACAAGAGACTGAAGGAAGAGACCTTTCTGACCCAACACTATAATTCATGGAATTTATATAGCGCTATATCTTGTAAAAAGAACTCAAAACTATACTGCAAACACAAACTATATCTTGCAAAATCAACTGAAACTATACTGCAACACAAACTATATCTTGCATTAACTGAGTTATGTACATTATTTGAAAATTAAAAAAATTATTTTAAAAAAAAAAAATGTATTCTTTCACGTCCCATTTTTTTTCTCGAAAAAAGTGACATAAATCATGATAATTTGACAATAAAGATGACAACATTTAAAAAAAAAAAAAAAAAAAAAAAAAAAAAAAAAAAAACTATATCTTGCAAAATCAACTCAAAACTATTCTGCAACACAAACTACATCTTGCAAAATCAACTGAAACTATACTGCAAACACAAACTATATCTTGCAAAATCAACTGAAACTATACTGTAACACAAACTATATCTTGCAAAAACAACTCAAAACTATACTGCAATACAAACTAAAAGGGGAAAAAATACAACAAAAAATCAACCATCCAACCAAATAGCGAAAAAGGAAAGAATAATATATAAAAAACCCAGCCCAAAACGTTTTGGACATGGAAAAAGAAACAGACAAGAAGTACCGACACTGCGATACTTTCGAAAAAGAAGGGAACAGAACGTGAAACAAGCAACAATGATTATATGATGGCAATCAATGATCATTAGTTTCGTTTGTGAACGGTAAACAGAGTGCTTTCTTTTGGTCTTTCAGTCAAATCTTATTACACTGCTTTTTCTTTCAGCCAAATCTTCTTAGACTGCTTTCTTTCTTCTGTCTATCTATATGTGAAAGGTGAATTGATTGCTTTCTGTAAGTCTATCAATGAAAGTGAATTGATTGTTTTTTCTATTAATCTATCTGTGAAAGGTGAATTGATAAGACTGCTTTATGTTGGCCTATACTAGATCAAAAGTGAATAGACTGCTTTATGTTGGTCTATACTAGATCAAAGTTGAATAGACTGCTTTCTGTTGGTCTGTACTTGATCAAAGGTGAATAGACTGCTTTATGTTGGTCTATACTAGATCGAAGGTGAATAGACTACTTTCTGTCGGTCGATACTATATCAAGGATGAATAGACTGCTTTATGTTGGTCTATACTACATCAAAGTTGAATAGACTGCTTTCTGTTGGTCTATACTAGATCAAAGTTGAATAGACTGCTTTCTGTTGGTCTATACTAGATCAAAGTTGAATAGACTGCTTTCTGTTGGTCTATACTAGATCAAAGGTGAATAGACTGCTTTCTGTTGGTCTGTACTAGATCAAAGGTGAATAGACTGCTTTCTGTTGGTCTATACTAGATCAAAGGTAAATAGACTGCTTTCTGTTGATCTATACAAGATCAAAGACTGCTTTCTGTTGGTCTATACTAAATCAAAGTGGAATAGACTGCTTTCTGTTGGTCTATACTAGATCAAAGTGGAATAGACTGTTTTCTGTTGGTTTTACCTTTACCTTTACCTATATTAGATCAAAGGTGAATAGATCGCTTTCTGTTGGTCTATACTTGATCAAAGGTAAATAGACTACTTTCTGTTAAAGTTGGTCTATACTAGATCAAAAGTGAACAGACTGCTTTCTGTTCGTTTTACCTTTACCTTTACCTTGTTTACCTTTACCTATACTAGATCAAAGTTGAATAGACTGCTTTCTGTTGGTCTGTACTAGATCAAAGGTGAATAGATTGCTTTCTGTTGGTCTATACTTGATCAAAGGTGAATAG
>CM060340.1:23995582-23998082 GCA_030674155.1 Stramonita haemastoma
ATAAAAGAAAATAAATAAATTTTAAAATGTAACACGAAAGAGGGAAAATCGCTTGATATATTTTGTTACCTGAATTTTTATCAGTTTTGCCTCAACCAGATGGGTTGTATGTATTAACTAATAAATGGCAATATCCTGCTTCATAATAAATCTTCTTCTTCTTCTTCTTCTTCTTCTTCTTCTTCTTTCTTATTATTATTATTATTATTATTATCATTATCATTATTATTATTATCATCATTATTATTATCATTATTATTATCATTGTTGTTGTTATTATTATTATTATTATTATTATTATTATCATCATCATCATCATCATCATCATCATCATCATCAATATTATTATTATTATTATTATTATTATTATTATTATTATTATTATTATTATTATCATTATTATTATTATTATTATCATTATTATTTTTTAGCATCATCATCATCATCATCATCATCATCATCATCATCATCATCATTATTATTATTATTATTATAATTATTATCATTATTATCATTATTATCATTATTATCATTATTATCATCATTATTGTACTGTGAAATAAATTTTAAGAAATGAATTACTAAAAATGTAGATCCTATCTCATTTTTTTCCTTTGCCATTTTCTGAAAAGTTTTCCCGGTGCATTTTACATATCTTACAAACGTATAAATGAGCAGATAGGAACATTTGATTGCCATCCCTGACGTCGAAATGTAGCTGCCTTAATGGTGGTGGGGGGGGGGGAGGGGAAGGTCCCATGTGCAAAAAATCTCACCATTGGTAAATCTCATAACTTAAGCTGAGGAACGAAAAGAACAAAAGAAAAGGGAACCTATTCTGTGGGTTCATTAAGTCGTGGGGGGGGAGGGGAGGGGGGAAGACGGGGGGTTGAGTCAAAGTGCAGAGCTGCCAATGCGTTTGATTCCTTTCGCGTATATTCGCATGCAGCAGATCAAATAATTATGTACGTTAAAAATCCCGCTGTTCATGTCAGTATTCGGTGGGTCATGGAAATAGAAACATTTTTTTATCATTATTATTATTATCATTATTATTATTATTATTATTATTATTATTATTATTATTATTATTATTATTATTTTATATCGAGGATAATGTGATAAGCACTCTGGTGCTTTTTTTCCATCTAGTCCCCGTGTGTATGCAGTTTTGTAAATGTCATCTGTTCCCACCGGCACACAATGGCCTACTCTTACGAAAAGCGGAACAGGATTTAACGTGTGAGCAAGATGTTCTGCGTGCGTTCACACACGGGGGCCTCGGTTTATAGTCTCATCCGAAGAACATACCCAGCATGCATCCTGTGCCTGGAGAGGGATGGACTCCGCCAGTTTCGACACGTCCAAGAGACAGGGCCTGAACAAGTTCGCGTAGTGACCTGACAAGTCCTCGGGGCGGCTGAGGGAGGTGACAGTGGAAACAAGGACAAAGCTGGTGGTCCGCCATTTTCCTGTCTACCTTCTGCCTCCCTCCTTCAACAGTTCTCTGGTGCGTGTGTTGTTTCATTGGATGAGACTATAAACCGAGGAGGCCCCGGTGGCGAACGCACGCAGAACATCTTGCGCACATGTTAAAACCCGTTCCTCCTTTCGGGAGAGTAGGCCATTGTGTACCGGTTGGAGTGGATGACCAAAAAAAAAACAACAACATTATTAACGCATGCACACAGGTGTCGTGTTTAGACACCATCCGTGAGGAAAAATCGGGGAGTTGGAGTCCCAGGGCGGTTCGGGGCTGTATGTGGCAACGTTCTGGCGGCTCCTGCGACGGCACTGGAACCATTCGTATCGGTCATTGCCTTTCTAATGGATCATTCCAATGGCGTGGAGAAGGCGGGGGGGGGGGGGGGGTGTCTGCTGCATGGGTAACAGTGTGCCCTCTATACTTATTTACCCGGGCTTTGTCCTCTAGAGCTAAGAGCGCAACTCCATAAGTCTTCCCGAGGCTGACGGATGCCTACAATGGTGGTGTTTTAGCACGACCACTGGATCTTCCCGGGTCTGTCTGTCTGTCTGTCTGTCTGTCTGTCTGTCTGTAGGCCTGCCAACCCACCCACCTAGCTTTCTGTTCTTCCTCAATGATGTCAGCTCAAATTCATCTATCTATCTATCTATCTATCTATCTATCTATCTATCTATCTATCTATCTATCTATCTATCTATCTATCTATCTATCTATCTATCTATCTATCACCACCCTTTAGTCTGGCGACCGTGGGGGCACGCACCCCTGAAGACTTGACAACCAGTTCCCAGCCATTCCTCTCTGTGTTCTGCCTTTCTCAAAGTTTTGTTGAGTTCTAGGCCTGTCCATTCGCTGATGTAGTCCTCCTGCTATCTCTTCCTTGGTCTGCCTCTTTTTCTTCCTCCTTATTATATATATATATATATATATATATATATATATATATATATATATGTAACAGCTTGCCCTCCATACTTACCTACCCAGGCTTTGCGCTCTAAAGACTAGAGCGCA
>CM060340.1:24003082-24007390 GCA_030674155.1 Stramonita haemastoma
CTAGTGCTTAAATACTATTCCAAGACCAGCCGGCCACCTTCACACAAAAAATGTAGTCTCCTATCATTTTCTCCTGGGCTTTTTTTTTTTTTTTTTTTTTACAGTCTGTGGTTTGGATCATCTTATTTGGTTTCAAACAACTTGTATTCGGTCTGATAACAATGCTGACAAGAGCTTCATCAGTCAATTGCTGGCACTGCGGAGGACGAACGGGACCGAGATAGCCTAGTGGTCAGAAGAACATTGCGCTCGTAATTTGACTCCACTCTCTCCAAAAGTGGAGAGAGTGCTGACTCCACTCTCTCCAAAAGTCTTTCGGATGAGACTATAATAAACCGAAAACACACAGTTCAAGCAAGAAGAGTTGTTTGTGGCAAGACTAGGAGTTTAAAAAAAAAAAAAAAAAAAAGCAACTTTTATTGAAACTTAGCGTTCTGAGGTAGGAGGGTGGGGTGTGTGTGTGTGTGTGTGTGTGTGTGTGTGTGTGTGTGTGTGTTGTGTGTGTGGTGTGTAGGGGGGGGGGGGAAGGGGCTGTTCTTTAAGGGTAAGATGTTATACAAACTTCTATTTATAAGCATTAAATTACATTAGACTACACTATTGATTACATTCCTTTGCATTGTTTTGACGTGACATAACAACTGATGGATTAATTTTATGTTGTTGCAGTCATCAACGTCTGGGTTTACACTCTGACCCAAGCAGAACCGTCCTCGCCCGGTTTCTCTATGGGCAAAGACGAGGGTAATTTGTGTGTGTGTGTGTGTGTGTGTGTGTGTGTGTGTGTGTGTGTGTGTGTGTGTGTGTGTGTGTGTGTGCGTTTGTGTGTATGTGTGTGTGTGTGTTTGTGTGTGTGTGTGTGTGTGCGTGTGTGTGTTTGTGTGTGTGTGTGTGTGTTTTATATTTTATTTATTTTATTCTTTTATATCGAGATTAATGGGATAAGCACTCTTGTGCTTTTTTACATCCAGTCCCCGTGTGTATGCAGTTTTGTAAATGTCATCTGTTACAAATGTCTTCACAAGACTGCACCCTCCTACCTCTGTGAATGTCTTCACTTGTACACACCCTCTCGCTCCCTCCGCTCGTCGGCAGATACTTTGTGCTTAAGAATACCCAGATTCAACCTATCTACCTTTGGCCGTCGCTCCTTCTCTGTTTCTGGTCCGTTGATCTGGAACGACCTTCCTCTCTCTCTCCGGCAGAGGCCTGCTTATGACACTTTTAGATCCGACCTCAAGACACTTATTTCAAACCTAAGATTTTTTCCTTCTGTTTCCATCTCTTGTCTGTCCCCGCCTTCGACATCTACCTGCCAGGGTGTATAGCCTTTGTGGGTGTGGGCGCGCGCATGCGCGTGCGCGCGCGCGTATGCGCGTGCGCGCGCGCGCGCGCGTGTGTGTGTGTGTGTGTGTGTGTGTGCGCTTGCGTGTGTGCGCTTGCGTGTGTGAGTACGTTCGAATTTGCTAGGACCATAGATTGCTATTGATTGCTTGTGTGATGTGTAGGTCGAATGCAAGCGCTTTGATTTCTTTGTACAAGATATAGTGCTATATAAGTTCCATGTATTATTATTATCATCATCATTATTATTATTATTATTATTATTATTATTATTATTATTATTATTATCTGTTCCCACCGGCACACGATGGCCTACTCTTACGAAAAGCGGAACAGAATTTAACGTGTGTGCAAGATGTTCTGCGTGCGTTCACACACGGGGCCTCCGTTTATAGTCTCATCCGAAGGACTTAAGGGAAGAGTAGAGTCAGCACTGATGTTAACTCCAGAAGAAAAAATATCCTCAAACGGGAATCGAACCCGGGTCGCCAATTGTGAGCGCAATTGTGTGTGTGTGTGTGTGTGTGTGTGTGTGTGTGTGTGTGTGTGTGTTGTGTGTGTGGGCGTGCGTGCGTGCGTGCGTGCGTGCGTGCGTGTGTGTGTGTGTGTGTGTGTGCGCGTGGGTGTGTGGCGTGCGTGCGTGTGTGTACGTGTGTGTGCGCGCGCGCACGCGCACGTGCATATGCATCTTTCGGATGATACTATAAACAGAGATCCCGTGTGTGTACGCACACAGAACGTCTTGTGCATACATTAAAAACCTGTTCTGTATTTGGGAAGAGTAGGCGGTGAGCATCGATGACAGAATTTACAAACCGCATGCGCACGATGATTTAATGCCAAAAAAAAAAACCAACAAAAATACGTGTGCTTATCCCATCATCCCGTAACTAGGCATTGTACATCGCCCCTCCCCCTCCACACACATTTGACTATTTCTCCACTGTTGGGGTCATTGGGGGGGTCACCCTCTAAAACTTTCCATTACACTTAAACAAAATATGTTTGAACCATTTATCATCACTCAATACATTTCACATATATCAAGGAAACAGTTGTGAGCAGAAACAAGACCCAGAACAGAAAATTATGTTTATGAGAGAGAAATTTCTGGCGAAAATGGCCTAAAAATGGCGACGAAAAACCGGAACACTTACCCCTACTCGCTTCTAAAGTTCACTACTGCAAAGATCGTAACCCCTAGTCAAAAATTCTTTCATAGAACTAAAGATTAAAGATGCATTGAAATACTCACGTAAAGAACTGGTGTTTTAAAATAGTTTTCTTGACAAACAAAGATTGTGAATTTCGGGTTTGTACGTTACCAGCCACGTCACAGATCATGACCAACTTTTTGCTTTCAGCACCAAGTCAGCAGACGATAATTGCACAAAATTTGGTTACAAATCGATTATTTATCGAGCGAAAATTAATATCAAGCTGCAGTTTCATGCTTGAAATCAAATGAGTAAATGTAGTCTAAAAAAATCCGTTTTGCGTCACAGATCAAATACACGTTACTGGCAGAATTAATGTGCTTAGCAAAATTATATCACACAGGGTAGTCCACTATTTGCTGTTTGCCTCGATGAATTGTGGAATAGAACACGCGTCTGTGACGTTTTTCTGCGAATTTGACGGGAGAAAGTGACGTATTAGGTAAAAATGAGTGATGTGTCACACCTTCTCTCTGCTGGAAGTGCACTGTTACTTGTGTGTGTGGAACAATAGTCTTGAGGACAAATCAGCAAAATAGTTATTTTTGGTAAGTGTACTTCTCTGAATTTGTAATGGATTAGGCAAATAATATGTTTATGCATGTTCTTGTGTCAGTATTCTTTGTTCTGTGAGTCTGTTGTGTTGATGTGGTTGACAAAAATGAGATGTGTGGAAATGTAAAAAGGAGTCATATGAAATGAAGGTTTGCTCTCATTTCATATTTCTTTACTGGCACCATCTGTTGAACTTTTCTTTACATTATCTTGCATATTTTATCATATTCAGCGGTTGTACATTGGCCAATAAACATAAGAAGAGAAACAAAATCAGTTTTGAAGATCGTTGGGTAACGTTGCCTCCATTCAGTCTGTGAAGTCGTTGGGAAAGAGCAGACAGTGACAGGAGCTGTCAACACTGACCTGTTGAACCCTTCCTCTTTCTCTACAGCCTACCATCCACGGCCACACTTCTCTTTTCTCCCCCCCCCCCTCCCCCCCAATTATTACCTTGTTTTCGGCAGGTGCCTGTAAGTTGTCATGGTACCAGAGCTGTTAGCTCTTTCCAACCACCACTCCACCCATCTCTCTCTCTCTTCCCTGCCCCCCCCCCCCCACCCCCCCACCCCCCCACTATGTCTCCACTCCATCCCAACACACATACACACAATTCTCTGTCTCCCTCTGTGTGTGTGTGTGTGTGTGTGTGTGTGTGTGTGTGTGTCTGTCTGTCTGTCTGTCTGTCTGTCTGTCTCTCTCTCTCTCTGTATCAGTCTGTCTGTCTCTCTCTCTGCTCACAACACACACACACACACACACACACACACACACACACACACACACACACACATAAAGAAGAGTTTCTCTCTCTCTCTCTCTCTCTCTCTCTCTCTCTCTCTCTCTCTCTCTCTCTCTCTCTCTCTCTCTCTCTCTCTCTCTCACACACACACACACACACACACACACACACACACACACACCACACACACACACACACACACACACACACACACACAAATGGGAGATTTTTAAATAGTGGACAAAACTTAAGAAGTACTAACAGGAGTGCTCTTCATCAGCTTACATTGATTTATGCTTCTTGTACTGATGCTTGTGCCTTTCTGCTGTATTGTTTTGATTGAATACAATTTTTTTTAAATTTGTGTTGTGACACATGATTTGTACCATTAAGACTTACTTTCTAGTCTGCTCACTGTGTTGTTGTGTGTTCCCCAAGTGTAACCTTCTG
>CM060340.1:24022490-24024990 GCA_030674155.1 Stramonita haemastoma
TAGATAGATAGATAGATATGATAGATAGATAGATAGATAGTATAGATAATAGATAGATAGATATGATAGATATATATATATATATATATATATATATATATATATATATACGCTAAAAAACTGGAGAATAGGCTACAAAATCTCTGTTGTGTCAGTCAAGTCAGTCAGCACTACCACCAGCATCACTAACTTCCCTCTCTCTCTCTCTCCTCTCTCTCTCTCTCTCTCTCTCTCTCTCTCTCTCTCTCTCTCTCCTCTCTCTCTCTCTCTCTCTCTGTGTCTCTCTCTCTCTCTGTCTCTCTCTGTCTCCCTCTGTCTGTCTGTCTCGTCTCTCGTCTCTCTCTGCTCTCTCTCCTCTGTCTCTGTCTGTCCTTCTCGTCTGTCTGTCTCTCTGTCTCTGTCTCTCTTCTTCTCTCTCTCCTCTCTTCCTCTCTCTCTCTCTCTCTCTCTCTCTCTCTCTCTCTCTCTCTCTCCCCTCTCTCTCTCTCTCTCTCTCCCCTCTCTCTCCCTCTCCTCTCTCTCTCTCTCTCCCCCCCCCTCTCTCTCTCCCCCCCTCTCTCCTCTCTCCTCCTCTCTCTCTCTCTCTCTCCCCCTCTCTCCCCCCCCCCCTCCCCCTCCCCCCTCTCCCCCTCCCCCCTCCCCTCTCTCTCCCCCACCCCTCCCCCTCTCCCCCCCCTCCTCCCCCCCCCTCCCCCACCTCCTCCCCCCCCTTTCTCTCTCTCTTCTCCTAGCTGGCTTCTTTCTTTCTTTCTTCTTTCATTCACATTTCATGCTTTGCATTGCAAAAGAGGAGGCAGCGGCTGTGGACTGATGGCTACGGACGAGATCTTGGTGCACGTGCTGGAGAGGAACGACTCCTATGCTGTGCCGCCCACCAACACTCTGGCACCTCGTACACCATCGTGTCTCTCGTCACCAAGGCCTACACCACCTACTTCCTGACCGTCACCCCGTGAAACCGCCATCGTCCTTATCACCGTTAGTTAGTTATAGTTAGTTAGTTTAGTTTTAGTTAGTTAGTTAGTTAGTTAGTAATTGAGATGAAGTATAGTCCAGTGTGGGAGGGGGTTGGGGGGTTGGTGTGGGTGTGGGGGGGGACGGGGGGTAGGGGGGGGAGGGGGAGGGGGTAGGGGAGGGGGAGGAGATGGGGGGTAGGGGAGGGAGGGAGGGAGGGGTAGGGGGGGGGGAGGGGGGGTAGGGGAGAGGGGGAGGTAGGTGGTAGGGAGGAGATACTTATTTTATTAGATAGATAAGTAGAGAGATACAGACAGACAGACAGACATGCTACATGCTACATACATACATATGTACATGTTTATATACATACATACATACATAATACATACATACATACATACATACATACATACATACATACATACATACATACATACATACATACATACATACATACATACATACATACAACATACATACATACATACATACATCATACATACATACATACTATAATACATACATGATCAACTATACAACATACTACATAGTACATACATACATACATACATACATACATACATACATACATACATACATACATACATACATACATTATACATACATACTACATACATACATACATACATACATACATACATACATACATACATACATACATACTTTATATACATTAGACGGAGTGGTGGGGAGTGGGGATCGGGGGGGAGAGGTAGTGAGGAGGGGATATTATTTATTGATAAGTAATATACATACATACATACATACATCAACATACATACATACATACATACATACATACATACATACATACAATCTATTTATTACCACTTCATGTCACTGCAGATTTCTCTGCGTGAAATTCGGGCTGCTTTCCTTCGTCCCCGGGGAGAACGCTTCGCCACAAGTGCAGCGCCACCCATTATTTTTTCCCCGTCTGCAACTGTATATGGTTCCCTATCAGAGTGGCTTTTTTCTACAGGAATTTTGCCAGGGACAACCCTCTTTTTGCCGTGGGTTCTTTTACGTGCGCTAAATAATGATGTGTAACTCACGGGACCTCGGTTTATCGTCTCATCCGCAAGACTAGCGCCCAGACCACCACTCATAGTCTAATGATGGGGGAAAAGTTTTGGGCCGAACGGGTTTCACAACCACCACCACCATCACACCACCACCACCACACCACCCACACCACCACCACCACCACCACCACACCACCACACCACCACCACACAACCACCACTACACCAACCACCACCAACAAAACAGCATACTAAACTAACCTCGTTTTTATCTATATTTATTTATTTATTATTTATTTATTGGCTTTGCTTGTCTTTGAACCCTTCCGCTGACGGAACACGGAATAGGAACACCACACCACAAACACCACACACAACCCCCACACAACCCACCACACCACCAACCACCACACACAACCACACCACCAACCACCACACACACCACACACAACCACCACACACTACCATCACACCACCACCACACCACAACACCAAAC
>CM060340.1:24032490-24034990 GCA_030674155.1 Stramonita haemastoma
CCCTGTAGGTGGGAATATTCAGTATCTGTGTATTATAATGATAGCATCAGTCATGTTTTGTGTTCCTTGCTTGGCTTGAGCTCAGAAGTTCACTAGCTCTGTGTGTGGGTGTGTGTGGTGTGGGTGTGTGTGTGGGGCGGGGTTATGTGTGTGTGTGTGTGCGTGTTGCTGACATTAGACGTGAGCTTGACCATCTCTCTACAACCCTCTCAGCTCAAGACCCTCAGCCCTCTCCAGTATCAGATATTACTCCATTGTCTTCCTTTTGCTTAGTTACCGCAGATGAAGTCCGTAAGATTATCCTTAAATCTAAACCCACTCCCTGCGCACTTGACCCCATTCCAACACCCCTTCTGACTGAATGCTTAAATGATATTTTACCTGTTATTACACAGATAATGAATCAGAGTCTATCCACAGGTGTTGTCCCTTCTAATTTGAAAAATGCAGTTGTAAAACCTCTGCTCAAAAACTCATCTCTTGACCCAAACAGCCTCAAGAATTACAGACCTGTTTCCAACTTGCCCTTCCTGTAAAAAATCCTTGAAAAACTTGTACTGGATCAGCTCTTTGAACATTTTGTCTCACATTCTCTTCTACCTCCAAACCAGTCAGCATACAGGCCCTCGCACAGCACTGAAACAGCACTTCTGAAAGTTGCAAATGATATCTTACTTGCTCTAGATGATGGAAATATCTCTGTCCTCACTCTTTTGGATCTGTCAGCTGCATTTGATACAATCGATCACACCATTCTATACCAAGCTCTCCAACAACACTTCGGTGTCTGTGGAACAGCACTGAAGTGGTTTCAGAACTATCTAACTGATCGAACGCAAACCGTTATCGTAGATGATTTCAAGTCCTCACCAGCAAACCCATCGTTTGGCCTACCACAAGGATCAGTCTTGGGACCCATTCTTTTCATCATGTACACCAAGCCACTGAACACCCTCATTAGTAGTCACTCTATCAAAATCAGTATTTTGCGGATGACTCCCAACTTTACTCTAAATGCCGTCCTGATAATGTCGACAACACTATTGAAATCATGCAAAATTGTATGTCCGACGTCAAATCCTGGATGACTAGACACAAATTGAAATTAAATGACGATAAAACGGAAGCCCTGCTGGTTCACTCCACTCATTCTTCTCTATCAGTTGATCTACCATCTTCCATCCGTGTTGGAAAATCAGATATTTCTTTCTCACCATCAGCTCGCAATCTAGGATTTATCATGACAAATACCATGTCAATAATTATTGAGAAACTTGTTTCACAGACTTGCCGCTCAGCTTATGCAGCGCTTCGTCAGATTAGTAACATTAGAATGTATATCGATGTAGATACAGCCAAGAAACTCGTCTGTGCCTTGTTCTATCTAGGCTTGACTATGCAAACTCCCTCCTTGCAGGCTGTCCCAAGTTTTTAATAGAGAAACTACAAAAGGTACAAAACTCAGCTTCCCGACGGTACTCAAAACAAAGAAGCGTAATCACATCACACCTGTATTACGAAATCTGCACTGGCTTCCAATCCAAGCTCGTATCCAGTACAAAGTTATGATGCATTGTCATAATTTCTTCTTGAACAAAGTTCCAGCATACTTCTCCGATACTCTTTCAGTGTATCCACCCAAACAGACCACTCCGCTCATCCTCTGACACTAGAATCTTGAGAGTTCCCAAAGTAAAAAAACAGCACGGCGAGTGGTCATTCTCTCATTAGGTCCCACTCTCTGGAACGCACTTCCCTCTGAAATAAGACACACTGACTCTGCTTCCTCCTTTAAAAGGTTGCTCAAAACTACCTTTTTATCCGATTCTTGTCCCTGACCACTGATCAAAATTGATTTCCCATTTGATTGACTCATCTCTGACCCTAGTGCTGGTCTTTTGCTGTTTTGGGATATGATAAAGTTCTTCATTTCTATTTTACTTTTTTTTTTTTTTTTTATTAATGTGAGTATATGTAGGGTAAATCCGTGAATGTTGCCGTTTTCTTTGTTATTCCGTGTTGTGTGTTTTGTGTATGCGTGTAAAATTTTGCCGCGCGGGCGCGTAGTGTTGTGTGTATGTGTGTGTGTGGGTTGTGTGTGTGTGTGTGTGTGTGTGTGTGTGTGTGTGTGTGTGTGTGTGTGTGTGTTATGCATTGTACTGCACTGCACATTTTCTTGATGATATTGCTCTTATTTTACTTTTATTCTTGGCCATGTAATATACTAAGTATTGTATGTGCATGCATTTTTTCCTTATTTTTTTGTGCTAGTCAAATTTTTCACGTTCATATGTAACCTATTTAAATTGATTTGATTGTGTGAGCCCATGTTTTGGGGAATTGCGCTATATAAGCCTCCATTTTATTATTATTATTATTATTATTATTATTATTATTATTATTATTATTGTTTTTTGTTGTTGTTATTATATATTATTATTATTATTATTATTATTATTATTATTATTATTATTATCATTATTATTATTATTATGTGTGT
>CM060340.1:24039990-24054990 GCA_030674155.1 Stramonita haemastoma
GCCAGGCCGCCGCCTGCTCTTGCCCCCCCCCCTCCCCCAGCCCTCCCCAGACCCCATGTCTTGGATCAGAAGGTGTCCCTCCATCTATAGGATCAGAAGGTGTCCCTCCATCTATAGGATCAGAAGGTGTCCCTCCATCTATAGGATCAGAAGGTGTCCCTCCATCTATAGGATCAGAAGCTGTCCCTCCATCTATAGGATCAGAAGCTGTCCCTCCATCTATAGGATCAGAAGGTGTCCCTCCATCTATAGGATCAGAAGGTGTCCCTCCATCTATAGGATCAGAAGGTGTCCCTCCATCTATAGGATCAGAAGGTGTCCCTCCATCTATAGGATCAGAAGCTGTCCCTCCATCTATAGGATCAGAAGCTGTCCCTCCATCTATAGGATCAGAAGCTGTCCCTCCATCTATAGGATCAGAAGCTGTCCCTCCATCTATAGGATCAGAAGCTGTCCCTCCATCTATAGGATCAGAAGGTGTCCCTCCATCTATAGATCAGAAGCTGTCCCTCCATCTATAGGATCAGAAGGTGTCCCTCCATCTAAAAGATCAGAAGGTGTCCCTCCATCTATAGGATCAGAAGGTGTCCCTCCATCTATAGGATCAGAAGGTGTCCCTCCATCTATAGGATCAGAAGCTGTCCCTCCATCTATAGGATCAGAAGGTGTCCCTCCATCTATAGGATCAGAAGCTGTCCCTCCATCTATAGGATCAGAAGTGTCCCTTTAATGAATGCCAAAAGGTTTGTTTTTCTCTGGCGCTTTGTCGTTGAGTTTGCTGGTTGGGTTTTTTTGTTGTTTGGTTTGGTTTGGGTTTTTTTTCGGGGGGGGGGGGGGGGGGGGTAGACGGAAGACATGGTTTATTGGTGTGACCTGTTCATTTGTACGATGAAGGAAAAGCCGGATGGAATGGGGGGTAAGGGGGGGTGGGGTGGGGGGTGTGGTTGTCTGTTGCTGTTGTATCTAACGTTCTATACAGAATTCTTCAGTTGTTTATTGTATTCTCTCATCTGCTTTTGAAAATAAAATGTTCTAATTCCACTCAGACCTTTGTCACTGTAGGCATCACCTTTGTACTGTATGAATCAGTGTCACAGATGATGATGATGATACATTGCAGACATAACTGGAACTGAAACAAAACAAAACAAAATCTGTAACTTAATAGTTATTTCAAAAGAGTGTTCTGATATCACGATGTGTTGTAAAAAAACAACAACAACAAAAACAAAACTGTGTGGCCTGTAGTTTGGGGTATGTGCATGCATTGTCGCTTGTTATTCTTCCACCTATAGTTTTCATTTATTTATTTATTTTCTTTATATCGAGGATAATGGAATAAGCACTCGTGCTTTTTTTTTTACATCTAGTCCCCGTGGTGTGTGTGTGCAGTTTTGTCAATCTTGTCATCTGTTCCCATCGGCACACAATGGCCTACTCTTACGAAAAGCGGAACAGGATTTTACGTGTGTGCAAGAATGTTCTATGTGCGTTCGCACACAGGGCCTCGGTTTATAGTCTCATCCGAAGGATTTTTGGGGGAGAGTGGAGTCGGCACCTCTACAAATCCTCGTGATATCTATCCTCCTATTGGCTGTGAATCATGGACTCTGACAGCAGAGTTAGAGAGAAGAATCCAAGCATTGAGACAAGTGCACAGAAGACTCCTCAAAATATCTACAAAGAACACAAGACCAAACTATGTGAAGAAGAATCAAAAGGTTGTGGCCCAGAGCCTTTGCTCTCACCATAAGAGGAGAAGCTGATGTGTTGTCACCACAAGACACAACACCTAGCAAAAACCATCTTGCAGGAACAGTCGAGGCAAGAGAAAAAGGCGCAAGAATCATGGTTGACAACATCAAGACTGGACTGCCCAACCTGCAACGCTCTACTAGCCACACAGGATCGTGAGCATGGAAAAAGATCTCCGTTGCGTCTTCTCTATGTCCCCTACGTCCTTTGGGACATGGACTGAGTGAGTGATGAGTGGGAGTCGACTGATGTAATTCCAGGATAGTTTAGGTATGTGGCGTGCATTGTCGCTGTAACTATTACCTGTAGTTTGAGGCATGTGCGTGCATTGTCGCTGTTATACTATGAATGTTGGGCTTTATTTTGATTCTGATAATGAAGGTTTGATGTTTCTAAACATTAAATTTCACCCGAGTGTAAGCTGGAAATTGAGTGTGTGTGTGTGTGTGTGTGTGTGTGTGTGTGTGTGTGTGTTGTGTGTGTGCGTGCGTGCATGTGTGTGTGTGTGTGTGTGTGTTTGGTACACGCGAATCATTAATTCAGGAGAGAGACAGACAGACACATAGACAGACAGAACGAGAGAGAGAGAGGACAAACAGACGAACACACAGACGGGGACAGAAATACAGAGAAACAGACAAACAAAGAAGAGAAGAGATTGCACAAACAACAGAGAGAGAGAGAGAGGAGAGCTAACGCTAGCAGTACCATCCTACGATGCATACACCAACTTTTCAAGCAATGAAAACACACACACACACACACACACACACACACACACACACACACACACACACACACCACACAAAGCCACTGCTCTCTCTTTCAAAAAAAAAAAAAAAAGTCATGTGCATTTTAATACATCAGTGCCACTCAACCATGAAAGACTCGAGGAGATGACAGAGTTGAGAAGGGGGGGGGGGGAAAGAATCCACATTAATTGATAAATTAATTGTATCGTCACGAAGTGGAGAATTCATTAATCTCTATCACACAAAGTTCACCCAAATGTTTTAAGCAAGAAACGCTAGACATATCTTGCGCAAGTCATTCAAATACAGATTTTGCGACAGGTGCGCGCGCATGCACGCACACACACACACGCGCGCGCGCGCGCGCGCCACACACACACACACACACACACCACACACACCACACATACATTGCAATTTCTGGCAGAAAAAATCTACATTGACCTAAAGTGGTAATAAAATAAAATTGAAAAAGATGTATACACACACACACACACGCACGCACGCACACACAAACACACGTACGCATGTACGCACGCACACACACAAACAGCGCGTGCGCATGTACGCACACACACATTTGTCTAGCCCCGCCCATCCACCCTCACCACCACACACACACACACACACACATATATATTATATATTATATTTATATATATATAATATTATATATATATATATATAAATATGTATATTAATTATATCACAGAAACACTCTCTCTCTCCACACACACACACACACACACACACACACACACACACACACACAAACACACACACATCGCGAGCGCGCGCGCACGCACGCACTCACACACACACACACACACACACACACACACACACACACACACACACACACACACACACACACACACACACACATGTTCTCAGGCCCAGTTACAGGCAGGAAACGATAAGAACCACATTATATTTATGCCAGTGATATTCTTGTGAAAAATGTTACGAGTAATAATTATTTCTCGCCATATCCACAAATGTCATTTTCAGTGTACACCACAAAAACCTGTGAGAAATTTTGAATCCAAAGAGAAACTGCAATCCAAGACCAAAGCCACATTTGATAGCTGAATATTTTCTGAGACAATAAGTCTCGTGTAATTGTTTTAATAAGGATTTAACATGATTTTCCGAAAGGGTATTTTATGTTTATATAACAGTTCACAAGAGCAACAAATGTTTTGAGTATCACTTAAAACACACAAGAGAGGCACAAACATAGTATACTATAATTATACAGATAAGAGTGACACAAACCTAAGTATTCTCTGCACAAAACTGAGTGACAGATGTCACAGTACATTACTGTACACCCAGAAAAGTGACAGGTATAAAAGAATATTACTGTATGCCCAGAAAAGTGACGACAGGTATCAAAGTACCTTATTGTACACCCAGAGAAAGTATCAGATGTCAATGTACATACGGGAAAAATAGCGGTAGCCAGTATTAAAGTGTATTATACACACATAACAGCGGCATATATTAAAGTAAATTCACACACACACACACGCACGCACGCACGCACGCACGCACGCACCACACACACACACACACAGCAGTGGCAAACTTTAAGGTATAGTATTTACACACAAACATCAGTGATGGTTATCAAAGTAAACAAAGCTCTTGAGAGAGGCAGATATTAAAAAAAAAAACTATGCACACATTAAGAGTGGCAAAATTTTTTAAGTTTACCATACACACAAAACGGGTCAAAATATGAAAGTATTCTACACACATGCACAAACACCGGAGTGACAGATATGAAAATAGTATGTCATACACAATGACTAAGGTGCCATATATTCAAATATTCTATATTCACATAAACATGGCAAATTTTGAAATACTCTATCCTCGACATAACATGGCCAATTCTAAAGTATAACTACGCTCACATAACATGGCAAATTCTAAAGTATACTGCATTACACAGCATGGCAAATTTCTAAGCTATACTAGACATGCGTAACATGGCAAATTTTAAACTATACTAGATACGCATAACGGAAAATGTTGACGTACGCTATACACACAGAAGGGCAAGTATCTGAGTAGACTATTCAAACAGCAAGTGTGACCCAAACTGCATTTTGAGTGTTTCGATATTTACATGACTAATTTATTCAGTTGCATAGAGGAATTGACAAAAAGTTCAGTTTTAAGATCTCTTTTGTCAAGAGGTCATACTCCACTTGTGATCAAACTGTCAAACTGATGAATAATTCACGAAACAGAAATCTCTCTCTCTCTCTCTCTCTCTCTCTCTCTCTCTCCTCTCTCTCTCTCTCTCTCTCTCTCTCTCTCTCTCATCTCACTCTCTCTTTGCAGACGGAGGTTCAGTTTACTCTCATGTTTGAAACATAATTTTCAACACTTTGGCCACCAGTTTCATGGTACAACTGACAGCATATTATTATACGCGCACGCGCGCGCGCGCGTGTACACACAACACACAACACAACACACACACACACACACACACACACACACACCAACACACTGTAATTGTGATTGCCCTTCAGGGATGATTAAAGTGTTTTTCTTGACTTCACACACACACACACACACACACACACACACACACACACACACACACACACACACTGACATTAATATTTCCTTCATTTTTCCATCTTTTTCCCCCACCTCCTAAAAGCACTGAGTTTTCTTGACAAGTCGAACCTAGCGGAGCCCATTTCTCTCCAGACACATAATGCATGCTGGACTTTTGTGCTTGTGTAACCCACCGAACGGTGACACGAAGCATAAGATCGTTATCGTGTACATTTACCTGCAGGCATATATAGACACTTGACGAGCGTCAAGCGTGGTTACCAGTTGGATGGGTGACCGTTTGCGCGCCTTGGCTTCAGTACAGTTCCCCAGTTCACCACTGTAAATGGGTACCTGCCCTCTTTAGGGTCAGGGAAGGTAAAGCAACGAGGAAGAGGAGATGGGCGCCACCTTCAACATGCTGGCCCCTAGAGAAGCTGAGGTCTCTGATGCCTCGCTCCGCTACGTCCGCCTAGGTTATGGACACCTTTACCTTTTTTGTACTGACAAGGAAAATCAAGACACTGACCTGTCTCTACTCCAGGATACTTTATTAAAAAATCCCCACCCTTATATCAGCACACGCCGCTGCCGAGATTCGAACGCACGACTTCATGGATCCAGTGAAGGAAGTCAAAGGCTTTCGGGTTTGATTCCCAGCATTTCCCTTTATCTTTCTTCCCATTTGACGGAAAAAAACCAAACTGAATGTCAAGTCTTTCAGAGGAGACTCTAAACCAGTCGGACGAGTGTACCTACGGGACTTGTGCACGTCGAAAGAACCCAGGACAGTTGAAAATGAGAAAGAACAGAGAGGTACCTCCTGACTGTCCTGGCAAATTTGGTAGGTTCCATTCCCAACTGTATTCTTAATGTCAGAATGTGGCTACTTTAATGGTGGGGGGGGGGGGGGGGGGGGGGGGGGGGGGGGGGGGGGAGAGAGAGAGAGAATAGTCGCATACGCAAAAATCTCCCCTTTGGCGAACCTCGTAGCGCTATGAACTAGTCCAAGGACCAAAAAAAAAAAAAAAAAGCTTTCTCCATTCAGCTTAGTGGCCCCTATCACTTGATATTTATTTATTTATTTATTATTTATTAATTAATTAATTTATTTATTCTTTTATTTCTTCTTTAATATCGAGGATAATACAATAAGCACTCACATGCTTTTTTTACAACCAGTCCCCGTGTGTATGCAGTTTTTGTTAATCTTGTCATCTGTTCCAAACCGGCACACAATGGCCTACTCTAACGAAAAGCGGAACAGGATTTAACGTGTGCGCAAGATGTTCTGCGAGCGTTCGCACAAGGGACCTCGATTTATAGTCTCATCCGAATGAATTTTGGGGAGAGTGGAGTCAGCACTGATGTTAACTCCAGGAGAACCTCGAACGGGAATTGAACCCAGGTCATCAAATTTCGAGCGCAATGTTCTGACCACTAGACTATCCCGTCCCATCATCTTTTTTGTTATAATCATTTTCCTTGCTGGTGGTAGTGGGCCCAAAACGGGAAAGTTAACACAAACGGAGTATGTGCCAGTCTCTTTGGGAGTAAACACAGCAGCAGACGGTCTTTTCCTACCCTACCTACCCCTGGGGAGGACCATCACAATCCCTTCCGTCCAGGTCTGCCACAATGGCTGGAGGAGGTGCTTGCTCATACCAACAGTTACATGCTACGTAAAAAGTGAAGATTGTTGTTGCCAGCACCGAGACTTCAATCACATACACACAGCATGAGCACAGCACAGCATAGCACACACGCACGCACACACGCTCATGTTGAATTGGCATAGACTGAAGGAATTGGCATGGGTTGAAGGAGTTGGCGTGGATTGAAGGAATTGGCATGGATTGAAGGAATTGGCATGAAGGGATTGAAGGAAATGGCGTGGATTGAATTGGCGTAAATTGAAGGAATTGGCGTGGATTGAAGGAATTGGCGTGGATTGAAGGAATGATGAAGGTTGACTTGCTGGAGGATACTTAACCAGCTCCTTGAAACAGATCAGGGTGTAGTTCAAACAGTCAGGTTCAACCCAATACCTCAGGCCGTTTGACACTTATGTTTACTGTAACAACTGATCCCATTGAGGACACGATTTGCCCTAACCTTCCCAACCATAATTATAATATTCTGTAAGGTTCGTGTGCCATCACCACTATGGTGACAAGCGATCTATTCAGGCCCTGTTTCGTTCTTTTGTCCTCAAAGAGATGTTTCTGAAGGCTTGTCTGACCCCCCCCCCCCCCCCCCCACCTCCTCTTCATCCCGCTTTAACATTTGTAACTGTATATAGGGTAAAAATGTTCATTGGTACCCCCTTTCGGTCAAAAGGACATGATATATTAAGTGAAGGTGAAGGAATATGGTTAAATGCTCTTGTGTGTGTGTGAACTGTCTCTTGCATCATTCTTGCATTACCCGGGTAACATGTCTCTTCTCTCTTGACTCACACACTTTGAAGATTGTCACGATCAAAAGGATGAAACAAATTCTCTCACCGACCGAGTGCTATGATTGAACAATCCACCAGTTTACAGCCACCAACACACACCACAAGACACAGCCTTCCACTCCGGGTGACACACCATACAACAAACTGACGGCGCCCGAGTCTTCTTCACGGAACTCGATGGGTTGAGGCCGAACTCGATCCGCTGGGAAAGCGGCATCACAGTCGTGCTGACCTTGGTTGAGGTACAGGATGTTGTGCAAGTGATCCCGATGCAGAGCACTGTCGTTCCCGCTGGCTAGGATTTCTCTGGCAGTTGGAGAATTGCAGGAGGAAGTCCTGACGATCACCACGGTGGTGGAATTCACTACCAGCCAGCAGAGGATTTCTTTGGCGTTGCCGGACGTCACGGTCAGCAAGGACTTGTAGCTGTCCACGTACGTCATCACGGCCAGACACTGGTACAAGACTTGTGTGCGAGATTGAACATGGCCGCCGCTGTTTCGTTTGTATCGACGTCTGCTGCGTTTTGAACTCCGTGAGTCTTCCTGTGAAACGAATTGTTTCCGTTTTCGTGTTTCAGCGTGACTGTTATGATTATTGTATGAGCGAGACTTAGAATGGACGTTTCTGTGCATTTCTTTGGTGAAAGTGTTGAACAGTTTCATGTCGTTGTCGTAGTTAGTCCAGTTGTGTTTAGTGTCCATGAAAAGTTGATCCCAGTTATGTCCGTCTGCTTTTTCACCCGAATCTGCCATGGCGTGATCATTTTTGGACCTGGTTTTGCTCCAGTCCCCTCTGCCATAGTCAGGGTTCTTTGTATATTGACTGTCCGGTGTTTGGATGAAACAAAAGACTCATCAGGAAGTCTTTGACCTTTGCGGAAAGAGTCATCGAAACTGCCAGACATTTCCTCAGGATGTGTGTCGTGGAGACCAGGATTCAAGTTTACTTCCTTCTCTCTGGAAGGGTCATAAACGTGGTCGATTTCCAGATGCACTTTTTTGTGATCTACGTTCAATTTTCTGTGTTTTACGTCACGAGATTGGCTGTCGACGTCATGACCACGGCCGTGATGATGATGATGGGTGACCTTGTCCAGACTGGCTGACCTTGGCGTTTCGGCGGAGGGAAGAAGGTGAGGGAGATGTCCCGTGGCATGTAGTAGGTGCCGTGCACCAGACACCCGGAGCGGCCTTGTTGTCGCGGAAGGAGATGACGCGGGGTATGTAGTGGGGGCAGGATGCAGGCCAGTTTGTGGATGTGGCCAGAGCGCCGCACCACCTCCCAGCTTCGCATCGTGTATCTGGCAAACAGGGTTTGAAAAATATAAATCTTGTGAAACATATTACACGTATACAAGATAGCAAGCTAAATGGATACATACATACATACATACATACATACATACAAACATATATATATATATATATAATATATATATAATATATATTATATATATATTATATATATATACACCTGAGTAACTGACCATGTACCTACAAGGTGCACAATATCGTCACAAACACATTCACCTCTGAATTGGTTGATCTACGTACGTATTAACTCCTTTTTTTCTACAAAAGAAATAATATCTTCCGTACAAAATACATGAGATAAATTTTCACATTTATAAAGGCAACCTATACTTCACCAGGTGAAGATTTATTTTTACGAGTTTCACATTTACAAAGGCAGCCGATTTTCTTAAGCCGAAAAAAGACAAAGTCAAAATATATTTCATAATCTTAAGAAAATTCTTTTTTCCTCCAAGATGAAAACAAAAGAAAAGAACATGAACAAATGGTTCACATCTGCGAAAAGCACCCTACTTCTCTGCAGGCAAAAGTTTAAAAGAAAAGAAAAGAAAGTAAGCAAAACAGAGAAACTTATCAAAAAGTACATACAGTTTCACATTCACAAGGATAACTTACCTCATCTCTCTCTGGCGAAGTGAAACGAAATAAAGTAAACAAAAAAAAAATAAAAACCAACCAACCAAACAAAACAAAAAACACCAAGGCATTATATCTACAACGGCAAACTACTTCTCCCATGGATGAAAATGAAAAGAAAAGGGCATATTTTTTTTTTAAAGGATGACACAAACAAGATGAAACATACCAAGGAAAAGTTTCATATTCACAAAGACAACTGACTTCTCTTCAGGCTAGAAACATAATACTATAACATAAATACAGGGTCAAACTGATAAAACAAAGTAAAACTAAAAATCAAAATTGAATAAAAGGGAAAAAAAGAAAAGAAAAGAAGATAATCTCAAATAAAATACAATACCTGCACCTGTTTTCCCTCCACTATTTTCCTCAATAATAGAATACAACATGCTTTTTTGCATTCACAGAAGTAACACTTTTTTCTCCAAGCTGAAAATAAAATGCAATTTTTTTATATACAAAGCAAATAAACTGAAACAATTCCAAATAAGATAAAAAAAATGAAATGTAATAAGATTTTTTTAAAAAGATTTCACACTGCTAAACACAATCCACTTTTCTCCAGGCTGAAAATAGAATGTAAAGCGAAATTTTAAAAAAATACAAAGAACATAAACTGAAACAAATCCGAGCTGAAAATGGAATGTAAAGTGAAATTTAAAAAATACAAAGCAACTAAACTGAAACAAATCCACATAAAATAAAAGAAAATGAAACATAATCAGATTTTTAGAAAAAGAAGAATTTCCCCTGCTAAACCCCACCCACTTTTCACCAGGCTGGTACATTGTCCGGGGGCTCCATGAAATGCCTCTGGTCACAGATGTCCTCATCAGACAGCGGCAAGGGCCATAACTGCATGTCAGCCAGCCTGTGCCGCATGACGGACCTGGCTGGCGTGTTGAAGTGGATGCAGGTAAACCGCGGGTAACATCCGTTCTTGTACCTGCTCCACAACACGCGCTGTAACGGAGCACTGGTAGAACCAGGAGGCGTGAAGGTCACACACTCCAACAGCCCTAGACGAGGGTGGTTTAAAAGTGGAATCCGAGATGACGATTTTTTTCGTCATTTCCGTCTGACAACCGTCGCAGCCATGTTCCTCGTATACTTTGCGGGAAAGTACACTTCTGCTTAAAATTATGTTGCTGGGCACGAAAAGGGGGAGGAGGACCAAAATGATCTTCTTCATGATGACCTCCTTCCATCGATTCTCGACCAGAGGAGTCTTCATGAAGATCGAAGCCTTCCCCTTCTTCTCTCTGCTTGGCGTACCGGGCCGGGAAACGCTGGCTGGTGATGAGGGTGGCTTTCTTGGAGAAATGGCCGGGGTTGGCAGACTCCTCCGCCATGGACTCGGAAGCCATGCACTTCCCGCAGGTCCTCATGCACTGGAGGTGCTGGCAGAAGGAGGTGAGGTTGTGGCAGAGCGGGATCTGGTCGCTGCAGGGCTCCGTGATGCTCTGCTGGTCCAGCACGCTCAGCGCCAGGTGCGGGGTGCTCAGGGGGCTGACGGCGTTACCCGTGATGGAGCTGCTGCTGGCAGAGTCCGCGTAGCTGCTGGTGGGACACACCCAGCCCAGGAAACACCATCACCTCGTCGATCTGTGGAACACAACCAGGCACGAGGGTTTGAAGAGAGTGTGGAATTTCCCTTGGATATAGAATAGACTTGTGATTAGTGCAGTCAAAATTGTGATATTGATGGTGGGAACATTGTTGTTGGTGTTGTTGGTGTTGCTTGTTGTTGTTGTTGTTTGTTTCTTTGTTTCTTTGTTTGTCCGTCGTGTTCGACGATGACCTCCAAAACAGCAGGGGAGGCAGCTGCTGTTTCGGAAATTGGGCAGAAATTTGATTTTTAGTGGAGATGCCTTGCCCACAACACATCCCCACTCTCTCGGCCAAGAGGGCATAAGGACAGTCAGCGTTGGAGATGTTCTCCAAAGGCCAACTAGCCCCCTCGGGCTGCAGCACATAAGGACTGTGCAAGTTACAGCCACCTTGGTGGGAACATACAGCGAAGTTTATTTGTCTCTCTGTGCATAGTATTGGTTTTGACTCTACTTTCCATGCAAGTCCTTCGGACGAGGCTGTAAACCGAGGGCCTGTGTGTAAACACATGCAGAACATCTTGCACAGATAATAAAGACTTGTCCACAATATTGTACAAATGTGGCCCGTTGTGGCTTGTGCCGTGGATAACAGTATTCTCCAGTGTAGAGAGCATGTCACAGTCAATCCATGATCTATGGTATTGCAAGGCTGAACTTATCAAAGACACTGCTGACATAGCGCAGTGCCCCAGTGATTCTATATATATATGTGCGTGCGTGTGTGCGTGGGTGCATGTGTGTGTGTGTGTGTGTGTCTGTGTGTATGTGCGTGCGTGCGTGCGTGGTGTGTGCGTGCGTGCGTGCATGCAAGTGTGCGTGCGTGTTGTGTGTGTGTGTGTGTGTGTGTGTGTGTGTGTGTGTGTGTGTGTGTACATGTGTGTTCTTATGCTTTTCCTGGAGGAAGGGAGGTTCTTGTGTTTGATGTATTACCATTTTCATTGTGTGTATAAGGCTGTTGCTTTTTTGTTGTTTATTTCAGTGAGTTCTCATTCAAAACGCTACACTGCATATTTTTCTGCACACAATCAAAGAATTTTGTCAGCCCCAAATCAAAGTCAACCACCTCCTTCTTCTTCATCTCCTTCTCCTGCTCTTTTCCCTCCTCCTCTTCTTTCTCTTTTCTTTCTATCTTCAGGGCAAGGGCCGAGTAAAAGAAAGTGTCACACTTTATCTGTTACTGTTGGAAATAAAGATCGTTTTCATCATCATCATCATCATCATCATCATCATCATCATCATCATCATCATACACAGCAGCAGCAGCAATATCACGATCATCACCATCACCATCATCATCACCATCATCGTCATCACTACTTTTATCATCACTATCATCACCACCATTATCATCATCACTATCATCCTCATCAATAACATCATCATCAATATTACTATCACTATCATAATCACTATCATCATCATCACTGTCTTCATCATCAACATCCTCCTCATCATCATAACTATCACCCTCATCATCATCATCCTCACCTTCATCATCATCACTATCATCATTATCATCACTATCATCTCTATCATTCTCACTATCGTCATCCTCACTATCCTCATCACCATCCTCATCATCACTATCCTCATCACATCACTATCATCGTCATCCTCATCATCATCACCACTACCACCACCTCCACCACCACCACCACAACCACCACCACCACCACCACCACCATCATCCTCCTCCTCATCACCACCCTCACCATCCCTACCCTCCCTCACCTTCAGACTGTCTCTCTCCAGACGTTTGGTTCTGCCATCCCGGGGGTTTCTGTCCTCAGGCTCAGAAGCCATGGACACCCGCAGGCAGAAGAAGGCTCTGTCGTTGTTATGGGCCCTGAGCATCGCGAAGCGCTCCCTTCCTGACCGCCAGGTGGCCATACACAGCGCCCTCTGCTGCAAGGCTATTTCCGTATCCGCCGGAAGACAGGACTGATGCTTGAAGTTGAACACGATCCCTTCTCTGGAGGTTTATAGACAAGGTGGAGAGTGAGATGGTTCCGTGTTTGAATTTATTATTGCATGATGGTGATGGGGATGATGTAATGATGCTGAATTGAAATATTGATTTTTTGTTGTTTTATTTTATTTCATTTATCATTCTTTTATTTCGAGGATAATGGAAATTAATGTGTGTAATAGGGCTTTTTCTAAGTTAAACTTAAGATGATTAAACACTGTATAGGAAATCTACGTCGGATGAGACTATAAACCGAGGCCCCGTGTGCGAACGCGTGCAGAACATCTTGCGCTATACGTTAAATCTTGTTCCGCTTTTCGTAAGAGTAGGCCATTGTGTGCTAGTGGGAAAAGATGACAAGATTTACAAAACTGCATGCACACAGGTACAGGTTGTAAAAAAAGCACACTACTCCATATTCCATTATCCTCGGTATAAAAGAATAAAATGAATAGATAAATAAATGAATGAATATAAATGCTAATTAAGATTCTTTTCTTTCTGAGATTTTCTCCATGATTTGTATATAACCGTTTAGCTTCAACATAAAATACTTCCAAAGTTTGTGACGTTGAATTTACAAACTACGATTCAAACTGGAAGACTTTTCTTATCTCTTATGAAGAATACACAGTTCAAAGTACTGTCTATTTTTGTGCGTGAAGAAATGTGCAAAACAAGCTTAAAATAATCATCTCATTTTGTGAATACAGGGGAGGAGGGGGGGGGGGGGTGTTAGCAACCAACATATAACTTTAAAAAAAAAAAAGAAACCACATGTGTTGAAATTAAACCAAGTGTATTGAAATTGAGTTTGCTCATGGATTGCATAATCGGATTATTCACTTTGTCTACTTTCCATAGGTAAAAATAGAGACACTTTTAAAGTTTTCAGATGAAAGCCATATTGCAATATAACTTAATATGTGGTGTGTTTGAATTGTGTTGCATTGTATGTAATGTTCTGTATAGTAGCTTCATTTATATTGTAACGGTGTTAAATTGTATTTCTTCTTTCAACTGCATTACGTAGTGTTTGTCCTGTACACATCTCAATGCATCATATTTTGGGGGGGATGTAATTTATTTTATACCACTTTAAGTCACGGCAGATTTCTCTGTGTGAAATCAGGGTTGCTCTCCCTGGAGCAAGTGCGTCGCCACAGAGCAGCGCCACCCATTCTTCTTTTCCTGTCTCCAACTGTATATTTTGTTTCCCTATCAGAGTGGCTTTTTTTCTACAGAATTTTGCCAGGGACAACCCTCTTGTTGCCTTGGGTTCTTTTGCATGCACTAAATAATGTGTAACACGGGACCTCGGCTTATCGTCTCATCCGAAAGACTAGCGCCCAGACCACTACTCATGGTCTAATGGAAGGGGGGAAAATTGGGGGCCCAAACGGGATTCCAACCACCACACACTCCGACCCGAACTTTTCGCTTTCTAGTTGTTGTTGTTGTTGTTGTTCCCCAGCTTAACACTCTGGGGGTCACCCAGAATGTGCACTCTGACTTACTAATCCCACCTGGGAATCACTGTGAGATTGAAATTGCACACTACTGAATGAGAAGTTTGCGTGTATGACTATTTTCAAAGTACCTCGCCATATAGGCAGCCATACTCCGACTTCAGAGGATTTTTTCTCCTTCAAAGGAGAGTGCAGGTTGTTCTGTTAAGAGCTTGTCATGGCTGAGGACAATCTCAACACAACATTTTACAATATCACAACATTTTAGTGTAGGCCTTGGCAATGAGCTGACATCAATAACTGACATAGCTTTTGGCCTGAGCCAAGCTTTCTAGTCAGGCAGGTTACCACTAGACCCCTGATCCACTGATGACAATGGCCGTGGGGGCCTCTGCCTACCCTTTGAGGCAGTCACTCTCCATGCGGATGGGGGCAGTGGTGCTGTC
>CM060340.1:24057490-24062490 GCA_030674155.1 Stramonita haemastoma
AGTTTAGTAATGTCTTCATAACACGATGGCATGCTCAAAAGTGCCTGTATGGAAAAAAGTGTTTAAACTGTTTCTTGAGTTAAAAAAAATGATTTATAAAACAATTTCTTTCATATTTAGAAATTGTTTCTTCAGTCAGGAAAACACAATTAGAAGCAGAGAAAGGCGATGATGTACTGCATCTCTTGTGTAATGCAGACAATGAAGATGTAAAGAAAAGAAGAAGAAGAAGAAGAAGAAGAAGAAGACGAAGGTGGAGGAGGAGGAGGAGGAAGAAGAGGAGGAGGAGTAAGAAAAGAAGGAAGGAAGAGGAAGAAAAGATGGAAGGAAGAAGAAGAAGAAAAGGAAGAAGAAGAAGAAGAAGAGGAAGAAGAAGAAGAAGAAGAAGAAGAAGAAGAAGAAGAAGAAGAAGAAGAAGAAGAAGAAGAAGAAGAAGAAGATTGCAAATACTGGGAACAATACAGCTGACATTTCCAGAGTTCAGTGAACAGACAGTGTCCATTGTGCTGTCCTTCCCCTTCAGAGACCTGTCTGTCAGTGACGCCACTATCCTAAGAAAAACTGGAATGAAAGCTATCGATGTCTGGAACTGTGTATTTCACATATACACACCCGCGCGCGCGCGCACGCACGCACACATGCACACACACACAGACACTCACACACACAGAGAAACACCACACACACACACACACACACACACACACACACACACACACACACACACACACACACACACACATGCACACACACACATACAGAAAGAGAGAAAGAGAGAGAGAGAGGGAGGGAGGGAGAAAGAGAGAGACAGAGACAGAAGCAGACAGACAGACAGACAGACAGACAGACAGACAGACACATACATACATATATATATATATATATATATATATATATATATATATATATATATATATATATAATATATATACACGCGCGCGCGCGCACACATACTGAAAGAAAGAAAGAGAGAGAGAAAGAGAGAGAGAGAAAGAGAGAGAGAGAGAGGAGAGAGAGAGAGAGAGAGAGAGATTTTATTTATTTATTTATTTATTCTTTTATATCGAGGATAATGGAATAAGCACTCTTGTGCTTTTTTACGTCAAGTACCCGTGTGTATGCAGTTTTGTAAATGTCATCTGTTCCCACCGGCACACGATGGCCTACTCTTACGAAAAGTGGAACAGGATTTAACGTGTGTGCAAGATGTTCTGCGTGCGTTCGCACACGGGGCCTCGGTTTAAAGTCTCATCCGAAGGACTTTTGGGGAGAGTGGAGTCAGCACTGATGTTAACTCCAGGAGAAAAATCTCCTCGACCGGACTCGAACCTGGGTCGTCAAATTGCCAGCGCAATGTTCTGACCACTAGGCTATCCGTCCCCCAGAGAGAGAGAGAGAGAGAGAGAGAGAGAGAGAGAGAGAGAGAGAGAGAGAGAGGAGAGAAGACAGAGACAGAGACAGAGAGACAGAGACAGAGAGAGACAGAGACAGAGACAGAGAGAAACAGAGACAGAGAGAAACAGAGACAGAGAGAAACAGAGACAGAGAGACAGAGACAGAGGCAGAAAGACAAGTTATATCAAGTTGAAAACAATACAACAAAATAACACTCAGTGTTTGATACATAGTACAACAATGACTGGCAGCAATGACGATGACAACAACAGCAACAACAACAACAGCATCAACACAATTGTCCAAAGTCACAACACCAGCACACAGCAGCAATGACAATGACAACAACAACAACAACAGTAACAACAACAACAACAACAAGAACAACAGCATCAACAACAACTGTCCAAAGATACAACATCAGCAAACATCAGCAATGACGATGACAACAACTGTAACAACAACTGTAACAACAACAACAGCATCAACAACAACAATGGTCCAAAATCACAACATCAGCAAACAAGCAGTTAATTAACCTCCAAAACAACAATACCAAACTCACCTGAACTACACTGACTCTTCTCCTCCGAAGAAACTGCAAACACATGTCCTCAAAGTCACAACATCAACAACAGCAGCAATCACAACAACAACAACCAAGCTCACCTGAACGACACTGACGCCTCTCCGAAGAAACTCCAGACACATGTACTTGTCATCAAAGTCACTCTCCACATGTCGAACCAGGTACTTATTCCCCGCCCGTCTCTCCAAACACACGCGCGTGTAGTTCAGTTTCGTGCACTCTGCAGCTCCCACGCCCGATTGACGCTGCTGCCCCGAGTAGTCATGTGACCGGATGCAGGCCCCGTGACGTGCGAAAATTTTCCCGCCATCCACTTCGAAAGTGGCAATAGCGTTAGATTGATTCATCATCCAGTACTTGTTCCGTCTGGTTTGCATAAAGCGCGGGAATTTACACCGTGGGGGTTCTGAGGAGAGAGAGGAAGCTCCAGTGAGGAGAAGGTTGGGAGGCATCAGTAGCTGAAGAAGGAGAGGGGTGACGTCATCAGCAACGTCAGCACGCCTGCTTGCGTCAGAAGGTGACCACCTACCATTGTGAGGATTTCAAAAATGTCACCAGATTATGTGTACTTTTTCATGAGTGTTGTTTTTAGACCTTAGTTAACATGTTCTTTTTCACATTATTGTTTCAGATTGACTTTTTACATTTTATTTGCAGTTTTCTTGATGATTTGTCTTTTTTGAAGGATACTCCATTTTGTTTTGTTTTCTGTTTTTTGTTTTTAGGGCAACGTTTCCATGTAAAAACTGCCGCCATCGTCTTCAGAAGATGTCATGGTTGCATTTTCCACGTAACTGAAACAGACAAAAAAAAAGTATATACGTGTGTGTGTGCGTGTGTGTGTGTGTGTGTGTGTGTGTGTGTGTGTGTAAGTGTATGTGTGTTGTGAGTGTGTGTGTGTGTATGTGTGTGTGTAAGTGTGTGTGTAAGTGTGTGTGTGTGTGTGAGAGAGAGAGAGAAGAGAGAGAGAGAGAGAGAGAGAGAGAGAGAGAGAGAGAGAGAGAGAGAGAGAATGAAACACTTTAAAATCTAGTCTTCTACAAGCCAAACATGTCAACGTATTGAAAAAAAAAGTAGAAAGGAAATGCAGGCCTACAAGAGAAAGTATGAAAACGGAACAAAGACAAAACAGGCAGCAAAAAAACCCACAAGAACAACAACAAAAAAGCAAACACAGAAACAAACAAGAAAACGTAAAGAACAAAAAAGAGGGAGAAAAATTAATGAATTTTAAAAAAAAAACTGAGGAAATGTTTTTTTAAAAAGTAATAAAGACACAAAAAAGCACGGAAAACGAAAAAAAAAACCCTACGCTTTAGAGTGAATGAATGAAAAGGAGACCCCCCCCCAAAAAAAAACACAACAACAAACAAACAGAAACAGACAGAAAAAAATATATACTTTAAAGACAAGAAAAGGACCACCAAAAAATGACTACCAAAAAATCAAACACACTAAAAGTTGTGTTTTTTTTAATCTGCAGTAAGAGGAAAAATAAGGGTACAAGGGAAAGATTTTAAAAGAAACACACAAAAAGCAAACAAGCAACAACAAAAAACAGAAGAGGGGCGGGATAGCCAAGTGGTTAGAGCGTTGAGCTTCTGATCTGACGGCCCGGGTTTGAGCCATCCCCCATACACCCGTTCTAGTGGATTTTTCCCCTCGAGTTAACATCAATACCGACTCCACTCCTCCAAAAGTCCTTCGGATGAGATCATAAACCGACATCCCGTGTGCGAACAAACGCGAAACACCTTGCTCACACTTTAAAACCCATTCCGCCTTTTTCGAAGAGTAGGACATTAAGTGCCGGTAGGAAAAGATAGCAAAATTCAAAACATACATGCACGCACGCGCACGCACGCACGCACGCACGCGCGCGCGCGCACACACACACACACACACGCACACACACACACACACACACACACACACACACACACACACACACACACACACACACACACACACACTTGTCTAATATCACTTTTTGTGAAGAAAAGTAAAATCAAAGACCAGCACACACACACACACACACACACACACACACACACACACACACACACACACACACACACACACACTTGTCTAATATCACTTTTTGTGAAAAAAAGTAAAATCAAAGACCAGCACACACACACACACACACACACACACACACACACACACACACACACACACACACACACACACACACACACACACACACACACACACACGGTCGTGTTTTGATATCATCCTCGAAGTCGAAATACGCTTACCGTAATAGAGGGGCCACTATCGGATAAATAAAATCTCACCTCTGATGCACCTTAGAGTCCAAGAGAAAGAAAACGGAAAAAGTCAGAAAAAGAAACACAGGAAAGACAACAAAGACAAGAAAAAGGAAAGGAAAAAAACTAAACAAAAGAAACAAGAAACAAACTATTAACAACAAAAAAAGGGGGGGGGGGACAAGAAATGCAGGAAAAAAGAGAAAAAAAATCAGGCCAAAAATTAAAAGAATTTACAAGAAAAAAAGAAAGGTAAAGAAAGGAAAGCCAAATGCACACCAGGAAAACAACATCAACGACGACGACGATGACAACGACGATAACGACCACGACAACAAAAGAAAAATAACAAAGAAAAAAAAAAATGCAGGAAAGTTTTGAAAAAGAATTAAGGCCTTAAGAGGCAAGAATGAAAAAGAAAGAAAAAAAAACAACAGAAACAACTGCCAAGAATATAGCACAAAAAAAAAAAAGTAACAAAAATCCTGAACAAACTAAAGTTTCCAAGACAACAATAAAGGAAGGAAAATAAATTTTAAAAAAGCAAAGAAATAAGAGTAGTAAAACCAAAAGCGTTGCAAAAGACAATAAAAAGTTTTAACATAAAACGGGAAAAGGCTTAAGGAAACACAAGTTTTAAAAAAAAAAAAGTGTCAAAGGGGCAAGCAAAAACAAAAAAAGGAAGGAAGGAAGGAAACCAGACATAGAAAAAAAAAAAGAATAAAACAGAAAGACAGAAAGGA
>CM060340.1:24069990-24074990 GCA_030674155.1 Stramonita haemastoma
GAGAGAGAGAGAGAGAGAGAGAGAGAGAGAGAGAGGAGGAGAGAGAGAGAGAGAGAGAGAGAGAGAGAGGAGAGAGAGAGAGCAACACCACAACTACAACCACCATCACAACCAATACCCTCACCATCACCACCACTACCACCACCATCACCACCACTACCACCACCACAACCACTACCACCATCACAACCACTACCCGCACCATAACAGCCACCACTACCACCACCACCACCACCCTCACGTACAAACAGAACATTAGCTTTGTCCAGATTTTCCATTTGTCTACGAGTTGTCCTTGGAGAGAGAGAAAAACACTGACCAGAAACTCTCCCAGAAAAAAGGAAAACAAGCACAAGATCTGTTTTGATCTGATGATTCCATGTCTTCTGTTGTGCCAGTTGTTCTTTTATATATATATTTTATATTTTATACTACTTTATGTCACAGCATGTTTCTCTGCGTGAAATTCGGGCTGCCTGCTCTCCCCGGGGAGAGAGTGCGTCGCCACAAGTGCAGCGCCACCCATTATTTTTTTTTCTTTTTCCTGCCTGCAACTGTATTTCTTTCCCTATCAGAGTGGCTTTTTTTAACAGAATTTTGCCAGGGACAACCCTCTTGTTGCCGTGGGTTCTTTTATGTGCGCTAAATTATTATGTGTAACACATGGAACCTTGATTTATCGTGTCATCCGAAAGACTAGCACCTAGACCACCACTCACGGTCAAATGGATGGGGGGAAACTTAGAGCCCAAACATGATTCGAATCATCGCACACTCCGATCCGGACTTTTCGCTTTGTAGGCAGGCGCATGACTTCTAGACCACCGATCCACTTACTGTTCCCATTGTTTCAGGAATTCTGTCATACAGGAGTCCCTTGAGGAACAAACATATTATTCATCAGAAAATCTGACAGGAAGAAAGACTTCAGGAAGAAAAGGTATGGCGAGTCACTCCTCTCTTTCAGAGAAAACTATTGGTCAAGAATCACCGGTTGTACAGATGGCGTGTACATACTCGACGTACATTCTCTGGGGAATAACCTCAACGCCAGAACCAACAATACTAACACCACACCAACACCAACACCAACACCACAACTATCACTCCCACCACCACCACCACTACTACCATCACCACCACCACCACCACCACCGCCACCACCACTCTCATGTACAATCATAAGAGGAGTTTTGTCCAGATTTTCCATTTGTCTACGAGCGTCCTTGGAGAGAGAGAGAGACGCCCATCAGAAAATCTCCCAGAAAAGAAAGAAATAAGCACAAGATGTGTTTAGATATGATGACTCTATGTCCCCCCCCCCCTCTCTCTCTCTCTCTCTCTCTCTCTCTCTCTCTCTCTCTCTCTCTCCCTCCCTCCCTCCCTCCCTCCCTCCCCCTCCCTCTCTCTCTCTCCCTCTCTCTCTCTTCCCCCCCCTCTCTCTCTCTCTCCCTCCCCCCCCCTCTCTCTCTCTCTCTCTCTCTCTCTCTCTCTCTCTTCCCCCCCTCTCTCTCTCTCTTCCCCCTCTCTCTCTCCCTCTCTTTCTCCCCCTCTCTCTCCCTCCCTACCCCCCTCTATCTCTCCCTGTTGCACGTGTAAATTTCTAATTTAGACAGCGCTCTCTCAGACGCGGTACAATGCGCTAAGAATGGCATTGTCAGTATTTGCCCAAGCGATGACTTGTCCCGTGAATAATGCCATGAAAGAAAGTTAACTTGGCAGTAAATAACGAACAAGTGGAACGAGAAGTAAAAGAAAGAAAGAAAGAAAGAAAGAAAGAAAGGAAGGAAGGAAGGAAGGAAGGAAGGAAGGAAGGAAGGAAGAAAGAAAGAAAGAAAGAAAGAAAGAAAGAAAGAAAGAAAGAAAGAAAGAAAGAAAGAAACAACCTATTACAAATAAAGACTAGATGCATTCATGAAATAAACTTAAAGGAAGAACGAAAGAAAACCAAAAAAATGAAAGGAAGAAAAAAGGAGAGAAAATCCAAAATTCATAACAGACACAAATGAAAAGGCACAATGCAGTCTAGAAAAGAAAGAAAGAAAGAAAGGAAGGAAGGAAGGAAGGAAGGAAGGAAGGAAGGAAGGAAGGAAGGAAGGAAGGAAGGAAGAAAGAAAGAAGAAAGAAAGAAAGGAAGGAAGGAAGGCAGGAAGGAAGGAAGGGAGGAAGGAAGGAAGGAAGGAAGAAAGAAAGAAAGGAAGGAAGAGAAAAAAGAAAGAAAGAAAGAAAGAAAGAAAGAAAGAAAGAAAAAGAAAGAAAGAAAGTAAGAAAGAAAGACAGACAGAAAAGAAAGAAAGAAAGAAAGAAAGAAAGAAAGAAAGAAAGAAAGAAAGAAAGACAGACAGACAGAAAGACAGACAGACAGAAAGAAAGACAGAAAGAAAGACAGAAAGAAAGAAATAGAAAAAATGTGCAAAGAAACAAAAAAATAAACCATAACAAACAGATAGAAAAAAGCCGGTGCAGTCTGGAGGGAGAAGAAGTAAAAGACAAAAAAAAAACTGTTGCTGTTGCTGAGAAGAAAAATGAAAAAAATGAATAGCAGAAATTGGGGGAGGGAGGGGGTAGAGGAGATGAAAGAAAGAATAGCAAAGTAAACGATAAAAAAACAAAAAACAAAGCAGCAGATAAATGCAACACACATATTCACACCACACACACACACACACACACACACACACACACACACACACACACACACACACACACACACACACACACACACACACACACACTTTCTCTGTCTGTCTGTCTGTGTGTTTCTGTCTGTCTGTCTGTCTGTCTGTCTGTCTGCCGTCTGTCTGTCTGTCTGTCTGTCTGTCTGTCTGTCTGTCTGTCTGTCTGTCTCTCTCTCTCTCTCTCTCTCTCTCTCTCTCTCTCTCTCTCTCTCTCTCAACAAAACAAAATGCTCAAGCATGGACTCAAATAAGCAATTGGCTAATCATCACCAAGAATTCAAACAACATGTAATCACATCGACCTCAATAACCAACAAACCACCCCCATCTTGTTCTATAACCTGCAGGTGACGTGAAAAACAAAAAAAATAAGAAACTGAAAGGTTAAAGCAAACGAAGATAGACATCACTTCATAAACATAACCGCACCTTTGTCAAAAACCATTCCATTGTTTTGCATGTGTTCCGGATAGAAAATGAATTCGTCCAAAATTCTTATGTACAGGGGAAAAAAATGGACAACCCCCATCAATTGATTTGAGATATTGTTTTAGTTTTGGTTTGGCTTATTTTCCTTTCATTTGGGATTTCTAATTCATCCAAAATTCTTATACGCAGGTAAAAACAAATCGCTGATTGATGCGAGATCTTTCTTTGTGTTGGGGGTAAAGATTTGTTTTTTGGTCTTTTGGTATTGGTGTTCCCAAGAGCTTCAGTTTTTAATGATTTTTTTGGTGTTTGGGAGTCCCTTACTAGGAGAGAAGATCTTCATTAACAAATCTCTAGAGAGAGGCTGAATTGTGTGGGAGAGGGGGGTGGGAAGGAAAACTGAACCAAAAAGGTGGAACTGAAAATATTTTTTTGAAAAAAAAAATGGTAATGATGTGCGGACTGATGTAAGCTTTTTTTTGCTCTCTTGTGTCTTGAAATCAAATCATGCAAATCCTATGATATGAAACTGTGCTTTTTTGCTTTGTTTTTTTCCACTTGGTTTTAAGTAGTTTGCTTTTTTGTTTTGATTGAATATCTCTATATTGTGTGCGTTCATTCTTCATTAGGTTGTCATGTGGCTGTCTATTTGTATACAAAATAAAAACTAAATCTGATAAATGGAAAGTTCGTTTCCAGCTCTTGGGGAACAAACCATGTATCACTGGCTGATTGGTCCGAAGAAGCTAATGTCTTGTTTTGATGACTGCTGGATTTTCTAAACGAACGGAATTGTTGTGAGTCTCTTGAGAAATGAACGTATTACAACGATGCCCGACAAAATACAATCTTTGTTCTTTTCAACCGTCAGAAAATAATCATAGCCATTTTATTGCGCGTTGATCTTAACCTCAGTCCGTTTGAAAATGAACAGGTGTTTTTGTTGTTGTTGTTGTTGTTGCTGTTGTACAGATATTCATTGCTCTTTCCGAAAGATTTTAGAATGCCGACACTTTTCAACTCAGGAATTGAGGTCTCCCTTTAGTTTGATAGCCATCTCCAAATCTCTGTGAAATATCTAGTACTGCCCCCCGACTCTCTCTCTCTCTCTCTCTCTCTCTCTCTCTCTCTCTCTCTCTCTCTCTCTCTCTCTCTCTCTCTCCCTCCCTCTCCCTCTCTGTCTGTCTCTGTCTCTGTCTGTCTGTCTGTCTGTCTGTCTGTCTGTCTGTCTGTCTGTCTGTCTGTCTGTCTGTCTCTCTCTCTCTCCCTCTCTCTCTCCCTCCCTCTCCCTCTCCCTCTCTGTCCCTCTCTGTCTCTGTCTGTCTGTCTGTCTGTCTGTCTGTCTGTCTGTCTGTCTGTCTGTCTGTCTGTCTGTCTGTCTCTCTCTCTCTCTCTCTCTCTCTCTCTCTCTCTCTCTCTCTCTCTCTCTCTCTCTTGTTGCTGTTATCGCTGTAGACTCTTATGACAATCAAAGTAGTTTTATATTGTTTTGGAAATGATAATAATAATACATGGAATTTGTATAGGGCTATGTCTTGCAAAAACAAATCAAAGCGCTTGCATTCGACCTACACAACACACAATCAGCAACAATTTACAGTTTTGACAAATACGGATGTACACACACACACACGCACACACGCACGCACTCACGCACGCAGCACGCGCGCGCGCGCACACACACACCTACAAACGTTATGCACTTTGGCAGGTGGATGTTGAAGGCAGGGACAGGTAAGAGATGGAAGCGGAACGAGAAAAACTTAGGTTTGAAATAAGTGTGTCTTGAGGTTGGATTTAAAAGTGTCATAAGTAGGCTTTTGCCGGAGGGAGAGAGGAAGGTTGTTCCAGATCGATGGACCAGAAACAGAGAAATGTTATGAACATACTCCA
>CM060340.1:24079990-24089990 GCA_030674155.1 Stramonita haemastoma
AGATAGATAGATAGATAGATAGATAGATAGATAGATAGATAGATAGATAGATAGATGCATGCAGACAGACAGACAGACAGACAGACAGACAGACAGACATACAGACATACATACATACATACATACATACATACATACATACATACATACATACATACATACATACATACATACATAACATGTTCTAAGTGCAGTCGCACACGGGGACTGGGTTTATACTCTCATCCTAACGACTTTGACATTCACTTCGATCCTTTTTCGTCAAACTTGGAAGAAACAGCAAAGCTGGCAATCGAACCCAAAACCTCACAGTTTGCTTGTTAGGCAGGTGAATTTCTTAACCACCCTGCCAATATCCTTCTTAGAAAACTGTTATGATTGTCCTTCTCACCGTTTGCTTTTTCAGCAAACATAAGCCTTAATCCAGCATTACACGAAAGGTCAAGTAGGGCTTATTCCCCTTTGGCAATAGGAACGTCTTCTGTGAATGTTACAGATCTGAGGGTTTGAAGAAAAAATATGAAGAAAACATATGAAGAAAACACGTGAAGAAAACATATGAAGAAAACAGATTCTCTGTGCTTAAACTTCTTCTCCAGGCAAGAAAAGTGTAAATGAATATAAATCACGGTGGACGGAGGGGGGGGGGGAGGGATGAAGAGAATTGCAAAGAAGAAGAAGAAGAAGAAAAAGAAGAAGAAGAAGAAGAAGAAGAAGAAAAGAAGAAGAAGAAGAAGAGGAACAACAACAACAACAACAACAACAACACAACAAGAAGAACATGAACAAGAAGAATTGCGATGAAGAATCAAGAAGAAGAAGAAAAATGCAAAGAACAAAATTGCAAAGAAGAAGAAAGTTCGAAATGGGATTTTAAAATAATTATGTCAAACTGGGAAGATTTCTGTAATCAATTGCAAAATGTTTAATTGCTGTTCTACAAACAGTCCAACATTTTCATCCTAGAATTTTCTTAAGTTTTTACAGTTAAAAACGAAGCATACCAACTGCTTGTCTGATGCCTGTCCAAATCAGACAAATATTTGGATGTACTCTGTGTAATGACCAACTACTTGTGTTCCTACTAAGTAACATGTAGTGATTTTTAGAGTTTAGATTAGAGTGATTTTTTTTTGTTTAACCAGACACGGGTAAAACTGACACAGTACAAGAGGTCCTTGAATGCAGATAAAAAGCATAATAATTAGTGTTGAGTTCATTTGTATGTATATCAAGAAAGGATTTCTCACAGCAAATCTACTTGGCTACAGTTTACATATTGACTAATATCGGTTATAAGGTTGAGCATAATTTCTCTGCTACTATTTGTATGCTAATAAACATTGCTTGTCAGGTTGAGCAAATGTTTTCAACTGTTTTCTATATTAGTGGGTGTGGGTGTTGGTTGTTGTTTTTTTACGAGACTGAGCAAATGCTTTCAGCTACTGCTGATATACCAATGAATATTGTTTACAAGATAACACCGATGTTTTCAGCTGCTATTCATAGATATTCATAGATAGATGTTTGCAAGGCAGAGAAAATGCATTCTGACAATACTTAGGCATATATATTAATCAATGTTGTTTAAAAGATCGAACCAATGTTCTCAGCGACTATTCATATTTTTATTGATAAATATTGTTTACAAGATATAGCAAAGGTTTCAGCTAATATATATATATATATATATATATATATATATATATATATATATATATATATATATACATAATACATACATAATACATCATACATACATACTACATACATTATACATACAACATACATACATACATACTATCATACAATACATACATACATACATAAAGACTGTTTGCAATGACAGAGCAATATTTCAACTACTGTTAACTGCGTTGATAGCAAAAATGGTTTACAACATTAATCAACACACTTCCAGCTACCACTCACATATCAATAAATATTGTTCCCAACATAAACCCAATAATGCTCAGCTACTGTCAATACATACATCAACATCAACTGATGACAGGTTCCAGGATGACAGGGAAAAAATCATTGCTTTGGGAGGGAGGGAAAGACAATGCGGGAAAGGGAGACAAAAAGTGACTGTATATCACGGCCAAAATGACCTAACAGGACAAGGCAGCTTAGGACAAGGCCCAATGTAATGGAGCATCTTTAAGACCCCTGAAGAGCCGTTGTTTATGTTACTGCTGCAGCCAATAAGCTTGTGTCTGTCGGGCAAGAACGAAGGAGAAGAAGAAGAAGAAGAAGAAGAAGAGAAGAAGAAGAAGAAGAAGAAGAAGAAGAAGAAGAAGAAGAAGAAGAAGGAAGAAGAAGAAGAAGAAGAGAAGAAGAAGAAGAAGAAGAAGAAGAAGAAGAAGAAGAAGAAGAAGAAGAAGAAGAAGAAGAAGAAAAGAAAAAGAAAAATCCAACAATCACATCACAGATATTCACAGGGGAGCCTCTGCTTGTTTTCAAGATGTGGATCATTGCCCTTGCTCCCTAACTCGATATTCCTTCTTTTCTCTCCCTTGCGCCTTTTCCTTTATTCCCACAACCCCCTATACCCTCCTCTCCCCCACCCTTCCCTCCCTAGGCCTCCATTCTGTCTAGTATCTGACAGAGCCACAAGCAGTGTGGCATCAACAGCAGTGTCTGTGTATGTCTGTTTGTACTACTATGGTCACTGAGTTTTATTGAAAAAGACAAGAGGGATAGAAAGAAAGAAGAAGAAAAGAAGAAGAGAAGAAGAAGAAGAAGAAGAAGAAGAGAAGAAGAAGAAGAAGAGAGAGGAGTAGGAGAGGAGAGGAGGAGGAGGAGGAGAGAAGAAGAAGAGAGAAGGAGAAGAAGAATGGAAGAAGAGAATTGCGAAGAAGAAGAATTGCGAAGAAGAAGAATTGCGAAGAAGAAGAAGGGAAGAAGGAAGAAGAGGAGAAGGAGAAGAAGAAGAAGAAGAAGAATGCGAAGAAGAAGAATTGCGAAGAAGAAGAATTGCGAAGAAGAAGAATGCGAAGGAAGAAGAAGAAGAAGAAGAAGAAGAAGAAGAAGAAGAAGAAGAAGAAGAAGAAGAAGAAGAACAACAACAACAACAACAAGAAGAAGAAGAAGAAGAAGAAGAAGAAGAAGAAGAAGAAGAAGAAGAGAAGAAGAACAACAACAACAACAACAACAACAACAACGACAACGACAACAAGACGAACAGGAACAAGAAGAACAAGAGGATGACAATAACAGCAAAAAAACAACAATACATTTATTGAAAATAAGAAGAAAACAATCAAGGGTAAGAGCACATCATAGTACAGTATTATATTGCATTGTACGGTGTTGTATTGCACTGTACAGTGTTGTATTGCATTGTACTGTATTTATTGCATTGTCCGGTATTGTATTGTATTGTATTGTATTGTATTGTACAGTATTGTGTTGTATTGTACGTATTGTATTGCATTACACTGTACTGTATTCCATTGTATTATATCTAATTGCATTGTAGCGTAGTATACTCCATTGCAATGTATTGTATCATGTTGCACTGTATTGAATTGCACTGTATTACATTTTTTGCATTATAGCTAGTCCATTGCATACCACTGCAGTGTGGTGTAGTGTGGGAGGTGTAGTGTAGTGCAGTGCAGTGCAGTGCAGTGCAGTGCAGTGCAGTGTAGTGTAGTGTAGTGTAGTGTAGTGTAGTGTAGTGTAGTGTAGTGCAGTGTAGTGTAGCATAGCGTAGTGTAGTGCAATGCAATGCACTGCACTGTATTAAAATCTATTGTACGCACACTTATCTGCGTAAAAATCGGGCTGGCTTCTAAGGGAATGATGTGCCGCCGCAAGTCCAGTGCCACTCCTTTTATATGCACATTTAATTTTTTTTCATATAGCAGCTTATCTATACAAAATTTTATTTGTTTCTTTATTCTTTTATATCGAGGATAATGGAATAAGCATTCATGTGCTTTTTTACATCCAGTCCCCGTGTGTATGCAGTTTTGTAAATCTTGTGATCTGTTCCAGGGACAAGTACTTTGTTGCTGTGGGTTCCTTTACGTAAACTTTGTACATACTGCAGGCACTAACTTCCTCCCCTGCACAGATTTGTTTCATTGATGTGTTTGTGTAAAAGTAGTATACTTGTGTACAAAATCCATGGACCTCTGTTTTTTTAAAATTTATTTTATATCACTTTATGTCACAGCAGATTTCTCTGCGTGACATTCGGGCTGCCCTCCCCGGGGAGAACGGGTCGCCACAAGTGCAGCGCCTACCCATTATATTTTTTCCAGTCTGCAACTGTATTTTTTTCCTTATCACAGTGGCTTTTTTCTGCATAATTTTGCCAGGGACAACCCCCTTGTTGCCCGAGTTCTTTTACGTGTGCTAAATAATGATGAGTAACACACGGGACCTCGGTTTATCGTCTCATCCGAAAGACTAGCACCCAGACCACCACTCATGGTCTAATGGATGGGGGGGGGGGGAAGCTTTGGGGCCCAAACGGGTTCGAATCTGTGCAAATGCGTGTGCATTGATGTGTTTGTGTAAAAGAAGTACGCTCGTCAACAAAATCCATTGACATGTGGTTGGAGTCTGCGCATTGCATTGTGTTATTTTCTACTACTGACTATTGTGTGCGGATGTATTTGCATGACAATCAGCTGGCTGGCTGACTGACTGGATGGCTGGATAGCTTTGTCGGGAAGGGACTTGTTGCCACAAGTCCAGCGCCACTCGTTTCATGTCCCTCCTGTCTGTGTGTATATTTGTGGTCCTGTGGGAGTGGCTTGTTTCTACAGAGTTTTCCCTGGGACAGCTCTTGTTCTCTTGTTGCTCTGGGTGGTGTTAGCTCTGCGTCTACCAGACTATGAGTATTATTGCGCTGTGTTGTGTGTTGTTTTGTGTTGTGTTGTGTTACATTGTGTTGTGTTGTTGGGCTGTGTTGTGTTCTATTGTATTGTGTTGTACTACATTGCATTGCAGTGTTTTACTGTTCGTATTGTGTTGTGTTGTATTGTATAAGTTGTATTGTGTTGTGTTGTATGTGTTGCATTGTGCTGTGTTGTGTTCTGATGTATTGTGTTGTGCTGCATTGCATTGCAGAGTATTTTATTGTTCTGTATTGCGTTGTGTTGTATTCTATTGCACTATAGTGTAGAGTTGAGTAGAGTAGTATAGTGCAGTGCAGTGTAGTGTAGTGTAGTGTAGTGTAGTGTAGTGTAGTGTAGTGTAGTGTAGTGTAGTGTAGTGTAGTGTAGTGTAATACAGTGTAGTACAGTGTAGTGCAGTGTAGTGCAGTGTAGTGCAGTGTAGTGCAGTGTAGTACAGTGTAGTGCAGTGTAGTGCAGTGTAGTACAGTGTAGTGCAGTGCAGTGCAGTGTAGTGTAATGTAGTGTAGTGTAGTACAGTGCAGTATAGTGCAGTACAGTGCAGTACAGTGCAGTGCAGTGCAGAGCAGAGCAGTGCAGTGTACTGTACTGTAAAGCACTGCATTGCACTGCACTGCACTGCACCGCACTGTACTGACTGACTGCAATGTGCTGAATTGTATTGATTGTGTTTTGTTGCATTTATTCTTAATAGCGTTTCTTCCTTCAAAAAGCATGGACAAAATGACCATGAAGAACATTATCAGCATAGCAACAAACGCAGTAGCTTATACTGAGCTCAAGTACAACATTCAACATCAATGATCCATAAAACAAACAAGAAGAAGATGGGAACATCTAACTAAATACACTGGGAACAACATTAACATTTACAGGAAACAAATGATGCTATTTATCAAAAAGACATATAAAAAAACACACAAGCAAAAAAAATAGGAGCATTCTTTGTCTCCTGCCACCCTATAAAGATTTTTTTAAAGAAGAAAAATGCAACCAAAAGCAAAACCAGACAGATAAGAAATGGCATGTCTGTTAGAGTGCATTTTGTCTGGTTATTGTATTGTTTGCATTTTATTAACAATTGTAATTTTGTATTGTTTATAATTGCGTATTATTTTGGCATTGTGTCGAATATAATTTCAATCACAGCAGATTGTCTCATGAAATTCAGGCTGCTGTCTTCAGGATTAGCGCGTCCCACACAAGACCAGTCCACCCATTTTTTTGCAAGCGTGTGTATAATATGTTTCCCTGCAATATTTCTTTTTCTCTACAGAAGTTTGCCCGGAACAATTTTTGTTGTCCTGGGTTCTTTAACTGCTCTGAATGCACGTTATACACAGGACTCGCTTCAACTCTTCTGTTGCTGTGGTTCTTTTGCTGTGCTGCACTAAACTACGTCACACATGGGACCTCGCTTTATCATTTCATCCAAAAGACTTACACCTAGACCACCACTTCAAGGTCTTTACATGGGGATGGGTTCCCCCTACGCTTTTTCTATTTTTTATTAACAAGAGATAATGAATAACCCATGACATAATTCTGACCCAGAAGCGTTACCTCCAGACCACCGATCCACCCGTCAAGTCGTAAGATCTGAATCCTCATCTTTCGGATGACCTGATCAACCGGGGGGGGGTCAAATTACGAGTAGGGGCCACTTACGTAACCGATCACCTCACGCATGGCCACTGTTGACTCGCTCCATCAAAGCAACACCATGAGATAATGGGACAAAATCAACACGGGAGCCAAAATGTGTGGCCAGGCAAAATCGGTCCTCCCTGGACAGATGAAGTTAGGTAAAGGCCCCTCCCAGTCTGTTTATTCACAGATTGATGGTGGTGTATAGTATCTGCTTGTGGGTGGGGGTATTTTTGCTGATCGTATCATTTTTTTCTTTCTCTTCCCCCCCCCCCCACCCACCCCCAGGTTAGTATTGTGTGATTGTTGTTGTGTGTGGTTTGGGTACATTTTGTTTTTCAGGATATGTTGTACAATTGTTGTTATTGGTTTGGGTTTAGCTTTTGTTTTCTGATGTGTTTAAATGTTGTGAATTCACCTTTTGTTTCGGTATGTTGTTTCTGTTGTTTTAGTGGTTGGCATTTTTGTTTTCAGGATAGTGTTTTGTGGTTGTTTTTGGGTGTTTGCGGCACTTTTTTTTACATGATGGCTGTGCGATTATTTTGATGTGCTGGCAATTTTTGTTTTTCAGTGATGGTGTTACATGTTTGCATTGTTGTTGTGTTTGGGTCAGTTTTTTTTTTCAGGATAGTGTTTGTGGTTGTTTTTGGTTTTATTTTAGGATAGTGTTGTGTGGTGTTGTTGTGGTTTCACGTTTTATTTTTCAGGATAATGTTGTTGTTGTTGTGTGGTTTGGGCACTTTTTGTTTTTCGGATAGTGTTTTGTTTGTTGTATTTGGTATAGACGCTTGTATTTCAAAGTGGGTTTGGGTTGTTGATCAATGGTTTGCACATTTTAGCTATTTCCAGGATGGTTAGCAATTTGATTGTAAAGACGCTAAATTAAATGGGTAGGGCATTCACAAGTCAAAATGGACATTGCAAAACTTTAAGGACTCTCAAAAAGAATTAGAGGCAGACCAAAGAAGAGATGGGAGGAACTCAGTGAATGGACAGCTAGCTCGATCAAATTGGGGCCCAACAGGCAGGATAAGGGAATGGTGTCAAGCTCAGGGGTACAGTGAGATAGGGTATGTAGGGTTGAGCAATTGTTGTTGGTGTAGTCTGAGCGCGTATGGTTTTTCAGGATAGTGTTATATGATTGTCGTTGTTGTGGTTTGGGCACGGTTTGTTTTTCAGCAATGCCAGCATGTGAGACTGTGGAACAAAATTGTAAACAAGACTGCAGTATGTTTAAGCACTCGCGCGGACAGATACAGAGACGCGAAAGGGAAAGAGGAGAGAGAAAAGAGAGGGGGGGGGGGGGGGGGACGGAGAGGAGAGGAGGGGGGGGGGGGGGTGGGGGGGGAGGGAGAGACGTACTGGGGAAGGGGGAGAGAGAAGGGGAGAGCAGACACAGAGAGTGGGGGAGGGAGGGATGGCCAAGGGAGGGAGATAGGGGGAGAGAGAAAGGGGGGAAGATACAGACACAGAGAGGGAGAGAGGGAGGGAGGATGGCCAGAGAGAGAGAGAGAGAGAGGGAAGGAGGGAGGGAGGACGGGCCATGGAGAGAGAGGGGGGGGGGGATAAAGTATTCACAGGACAAGCCAGAGGAAAACCAGACATTTAGTTCACTGTTGTTCTGTCATCAAAGTAATGAGCTAACTGAAAGTGAATATACACACACTGCGGGAAAAAAAAAAAACAGGATGCCAATTTGGTCTATGAGGCCTTTGAATTATTCAGTCTTCTGTTTGGCAAATGCTATTGTACCCCCTTTTTTGTCATCAAAACTTTTTGTTGTTTGGAGTCTACAGAACAGCTGAATATCTAGTGCTCAGCAGGTAACCATATACTGTCAGCTGAAAGTTGTATATATATATGAAGAACAATAATGTCATGGTAGATGGTGCCTGGGGTAGGGCTGTTTTGTCTGACTGACTTTTGGAAAAAAAAAAGGGGAAGTTTTGGACAGTGTCACCATGTTTGTGACCAGTGTGTGTATGTGTGTGTGTGGGGGGGGGGGGGGGGGGAGTGTGTGTGTCAAGTCAAGTCAAGTCACAAAATTTTATTTTCAGATGGTACATTGAGTAAGCATCGATTTGCTTTTTTTCATCAAGCCATGTGTGTGTTGTGTGTGTGTGTGTGTGTGTGTGTGTGTGTGTATGTGTGTGTGTGTGGTGTGTGTGTGTGTGTGTGTGTGTGTGTGTGTGTGTGTGTGTGTTTATACATGTACATATACATACATTTATAGAGAAAGAGGTGTGTGTGTGTATATATATATATATATGTATGTATATATATATATATATATATATATATATATATATATATATATATATATATATATATGTGTGTGTGTGTGTGTGTGTGTGTGTGTGTGTGTGTGTGTGTGTATAAAATCACACATAACTACAAATATGTGTTAGTGTTGTATGTGTTAGTGTTTGTGTGTGTGTGTGTGTGTGTGTATGTTGTGTGTGTGTGCGCGCACGTGCGTGCGTATGTGTGTGTGGTGTGTGCGCGTGTGTGTGTCAGTTTGTGCAAGTGCGCTATTTAGGAATGTACTTTACTCTCTTTTTCTCTCTATATATATTCAAAGGAATGACGTTGTTTGCTTTTATGTATTACATAAAAATGCTGCGATCAATGTTTATAGATACGCTATTCAGAACTATATTCTTCGCTTTATTCTACAGCTCCAGAGGAAGATGGGTTATATAGTGTTACATTGCTACGATCAATGTTTCTTGATGCACTAACTCAGGTTCTCATTCTTCGTTTTATTTCACAGTGTAAGGCAGAGCATGGTTTCGGATGGTATTGCAATGTCTGCCATCAATGTACATTACACATATACCTACCTACCTACCTACCTACCTACCTACCTACCTACCTACCTACCTGCCTGCCTGCCTGCCTGCCTACCTACCTACTACCTACCTACCTACCTACCTACCTACATACATACATACATACATTACATACATACATACATACATACATACATCGCCTATATACATACATACATACATACATACATACATACATCATACATACATACATACATACATTTATACATACATACATACATACATACATACATACATACATACATACATACCTACATACCTACATACCTACATACCTACATACATACATACATACATACATAGCCTATATACATACATAGCCTATATACATACATACATACGTACGTACGTACGTACATACATACATACATACATACATACATACATACATACATACATACATACATACATACATACATATGTGATGGGGTGGTAAGTAGATTATCTCCCATGTGATCGGAGCGCGACAATCGCAGCGCCGTGTTTCTATTTGGAGAAACACCTGTGAATTGTCGATGCTCTGTTTCCTTGGGTAGTGGTCGAAAACGCTCCGTTGCAGACATTTTGCATTCATGGTGAAATGTAGGATTTATGCAACCTCTATTTAGAGGTCACATGCTAACTGAC
>CM060340.1:24094990-24102490 GCA_030674155.1 Stramonita haemastoma
CTACACAACACACCACAGCGCAGCACAACACAGCAGAACACAATACAGCACAACACAAGACAACACAACCCACCTCAACAAAACACAACCCACCTCAACACAACACAACCCACATCAATACAACACAACCCACCTCAACACAACACAGCACAAGAAAACACAACCCGCCTCAACACAACACAACCCACCTCAACACAACACAACCCGCCTCAACACAACACAACCCGCCTCAACACAACACAACCCACCTCAACGCAACACAACACACCTCAACGCAACACAACACAACCCACCTCAACACAACACAGCACAACCCATCTCAACACAACAAACCTCAACACAACACTACACAATTCACCTCAACACAACACAACCAACTTCAACACAACACAGCACATCCCATCTCAACACAACAAACCTCAACACAACACTACCCACCACAACACAACTCAACACACCACAACACAACCCACCTCAACACAACCCACCTCAACACAACACAGCACAACCCACCTCAACACAGCACAACCCACCTCAACACAGCACAACCCACCTCAACACATACACTAGGAATGTCGCTGGCGCCTGAAGCCATGCTGTCACAAACACACACGACACCCACTTAACGGGAGACAGTACTGCAGCGGAAACTTTGCCACTAGGTTAAGTCCTATTGATTGACTGGGGAGTGAGAGAGACAGACAGACAGAGACAGAGAGACAGAGAGACAGACAGACAGACAGACAGAGACACAGAGAGAGAGACAGAGAGCGAGAGATGGGGGAGAGAGAGTGATAGAAAGAGAGAGAGGGAGAGAAGGGGGAGAGGGGAGGGAGAGAGACGGGGAAGAGAGAGAGGAAGAGAGAGGGGGGAGGGAGAGAGAGAGGGAAAGAGAGACAGACAGACGGGGTAGAAAGAAGAATAGAGAGACAGAGACAAAGACATATACATACATACATACATACATACATACATACATACATACATACATACATACATACATACATACATACATACATACATACATACATACATACATACATACATACGCAGAGAGAGAGAGAGAGAGAGAGAGAGGAGAGAGAGAGAGAGGAGAGAGAGAGAGAGAGAGAGAGAGAGAGAGAGAGAGAGAGAGAGAGAGAGAGAGAGAGAGACAGACAGACAGACAGACAGACAGACAGACAGACAGACAGACAGACAGACAGACAGACAGACAGACAGACAGACAGACAGACAGACAGACAGACAGAAACAGTTAGACAGCTAGAGACAGATGCAAAGAGACAGAAAGATAAACAGACACAGTCAGAGAAGTGGAAGTGAAGGAGAAAGAGAAAGCGATGGAGGGGTAAGAGAGAAGAAGAAGAAGAAGAAGAAGAAGAAGAAGAAGAAGAAGAAGAAGAAGAAGAAGAAGAAGAAGAAGAAGAACAACAACAACAACAACAACAACAACAACAACAACAACAACAACACAACAGCAACAGCAGCAACAACAAGGTAGAGAGGTATGGAGAATATGATCGGGGTGGGGTGGGGGCAGAGATGGAACATGAGAGGGAAAGAGAGAAGGAGTGAGATGGGAAAAGAGAGTCGGGGAGAACACTGAACACTAAGAGAGAGAGAGAGGTGGGGGGGGGGGGGCAGACAGACAGACAGAGACTTAAAGACAGAGCGAATAGGACAGATGAGGGTGAAACAGAAAGATAGGGAGGGATATAGGGAAAGAGAAATAGTACCATTCTCTCTCTCTCTCTCTCTCTCTCTCTCTCTCTTCTCTCTCTCTTCTCTCTCTCTCTCTCTCTCTCTCTCTCTCTCACAACTTTATGTTTCTCTCATTGCAGCTTGAAGGAGAGACTTGACTGATATAACACTTTTCGTCGACGACACGACAGTCGCTACTACACTGCACACTTTCACTTCCACAACAGCTGATTTCAATGATCGCACACGTCTGGTCAGTTTGTATACACAAAGCTTTGTATACACATGAAAAGTCAGGTTTCCACTGGTCCTACCAGTTCTGCTCTCTCACCTGCCATGATTCTGGTATCTGCAGTGTGCTGCTTGCAGCATGCAGTGCAGCATTCTTCATAGGTGCAGCAACAGAGGCCCTACCCAAGTATGCAAGCTATCACTTAGCGTACGTGACGACACACGATCCTTTTCGAAAGTACCACTCGGGAGGACGGTTCAAATGGTCGAGCGAATGCAAGCGCTTTGATTTGTTTTTGTTGCAAGATATAGCTCTATATATAAATTCCATGTATTATTATTATTATTATTATGGATCGGAGATGGGGGAGGGGGTTGTAATAAGAGCGTTGGATACAGATCATTATTGAAGAAGGAGCTTCCCTTAAGTGGAGAATGTGTCAGCTGAGGCCAGCAGGCAGACCTCCTGCAGAGTGACAAACACAGGAGAGAAGACCTGGCACTACACTACACACCCCATCCTGTATAGTAAAGGACCACAGAGAAGAAGAGATCATTACTGGTAGACTGTGTGGACTTACTGGAGTTTTTCGAAGCGTGAGACACCACACTACCCCAATCATTGTGTGTGTGCTCTCAACACCTGTCTTGTCAGACTTGATACCACCATCACTGCTGCTGTTGCTGCTGCTGCAGTTTCTTCGTTGCCATGACGCTCAGTTCATCAATTAGTCAACGAGGACATCGATCAATCAATCAGTGAATCGATAAGTCAGGTTGTAGGGACACTACTGCACGCACATGGGGAAAATGAGGGACAAGGGGGTTAAAGCTCACGTGACTGTTTTGTTTGGGGTTTTTTGTTGTTGTCGTTGTTGTTGTTGTTTTTTTTTGGGGGGGGAATTTCTCCTTATTCATTTTTCGTTCTTTTCTTAAGTTTTCAGAAGTTGAAAATTTGGTAAGTACTGTGAAAATGATTTGGACACAACATTCATAAAATGCAAAAGATGTAGATTGTGTTTTGATAGGAAAGATATAGGGAAAGGCGTGATGGAGAGAGGAAGAGAAAACTGAAACGTAAAGCAGACAGAGAATTAAAAAAAAAAGAGAAGCAGAAACAGACATACATACATACAGACAGACAGACAAACAGACAGACAGACAGCCCGATTTTCGAGATTTTTCCCCTGGAGTTAACAGCAGTGCTGACTCCACTCTACCCAAAAGTCCTTCGGATGATACTATAAACGAGAGCCCGTGTGCGAGCGCACGCAGAACATCTTGCGCACACGCTAAATCCTGTTCCGTTTTTCGTAAAAGTACACATTGTGTGTCGTGGGAATAGATGACAAGATTTACAAAACTGCATTCACACAGGGACTGTAGGTTTAAAAAAAAAGCACATGTGTGCTTATTCCACTATCCTCGATATAAAAGATTTTTTTAAATCTGTAACAATCAGAAAGATGGATAGACAAAAAGGAATAAACGACAGAGGCACGCGAAGTATGACTGATAAGCCGAGACGAACAGAGACAGGCAAAGATAATAGTGTACCAGTAAACACTAAGCTTAAGACTAAATACGCATTGGTTATGGGTTTGGACAGCCTAGTGACAGTCACTACAGCCGAGTGGTGAAAACCGTTTGACTTCAGGTCCAGTGTCTAAACTCGAGACCTGTGTGCATGCGATTGTGTTGTTTTTTTTCAATGTTGTCGTCCATTCCTACAGGCAGAGACCTACTTTTCTTGAAGAGGGAGAAGGTTTTGGTATGTGAGCAAGATGTTCTGCGTGTGTTAGCACTGGGGCTTTGGGTTACAGTCTCATTCCCAGGACTTTTATTAGAGGAGTGGAGTCAGTACTGATGTTAACTCCAGGGTAAAATCCCCTAAAACGGGTGCTTTAGTGGTGACTCGATCCAAGGCCGTCAGATCACAAGCACAGCTCTCCAACTGCCTAGCTATCCCTCCCCCTATTTTGTTTTGTTTTGTCTTGCTTTAAGGGGACTGGATAGCCCAGTGGTCAGAGCGATCGCTTTCCCCCAGTCAAGTTAAGCAGCGTCAAGCGTGGTTGCCAATTGGATGGGTGACCGTTTGCGCGCCTTGGCTTCAGTACAGTTCCCCCTGTTCACCCAGCTGTAAATGGGTACCTGCCCTCTTTAGGTTCAGGGAAGGTAAAGCAGCGAGAAAGAGATGGGCGCCAACCTCAATATGCTGGCCCCTAGAGAAGCTGAGGTCTCTGAAGCCTCGCTCCCCTACGACCACACAGGTTATGGGACACCTTTACCTTTTACCTTTGCTTTAAGATATGGTCTGTTATTTATATGTTTGTCCGTCGTGTTCGACAATGACCTCCAAAACAGCCGAGGAGACAGCTGGTGTTTCGGAAATGGGGCGGAAATTTGATTATAGTGGATGTGCCTTGCCCACAGCACACCTCGACTCTCTCGGCCAAGAGGGCATAAGGACAGTCAGTTCATGTGATTTACATTTTACAATTTAATTCAGTTTTATAACCACGAGTTCTTTGTTTCCCAAATGGTATTCATTTTCGAGGCTACGAAAAAAGGATTAAATGGCAGACAGAGACAGAGAGTAAGAGGTGTACTTGTAAAAGAAAGAAAGAAAAAAGAAAGAGACAGTAAGAGAGAGGCGTTTGTAAAAGAAAGAGAGGAAAGAAGAGACAGAGACAGACAGTAAGAGACGCACTTGTAAAAAATGTTACCAAAAAAAAAGGAAAAAGAGACATAGAGTAAGATAGGCACCTGTAAAAGAAAGCGAGGAAAAAGAGACAAAGACAGAGAGAGGCACTTGTAAAAAAAAAAAGATATGAAAAAGAGAAAGAGACAGAGAGTAAGACAGGCACCTGTAAAAGAAAGAGAGGAAGAAGAGACAGAGAGTAAGAGAGAGACATTTGTAAAAGAAAGACAGAAAAAAGACAGAAACAGAGAGTAAGAGGGGCACTTGTAAAAGAAAGAGAGGAAAAAGAGACAGACAGTAAGAGAGGCACTTGTAAAAGAAAGAGAGGGAAAAGAGACAGACAGAAAGTAAGATAGGCACTTGTAAAAGAAGGAGGAAAAAGAGACAGAGATGGAGAGTAAGACTAAGAGAGGAACTAGTAAAAGAAAGAGAGGAAAAAGTGACAGAGTAAGAGAGGCATTTGCATAAGAAAGAGAGAAGAAGAGACAAAGAGTTAGAGAGGCACTTGTAAAAGAAAGAGAGGAAAGAGAGACAGAGAGTAAGAGAGGCACTTGTAAAAGAAGGAGGAAAAAGAGACAGAAACAGAGAGGAAGAGAGGCACTTGTAAAAGAAAGAGAGGAAAAAGAGAGACAGTAAGAGAGGCACTTGCAAAAGAAAGATAGAAAAGGAGACAAAGAGTAAGAGAGGCACGTGTAAAAGAAAGAGAGGAAAAGAGACAGAAACAGAGAGGAAGAGAGGCACTAGTAAAAGAAAGAGAGGAAAAGAGACAGAAACAGAGAGGAAGAGAGGCACTAGTAAAAGAAAGATAGGAAAAACAGACAGAGAGTAAGAGAGGCACTTGTATTTAAGAGAGAAAAAAAAAGACAGAGACAGAGAGTAAGAGAGACACTTGTTAAAGAAAGAGGAAAAAGAGACAGAGAGTAAGAGAGAGACATTTATGAAAGAAAGAGAGGAAAAAGAGACAGAGAGTAAGAGGGGCACTTGTAAAAGAAAAAGAGGAAAAAAGAGACAGAGCCAAGGCCAGAAACAGAAGAACAGATGTGAGCAAGTAATCCATTTTCGCTCTAGCACTGGGCTTGCCAAGGGCTTACTAAGTAGTTGAGATTTACGCTCTCTAGGCGTGAAAGACTTTTGGTACAAAGTGTGTGTGTGTGTGTGTGTGTGTGTGTGTGTGTGTGTGTGTGTGTGTGTGTGTGTGTGTGTGTGTGTGTGTGTGTGTGTGTGTGTGTGTGTGTGTGTGTGTGAAAACGGTTATCAAGGGTAACAAGCTATAGCCCACATGTTTCTGTGTGGATTTTCCCTACAGAAGTTTGTTGTGGGCTTTCTTTTTTGGCCAAGGCTAACTCTCTAGTTGCCTTGTAATTTGGTGTATGAGGTTTCTGCTTTGGGGTTTCTTTTTCCTTTCTTTCTTTCTTTTTTTTTTATTCATGTTTTCTTTTCTATTCCGTCTTTTTTTTTGCGTGAGCATTTTGAATTTTACACCGGGGACTTTCATTCATCATCTCATTCATAAGACGAGCACCTAGACTACCACCTATATCATTCGTAGTTTTTAGTGAATAGGAAACAACTTCAAGGTGAGTACATACAAAGTATCAAACCCTCAACTTTTCACTCTTTTATACAGGAGCATTATTACCCACCCCACAACCGATCCACGTTGTTGGAAATGCACGGATCCTATCCATTAATTACTCAGCAAGGCAGAGAGAGACTTGATTAATCACAGAGGATTCGATCGTCAAGTCAATCAGGGTCCCTTGCTCTCTCTCTCTCTCTCTCTCTCTCTCTCTCTCCTCTCTCTCCTCTCTCTCTCTCTCTCTCTCTCTCTCTCTCTCTCCTCAAAGCACCATTGCAATGAACAGCAGAGGGTCACAGGCAGTGACTGGCAAAGTAGCCCTGTGAGCATCCATGTCTGATCATTGCCTGCATGCTTTGTTTTTGTTTGTTTTTGTCCCTCGTGTTTGACAATGGCCTCCAAAACAGCTAGCAGAGGAGGCAGCTGCTGCTGTTTCGGAAACTGGGCAGAAATTTAATTATAGTGGAAGAGAGAGAGAGAGAGAGAGAGAGAGAGAGAGAGAGAGAGGAGAGAGAGAGAGAGAGAGAGAGAGAGAGAGAGAGGAGAGAGAGAGAAACATCTTGTGTATGGGTGGAGGGAGAAAATCCAGGTTTAGACAAGTAATCAAACCCACACCCTATCACTTCGTAAACGCGTGTGTGTTACCACTCAACCCCCCACCCATCTACCTTCTCGTAGCCCGTACCTGTCCATTAATTGATCAGCAACACAAAGAGCTAATTAACCACAGAGCCTTCGATCGTCAAGTTAATCATGGTCCGTTGTCCCCTTTTCAAAGCATCCTTGTTGCAGTGAAGTGGGCCACAGGCAAAAAGCCCTGTAAATAGCCACGTTAGTTAGCTAAGTAGTAGCCTACAGAGAGAGAGAGAGAATCCACCTAGTGTATTGCCACGACTCAGTGAGGGGAGCTAACATGCGATTGAAAAGCCTACACGACTCACGGTGGAGCCTTAAAAAAAAAAAATAGTAGGGCATTGTTTACTACTACCAGTTCTAGCACGATTTCTCTGCAATAAATTCGAATGTGTTTTTTTTCTGATGAGAGTGTGTCGCCATAAAAGCAGCGCCGCTTATTTATTTTTTTTTATAATATAACTGGAGTACATTCTAATCTTAAAACAAACAAACAAAAAAACAAAAATGTTCTTCCTGTCTTGATTGTTCCTATCAATGGCTTTTTCTTCTTTTACGAATCTTGCTAACAAAAAAACACACATTTTTTCTGTCGCATGTGTTTTTGTTTTTCTATTAAATTACTTTTTTTTTGTCTTTTTACAGATTCTTGCTA
>CM060340.1:24107490-24109990 GCA_030674155.1 Stramonita haemastoma
GTGTGTGTGTGTGTGTGTGTGTGTGTGTGTGTGTGTGTTGTGTGTGTGTGTGTGTGTGTGTGTGTGTGTGTGGGTGAGTGAGTATGTGAGTATGTGTGTGTGTGTGTGTGTTCGTGTGTGTGTGTGTGTGTGTGTGTGTGTGTGTGTGTGTGTGTGTGTGTGTGTGTGTGTGTGTGTGTGTGTGTGTGTGTGTGTGTGTGGTTGGTGTGCGTGGCGTGCGTGGGAGTGGAAGAGCCTTGTGGTTAGAGCGTTGTACTCCTTTTCTGACAGTCATTGAGATTCAAGTCGTCTGAATTGCCATTTCCACAAGATGTTTTCATTCCCTTGGAGTCAAAATTAACACGGACTCCATTCCCCCTGAAGTCCTGAAAACGATAATTATCATAATCAAAGAGTCTACTGTTGCAAAGAGGAGGAACTCGCAGAGTTTGGTCACATCACGTGTCACAGCTCTCTTACCAAGACTTTCCTGCAGGGAAGACACTTGAAGGGAGGAAGAGGCAGAGGCAGACAGAGGAAGAGCTGGATGATGCAGAACATCACAGACTGGACAGACAGACAGACCGGCTTGACATGGCTGTGTTGCTGCCAAAGGCTGAAGACAGACAGACCAGCCTGGAGAACTACCGACAGGTCCCCGGTGTCAGTATATACAGAAATCCACACCTTCTAGAAATTTTCCCTCTTTTCTATCTTTCTCTCTTTGTTTCTGCCCTGTTCCTTTCCTTCCTGTCACCCCCCCCCCCCCCCACCCCTCCCTCCCTCTTGTCTTTTCTCTGTTTTCTTGGTCTATCCTCGGGTATTTAAAAAAAAATTGAGATATAACCATTCTCACCCACGCCGAAGTTGGATGTGCTGGGCCTGACTTGAGAGGTGCTTAACAGCAGTGCAACGCAATTTCGCTCATATGACAGACAATAGTTGTTGTGTGAGCGTTCGACGAATAAGAAGGAGAAGGAAAAAATTGTTGATAGACTTGTCCTGGTAAATTCTAGATCAGCTTTGCACAGGGAAAAGCGTCTTGTGATGAGAACACGATTATACGCACACACAGAAAAAGACAATCCAAAACTAAGATAAAAACGTCAAGCTTTCCACGGTGGCGAATATCTTCTTTTACAGTAAATTTGATATACAAAAGTATATTTTGACAAAAAATATATGCCGTAATGTACGACCTTCTATGATAAATACAATATCAAATAATGGAAAACAGCACGATAGCAAGCAGTACAAACCAATATCTCGTGTAAGCCTATTTGTTTTTGGTGAGATTACAGAAACACAAAAATGCCCAGCATGCACCCTCTACCTGGACTGAACGAGATACGTTCCGCCAGATTTACCTTGTCCAAGGTACACGGCCGGGGAAAAAAATTCACTACATTCTTTAGTAACTCCTCAAGAAGTTGAGAAGTCAAGCAAAACAAAACAAAACAATACAACTCAAATATCTACACACACACACACACGCGCACACACACACACACACACACACACACACACACACACACACACACACACACACACACAACACACACACCACACACACACACACACAATTTGCAAAACAAAACACAAAAAAACGGGAATCCAAATCTTCTGACGCTATCAATGTACCATACTCCTCTCTTCTTTTTCTTTTTGTGTGGCCAAGAGGCCCGGTATCATGCATATTTAAAACCTACTCTCCCGCATTGTACACTTTGCCTGGCACCGTTACACGGTTCCAGAGTCCTGTCGTCTCGTCTGCTCACTTCCAGAATGATGATGAAGCAGGTGGTGGGGGTAGTAGCACTACTGGTGGTGGTAGTGGTGGTGGGGGTGGTGGTGGTAAGGGTGTTGTGGTAGCAGTCAGTGATGGTGATGTGCTTGCAATAACGGAAAATGAAGTGAAGGAGGAAGAATTGATGGCCGTTTTAGTATCAGTGATAATCCTAGGGGTCACGTTTTGTGCCTAATTAACCGTATATGGGATGGGGGGGGGGGGGGAGTAGGGGTAGGGGTAGGAGAAGGGAGGAGGGTGGGTAAGGAGGGTGGGTAAGGACGGGGTAAGGAAAAGGGTAAGGAGAAGGTAGGAAGGTGGGTAAGGGGAGGGGGAGAGAGAGAGTTGGGAGAGAAGGTGGTTGTTGTTGTGGTGACGGTGGTGGTGGTGGTGGTGGTGGTGGTGGTGGTGGTGGTGTGTGTGTGTGTGTGTGTGTGTGTGTGTGTGTGTGTGTGTGTGTGTGTGTGTGTGTGTTGTGTTGTGTGTGTGTGCGTGCGCGCGCGCGCGACGCGCGCAGGACGCCAAGATGTACAGATGTGTGTGTTGTCAAAGTTACAGGATAATTAAAACTTTGAAAAACTCTCTGTCTCTGTCTCTGTCTCTGTCTCTGTCTGTCTGTCTGTCTGTCTGTCTGTCTGTCTGTCTGTCTGTCTGTCTCTCTCTCTCTCTCTCTCTCTCTCTCTCTCTCCTCTCTCTCTCTCTCTCTCTGTTCTGTCTCTCTCACTCTCCTCACTC
>CM060340.1:24114990-24122490 GCA_030674155.1 Stramonita haemastoma
GTGTGGTACATTGATGCCTGCCAATAATCCTCTCTGTTTCCTTGTCACTGTTTTGTCTCTGTTTCTCTTTCTTCTGTGTGTCTTTGTCTATATCTGTCTGTCTGTTTGGCTGGCTGGCTGTGTGTCTGTTTGTCTGTGTGTCTCTGTGTGTCTGTGTGTCTGTGTGTCTGTCTCTCTCTCTCTCTCTCTCTCTCTCTCTCTCTCTCTCTCTCCTCTCTCTCTCTCTCTCTCTCTCTTCTCTCTCCTCTCTCTCTCTCTCTCTCTCTCTCTCTCTCTCTCTCTTTATTTCTCTTTTATATATATTATTATTATATATATATATTGCAGTAACAGAAAAACGTTTATAACATTGTATTTAACATATTAAAAATGTTGTCAACTTTTTCACCAACATCCTGCAACTTTACTCTTTAAAAAGAATTTGTTCAGCTTTAATAACACAACTTTGTAGATGTCGATCCTGCCAAACGCGCAAAAAGTTCATGGCAGCAATTATGTGTTCTGGGCCTACTGCCCTGCATATCCTGAAAGGCTAGCACCCTGGCATTCAGAAATAAATAACACCAGCTGCGACACACATCCCTTAGAAAAATCAGGGAGAATAATGAGACGTCTGCAAAATTCTGAAAAGTCCGTTCCGTTTTTGCATTGTGCCGAAAATGTGTATGGGGAGAGAGGGATCGGGGGGGGGGGGGGGGGGGGGGAGGTTGAGTGTTAAAGTCACAAAGTCAAACTTTTATTTCCAGATGGTACCTTTCATAAGTAATGCATTTGCTTTTTTTTTTTTAATCAAGCCATCCATCTTTTTTTTTTAAGGACATGTGCGTTCGTATTCATTTCACGTCTTTTCACAAGTCGTGGTATTAGACGGTGGTGTGGTGTGTGTTGTGTGTGTGTGTGTTGTGTGTGTGTGTGTGTGTGTGTGTGTGTGTGTGTGTGTGTGTGTGTGTGTGTGTGTGTGTGTGTGTGTGTGTGTGTGAGAGAGAGAGAGAGAGTCCGTGCGTGCGTGCGTGCGTGTGTGCGTGTGTGTGTGTGTGTGTGTGTGTGTGTGTGTGTGTGTGTGTGTGTGTGTGTGTGTGTGTGTGTGTGTGTGTGTGTGTGCGTACGTACATGCATGCGTGTGTGTATGCCTACTTTACAATTTTGTAATTGCCCTTCAGGGATGATTAAAGCGTTTTTGACTTGACTTTACTGGCCATGAAATGAGCAATATAGATAACACAAAACCAAAATAACATTCATCTGATGTAGAATGATCACTTTATTCTACTGAGAAATCCACTAGAAAAGTTTCATAACAAGGGAAAAAACACTGTCATGGCCGCACCTTGGTGGCAGAGAAATACTGTGATGCAAAAAGAAACTAACTGTACCTCCTTGAACACTACATCAAGGAACAATTTAACATTACTAACATATCCTCTCATCTCGTCACTTGGAGAAGAGAAGAAAGCGAAAGCGTAAGGAAGCGAATGGAGTCCATCGTATTACAGTATAATAAACACACGAACAACCTGCTACATTCAGCTCAAAGATTGGCAGATGAAATCCAAAGATCAACACGTTAGATCAAAAAACTCAGAAAAAAAAATTCAGAAAAAGAATAACAAAATTTGTAGCCGTGTAAGATGTGGAAGTGAGTTAAAGACAAAGGCAGAGACGTTCCCATAGGAAAAACAACCCCAACTGCTTGTGGAAGGAATACGTACACGTGCACAGAGAACTGGCATAGAGTGACAAACCTTTAAAGCAAACTAACGACACAAATTGTGGCCTCAGATTTCTAAACGGTCATCCAATTCGTAAACTTTAAAGCAAACTAACGACACAAATATGGCTTCAACTTTCTAAATGCTCAGCCAATTCTTAAGCTTTTCCTATTTCTATACACACGTACTTTTGAGATTTAGTAGCAAGACTATATCAGATTTTGTTGCATGTAGGGGTACTAAAGTAGTTGTCTTTTTCTTGACTATAGTTGGCAGATATACGAAATGTGCTATCAAATGGTTGGCACATCTGTTCCGTGGTGAAACACCCAGAGTATCTCATTTCAATATTTTGCAATAACACATCATTCCCTGGCTTGAATTTTTCTTTATTTTCGGGGGGGGGGGGGGGGGGGGGTTCGTTCCTGGACTAGAGTTTCGAAGTTTACTAATGGCGAGATTTTGCATGTTATGACTATTGTTTGGCCCACCATGAAGGTGGCCATAGTTTTACTTCGTGGATGATGTCTACATCCATTATCAGTGTCCATGTTTCGCGTGCATATAATTATGAATACGGAGCATGCTTGTGTGCACAGAAGCCCCTTATTCTCCGGGGAACTTAACTATCCAGGTAGACAAACTGAGGTACTATGTGCAAATGCATACAGAACATCCACAAACCCCATCTGCCTTTGATAGAAAAGTATCCGGCAATGGCTGGTGGGATGGTTGACATAAGCAGCCTAGTATGTACCCTGATATATGGAGAGGGATGGGCTCTGCATGTTCAGTTTGCCCTGGTGTCTACTGCCTGGTTTGCCTGCTTGTTTTTTCTTGTTTGTGTTTTATTTGTTTGTTTTGCTTTGTGGTGGTATGGAGGCAGTCAAAATTTTGTCAGAATGAAAGTGTTGAAGACACTAGCTTTTGCTATTGTGTTGATTCCAAAGAAACTTATAACATGAATAATTGCCAGAATGTATATATGATAGCATTTTTTTTTAGCTTTGAACTCAAGTCAGTCAAAGACAAAGAAAAATCATAAATAACTTTGCATTTTCAGCACCTGACCTTATAATTTTGCTGAAAGTTTGACCATCGATTCAGAAAGGACCTAAGAAAGTTTACTTAACAGTGCCTGTATTTCTATAACTGTTTCTAACATTATTGATGCCCTTACAAATATAAGGGCATAGTTGTATTACAACCAGTTTTGTTGACACAGATTTTAAATTACACAAGAGAATGTGTTGTTAAGTCATGCATATCTCTTTGACCATTTTTTTAAATCATTTTACAGCCCATTTTTTAGAACAAGTGATATATTCAGTATTCAACAATTAAGTCTCCCTCTCCTTGCAAGATCTTTATGATGAATAAGGAGGGACATGTCCATCTCAACATTCTGATTTGTGGGAGTTCAAAAACTTCCGAAGACACAGAATATTCAATGTGCAGAAAAACTTGCTTCCTCATTTTTGTGAACATACATATATTTTGTAAATATTTGTTTATTAAAAATGGGAAAAACTATCAACAAATTCGAAAGCAATCAAAAAAATAAACAAGTAAGCAAACAGACGCAAATGTTAAGAGAATGAAAGGAAGACAATAATTTCATCCCTGAAATTTTCAGTGAATAAGGGTACTAATAATTTACCAAACAGATTTCAGCATCTGTACATGAGAACAATGTACAACTGACAATATTTTATGCAATATTTCACTTCGTTGCCTCTCTGTCAGCTCTTCTACAACCACCAGAGAAAAAGACACTGGGCTCATTTGCATAAGATCCTAAACAAGTGGGCACGCACTTCACGCAAGAAGTGACAGCCATCTGACTGATCACCACTGTCACTTTGAAAGAGCAAGGCGGTGTTTCTTACTTGGCCCCAATCCCAGTGGACCAGTTTCTTTGATGCCACCATCTTTTTCACAATGTGGCCAGAATTGATTTCCCCCCTTTGTTCTGTTAGGATCCAATAAGGCAAAAAAGTGAAGTTGAAAAAGGAAAGGGGGGAAGTGGTAAAAAAGTAGATAATAAAAGAAAAGAGATGGAATTAAGAGAAGAGGTGAAGAAAGAAATTGGGTGTCTAAAAAAATCAGAAAGAAGAAGAAACAAAAAGTGTTTACACAAAAATGTTGAGGGCAAAGAAGAAAAAAGAGACAAGAAACTAAGTAATCACAACAAAAGACAGGATAAACACAAAAATGGTAGTAAAGAACAGACAAACAAAGGAATGAACAAAGCATGTTCAAAAAGACACAGAGTAGATTAAAAGACATGTGCCACGGAAATTTTGTTCGTAAATAGCAACATGGATGAGACATAAACCAGGTCCTGTGTACACACATCGTTATTTAGCACACGTAAAAGAACCCATGGCAACAAGAGGTTTGACCCTGGTAAATTCTGTAGAAAAAAGCCACTCTGATAGGGAAACAAACACAGTTGAAGACAGGAAAAAGAGAAAAAATAATAATGGGTGGCGCTGCACTTGTGGCAAGGCAATCTCCCTGGGGAGATCAGCCCGAAGTTCACACAGACAAATATGCTGTGCATAAAGTGGTATAAAAGATAAGGAGATGGGGTGGAGGGAGACAGGGAAACATCAGGTTACAACAAACTGCATGAACACACCCAGACAAACCAGCCAAACATTCTCAAACAATAAACAGAATGGAGATATGATAGCAAGAGTCCAAAGCAGGACCAAGGTTTTACTCTGTGATTTGTTTTTAGTTTGTTTTGGGGGGTTATTTTGTTTAACTTGCAGGGGGAGGGGGCATATACTAAATACTAAGATACTTCCCAGTAATACTAGCCATACTAAAAGAGTTTCCAGCAATACTAGACATACTAAAAGAGTTTCCAGCAATACTAAAAAAAGAGTTCCCAGCAATACTAGAAGAGTTCCCAGCAATACTAGAAGAGTTCCCAGCAATACTAAAAGAGTTCCCAGCAATACTAGAAGAGTTCCCAGCAATACTAAACAAAGAGTTCCCAGTAATACTAAACAAAGAGTTCCCAGTAATACTAAAAAGAGTTCCCAGCAATACTAAACAAAGAGTTCCCAGCAATACTAAACAAAGAGTTCCCAGCAATACTAAAAAGAGTTCCCAGCAATACTAAACCAAGAGTTCCCAGCAATACTAGAAGAGTTCCCAGCAATACTAAAAAGAGTTCCCAGCAATACTAAAAAGAGTTCCCAGCAATACTAAAAAGAGTTCCCAGCAATACTAAAAAGAGTTCCCAGCAATACTAAAAAGAGTTCCCAGCAATACTAAAAAGAGTTCCCAGCAATACTAAAAAGAGTTCCCAGCAATACTAAAAAGAGTTCCCAGCAATACTAGAAGAGTTCCCAGCAATACTAAAAAGAGTTCCCAGCAATACTAAAAAGAGTTCCCAGCAATACTAAAAAGAGTTCCCAGCAATACTAAAAAGAGTTCCCAGCAATACTAAAAAGAGTTCCCAGCAATACTAAAAAGAGTTCCCAGCAATACTAAAAAGAGTTCCCAGCAATACTAAAAAGAGTTCCCAGCAATACTAAAAGAAAAGATTTCCCAGCAATACTAAAAAGAGTTCCCAGCAATACTAAAAAGAGTTCCCAGCAATACTAAAAGAAAAGATTTCCCAGCAATACTAAAAGAAAAGATTTCCCAGCAATACTAAAAGAAAAGATTTCCCAGCAATACTAAAATAAAGAGTTCCCAGCAATACTAAAATAAAGAGTTCCCAGCAATACTAAAATAAAGAGTTCCCAGCAATACTAAAAGAAAAGATTTCCCAGCAATACTAAAATAAAGAGTTCCCAGCAATACTAAAAGAAAAGATTTCCCAGCAATACTAAAATAAAGAGTTCCCAGGAATACTAAAATAAAGAGTTCCCAGAAATACTAAAATAAAGAGTTCCCAGAAATACTAAAATAAAGAGTTCCCAGGAATACTAAAATAAAGAGTTCCCAGAAATACTAAAATAAAGAGTTCCCAGAAATACTAAACAAAAGAGTTCCCAGCAATACTAGAAGAGTTCCAGCAATACTAAAAGAGTTCCCAGCAATACTAAAAGAAAAGATTTCCCAGCAATACTAAAAAAGAGTTCCCAGCAATACTAAAAAGAGTTCCAGCAATACTAAACCAAGAGTTCCCAGCAATACTAAAAGAAAAGAGTTCCCAGCAATACTAAAATAAAGAGTTCCCAGCAATACTAAAATAAAGAGTTCCAGCAATACTAAAATAAAGAGTTCCCAGGAATACTAAAATAAAGAGTTCCCAGAAATACTAAAATAAAGAGTTCCCAGAAATACTAAAATAAAGAGTTCCCAGGAATACTAAAATAAAGAGTTCCCAGAAATACTAAAATAAAGAGTTCCCAGAAATACTAAACAAAAGAGTTCCCAGCAATACTAGAAGAGTTCCCAGCAATACTAAAAGAGTTCCCAGCAATACTAAAAGAAAAGATTTCCCAGCAATACTAAAAAAGAGTTCCCAGCAATACTAAAAGAGTTCCCAGCAATACTAAAAGAGTTCCCAGCAATACTAAAAGAGTTCCCAGCAATACTAAAAGAGTTCCCAGCAATACTAAAAAGAGTTCCCAGCAATACTAAAAGAGTTCCCAGCAATACTAAAAGAGTTCCCAGCAATACTAAAAAGAGTTCCCAGCAATACTAAAAGAATTCCCAGCAATACTAAAAGAGTTCCCAGCAATACTAAAAAAAAGAGTTCCCAGCAATACTAAAAGAGTTCCCAGCAATACTAAAAGAGTTCCCAGCAATACTAAAAGAGTTCCCAGCAATACTAAAAGAAAAGAGTTCCCAGCAATACTAAAAAGAGTTCCCAGCAATACTAAAAAGAGTTCCCAGCAATACTAAAAGAAAAGAGTTCCCAGCAATACTAAAAAGATTTCCCAGCAATACTAAAATAAAGAGTTCCCAGCAATACTAACCACACTAAAAGAGTTCCCAGAAATACTAGAGGAGTTCCTAGCAATACTAGTCATGCTTAAGGAATTCCCAGCAGCTCCGTGGAGGAATTCTACTACTACTACTGACAATACTGAACGTCATACTTCAATCCATTGCCTCCCTGTCAGCTCTCCTACTACTACTACTGACAATACTGAACGTCATACTTCAATCCATTGCCTCCCTGTCAGCTCTCCTACTACTACTACTGACAATACTGAACGTCATACTTCAATCCATTGCCTCCCTGTCAGCTCTCCTACTACTACTACTGACAATACTTAACGTCATACTTCAATCCATTGCCTCCCTGTCAGCTCTCCTACTACTACTACTGACAATACTGAACGTCATACTTCAATCCATTGCCTCCCTGTCAGCTCTCCTACTACTACTACTGACAATACTTAACGTCATACTTCAATCCATTGCCTCCCTGTCAGCTCTCCTACTACTGATACCAGGAAAACCAGCCGCCCTCTCATTTGCATAAGATCCCAAACAAGCTGGCACGCACTTCACGTGCAAGAAGTGACAGCCATCGGACTGATTACCACTGTCACACTGAAAGAGCAAGGCTCTGTCTCTTACATGGCACAGATCCCAGAGGACCGGAGTCTATGACGCAGCCATCTTTTTCACAATGTGGCGAGAATTGATTCCCCCCCTTTGTTCTGTTAGGATCGAAGAAGGCAAAAAAAAAAGGGAGGGAAGCTTAAAAAAAAAAAAAAGGAAGGAAAAATAGGGGTCAAGTAAAAGCAAAAAGCAAAGAAAGAGAAAAAAAAAAGAAGGGGCATAAGAAATGAGGTGAAGAAAGAGTCCA
>CM060340.1:24129254-24144254 GCA_030674155.1 Stramonita haemastoma
TTAATTAATTAATTTATTTATTCTTTTATTTCTTCTTTTATATCGAGGATAATGGAATAAGCACTCGTATGCTTTTTTACATCCAGTCCCCGTGTGTATGCAGTTTTTGTTAATCTTGTCGTCTGTTCCAAACCGGCACACAATGGCCTACTCTAACGAAAAGTGGAACAGGATTTAACGTGTGCGCAAGATGTTCTGCGAGCGTTCGCACAAGGGACCTCGATTTATAGTCTCATCCGAATGAATTTTGGGGGAGAGTGGAGTCAGCACTGATGTTAACTCCAGGAGAACCTCAAACGGGAATTGAACCCAGGTCATCAAATTTCGAGCGCAATGTTCTGACCACTAGACTATCCCGTCCCATCATCTTTTTTGTTATAATCATTTTCCTTGCTGATGGTAGTGGGCCCAAAACGGGAAAGTTAGCACAAACGGAGTATGTGCCAGTCTCTTTGGGAGTAAACACAGCAGCAGACGGTCTTTTCCTACCCTACCTACCCCTGGGGAGGACCATCACAATCCCTTCCGTCCAGGTCTGCCACAATGGCTGGAGGAGGTGCTTGCTCATACCAACAGTTACATGCTACGTAAAAAGTGAAGATTGTTGTTGCCAGCACCGAGACTTCAATCACATACACACAGCATGAGCACAGCACAGCATAGCACACACGCACGCACACACGCTCATGTTGAATTGGCATAGACTGAAGGAATTGGCATGGGTTGAAGGAGTTGGCGTGGATTGAAGGAATTGGCATGGGTTGAAGGAGTTGGCGTGGATTGAAGGAATTGGCATGGGTTGAAAGAATTGGCATGGATTGAAGGAATTGGCATGGGTTGAAGGAATTGGCATGGGTTGAAAGAATTGGCATGGATTGAAGGAATTGGCATGGGTTGAAGGAATTGGCATAGGTTGAAGGAATTGGCATGGATTGAAGGAATTGGCATGGATTGAAGGAATGATGAACGTTGACTGGCTTGGAGTATACTTAGCCAACCCCCTGAAGTAGATCAGGATGTAGTTCAAACAGTCAGGTTCAACCCGATACCTCAGGCCGTTTGACACTTATGTTTACTGTGACGTCAAAACGATCCATGAGGGACCTGATTTACCATAATCTTCCAGTCATTCTCCATATTCTGTAAGGTTCATGTGTCATCACCACTATGACGACAAGGATCCATTTAGGGCCCATTTCGTTCTTTTGTCTTCAAACAGATGTTTCTGAAGGTGTGTCTGCCCTCCTTCCCCTCCTCCCCATCCCGCTTTAACATTTGTAACTGTATATAGGGTGAAAAACTTCATTGGTACCCCCTTCGGTCAAAAGGACTGATATATTAAGTGAAGGTGAAGGAATATGGTTAAATGCTCTTGTGTGTGTGATCAGTCTCTTACAATCATTCTTCATTACCCGGATAACATTTCTCCTCTCTCTTGACTCACACACTTTGAAGATTGTCACGATCAAAAGGATGAAACAAATTCTCTCACCGACCGAGTGCTATGATTGAACAATCCACCAGTTTACAGCCACCAACACACACCACAAGACACAGCCTTCCACTCCGGGTGACACACCATACAACAAACTGACGGCGCCCGAGTCTTCTTCACGGAACTCGATGGGTTGAGGCCGAACTCGATCCGCTGGGAAAGCGGCATCACAGTCGTGCTGACCTTGGTTGAGGTACAGGATGTTGTGCAAGTGATCCCGATGCAGAGCACTGTCGTTCCCGCTGGCTAGGATTTCTCTGGCAGTTGGAGAATTGCAGGAGGAAGTCCTGACGATCACCACGGTGGTGGAATTCACTACCAGCCAGCAGAGGATTTCTTTGGCGTTGCCGGACGTCACGGTCAGCAAGGACTTGTAGCTGTCCACGTACGTCATCACGGCCAGACACTGGTACAAGACTTGTGTGCGAGATTGAACATGGCCGCCGCTGTTTCGTTTGTATCGACGTCTGCTGCGTTTTGAACTCCGTGAGTCTTCCTGTGAAACGAATTGTTTCCGTTTTCGTGTTTCAGCGTGACTGTTATGATTATTGTATGAGCGAGACTTAGAATGGACGTTTCTGTGCATTTCTTTGGTGAAAGTGTTGAACAGTTTCATGTCGTTGTCGTAGTTAGTCCAGTTGTGTTTAGTGTCCATGAAAAGTTGATCCCAGTTATGTCCGTCTGCTTTTTCACCCGAATCTGCCATGGCGTGCTCATTTTTGGACCTGGTTTTGCTCCAGTCCCTCTGCCATAGTCAGGGTTCTTGTATTTGACTGTCCGGTGTTTGGATGAAACAAAAGACTCATCAGGAAGTCTTTGACCTTTGCGGAAAGAGTCATCGAAACTGCCAGACATTTCCTCAGGATGTGTGTCGTGGAGACCAGGATTCAAGTTTACTTCCTTCTCTCTGGAAGGATCATAAACGTGGTCGATTTCCAGATGCACTTTTTTGTGATCTACGTTCAATTTTCTGTGTTTTACGTCACGAGATTGGCTGTCGACGTCATGACCACGGCCGTGATGATGATGATGGTGACCTTGTCCAGACTGGCTGACCTTGCGTTTCGGCGGAGGGAAGAAGGTGAGGGAGATGTCTCGTGGCATGTAGTAGGTGCCGTGCACCAGACACCCGGAGCGGCCTCTGTTGTCGCGGAAGGAGATGACGCGGGGTATGTAGTGGGGCAGGATGCAGGCCAGTTTGTGGATGTGGCCTGAGCGCCGCACCACCTCCCAGCTTCGCATCGTGTATCTGGCAAACAGGTTTGTTAGAAAAAAATCTTGTAAACATAATTATGCTTCTGTACACGTATATAAGATAGGAAGCTATATATATATATATATATATATATATATATATATATATATATATATATATCTGAGTAACTGACCATGTACCTACAAAAAAAAGTACAATATCGTTACAACATATTTAGCTCTGAACTGGTTTAGCTCTGAACTGGTTGATCTACATATCGACTACTTTTTTTTTGTTTACAAAAAAGATCACATCTTCCACTAAACAAATGATAAAGGCAACCTACATCTCGCCATACCGAAAATAATTGAAAAAAATGAATTTTTATAGGAAAAACATTTTATTTCTCTTCAAATTAAAGGTAAAGATTTTTTTTATAAGTTTCACATTTACAAAGGCAGCCCGATTTTCTCTAGCATGAAAAACATTAAATCAAAATATGTTTAACATTTCCAAGAAAATTCATTTTTCTTCAAGCTGAAAACAAAACAAAATACCCATATACTCTACTTGTTTTTCTCACACTACTTTTTTCTTAATAGTAGAATAGAATAACCTTCGCATGCACAGAGGTAACACTTTTCTCCAGGCTGAAAACGGAATGTAATGTGAAATGTCACAAACAAATACAAAGCAAATAAACTGAAACAATTCCAAATAAAATAAAAGAACATAAAATGTAACAACTTTAAAAAAAAGGTTTCGCACTCCTAAACACACCCCACTTTTCTCCAGGCTGAAAATGGAATGTAAAGTGAAATTTTCTTTTAAAATAATAAGCAAATAAAGTGAAACAATTCCAAATAAGATAACAAGAAAATGAAATGTAATAAGAGTTAAAAAAAAAAAAAAAAAGACTTTACACTGTTTAACACACCCACTTTTCTCCAGGCTGAAAATGGAATGTAAAGTGAACTTTTCTTTAAAAATACAAAGCATATAAACTGAAACAAATCCAAATAAGACGAAATAAAAGAAAATGTAAAAAGATTTTTTTTAATTCACACTGCTAAAAAAAAAACCCACTTTTCTCCAGGCTGAAAATGGAATGTAACGTGAAATTTTCTTTAAAACTACAAAGCAAATAAACTGAAACAAATCCACATAAAGTAAAAGAAAATGAAATGTAATAAGATTTTTCAAAAAAAAGGTTTCACACAGCTAAACACAACCCACTTTTCTCCAGGCTGAAAATTTATTGTAAAGCGAAATTAAAAAAAAAAAAAAAAGCATATAAACTGAAAATCCAAATAAGATAAAAGAAAAGAATACGTAATAATTTTTTTTTAAATTCACACTACCAAACACAACCCACTTTTCTCCAGGCTGAAAACGAAATGCAACGTGAAATTTTCTTTAAAAATACAAAGCAAATAAACTGAAACAAATCCATATAAAATAAAACGAAACGAAATGTTATAAGATTTCAAAAAAGATTCCACACTGCTAAAATCAACCCACTTTTCTCCAGGCTGGTACATGTCAGGGGGCTCCATGAAATGCCTCTGGTCACAGATGTCCTCATCCGACAGCGGCAAGGGCCATAACTGCATGTCTGCCAGCCTGTGCCGCATGACGGACCTGGCTGGTGTGTTGAAGTGGATACAGGTAAACCGCGGGTAACACCCGTTCTTGTACCTGCTCCACAACACGCGCTGTAACGGAGCACTGGTGGAGCCAGGAGGAGTGAAGGTCACACACTCCAACAGCCCTAGACGAGGGTGGTTAAAAGTGGAATCCGAGATGACGATTTTTTCGTCATTTCCGTCTGACAACCGTCGCAGCCATGTTCCTCGTATACTTTGCGGGAAAGTACACTTCTGCTTGAAATTATGTTGCTGGGCACGAAAAGGGGGAGGAGGACCAAAATGATTTTCTTCATGATGACCTCCTTCCATCGATTCTCGACCAGAGGGGTCTTCATGAAGATCGAAGCCTTCCCCCTCTTCTCTCTGCTTGGCGTACCGGGCCGGGAAACGCTGGCTGGTGAGGAGGGTGGCTTTCTTGGAGAAGTGGCCGGGATTGGCTGACTCCTCCGCCATGGACTCAGAGGCCATGCACTTCCCGCAGGTCCTCATACACTGGAGGTGCTGGCAGAAGGAGGTGAGGTTGTGGCAGAGCGGGATCTGGTCGCTGCAGGGCTCCGTGATGCTCTGCTGGTCCAGCACGCTCAGCGCCAGGTGCGGGGTGCTGAGGGGGCTGACGGCGTTACCCGTGATGGAGCTGCTGCTGGCCGAGTCCGCGTAGCTGCTGGTGGGACACACCCAGCCCAGGAACACCATCACCTCGTCGATCTGTTGGAACCGCAACCAGACACACCAACAAGGTTTGTTTGAAGAGTGGGGAACAGAGTGACATTTACAAAACTGCATGCATACACACGGGGATTGGATGTAAAAAGTATGATTGCTTGTACTATTATCTTCGATATAAAAGAATAAATGAATAAATAAATAAATGATAAATAAAGAGTGGGACAGGATAGCCTAGTGGTCAAGAACATTGCGCTCGCAATTTGACGATTGGGGTTCGATTCCCGGTCGAGGTTGTTTTTTTCTCCTGGAGTTAACATCAGTGCTGACTCCACTCTCCCAAAAAGCCTTTCGGGTGAGATTATAAACCGAGGCCCCTTGTGCGAACGCACGTAGAACATCCTGCGCACACGTGAAATCCTGTTCCGGTTTTCGTAAAAGTAGGGCATTGTGTGGCGGTGGGAACAGATGACAGTATTTACAAAACTGCATAACTGTGTGTAAACACATGCAGAATATCTTCCACACATGATAAAGACTTGTCCACTACTGTACAAGAATGGCCCGTTGTGGCTTGTGGCATGGATAACACAGATTATATTTCTCCAGGGTAGAGAGCATGTCACATTCAATCTCTGATCTATGGTATTGCAAGGCTGAACTTATCAAAGACACTGCTGACACAGGTGTCAAAGACACTGCCGACATTGTCAGTGCAGTGCCCCAGTGATTCTATATACACGTGCGTGCGTGCGTGCGTGCGTGCGTGCGTGCGTGCGTGCGTGCGTGCGTGCGTGCGTGTGTATGTGTGAGTGAGTGTGTGTGAGTGTGAGTGTGTGTGTGGTGTGTGTGTGTGTGTGTGTGTGTGTGTGTGAGTGTGTGTGTGTGTGTGTGTGTGTGTGAGTGTGTGTGAGTGTGTGTGTGTGTGTGTGTGTGCGTGTGTGTGTGTGTACTTATGCTTCTCCTGGAGGAGGGGAGGTGGTTGTGTTTCGTGTATTACCAATTTTCTATTGTGTACATAAGGGTATTGCTTCTTTTTTTTTCTTTTTTTATCTCGATGAGTTCTCATTCAAAACACTACACTACATATTTTTCTGCATACAATCAAAAAAATTTGTCAGCCCAAAATCAAAGTCAACCACCCTCCTTCTTCTTCATCTCTTTCTACTGCTCCTTTTCCTCCTCTTCTTCCTTCTTTTTTCAGGACAAGGGCCAAGTAAAAGAAAGTATAACACTTATCTATTTGTTACTGTTGAAAATAAAGATCGTCATCATCATCATCATACGCAGCAGCAGCAGCAATATCATCATAATCACTATCATCATCATCATCACTATCATCATCACTATCCTCACCATCACAACTATCATCATCATCATTATTCTCCTAATCATGATTTCATCATCGTCGTCATCACTATCATCATCATCATCACCACCACTATCCTCACCATCACCACTATCATTACCATCTTCTTCTTCTTCTTCACTATCATCATCATCACCACCACCACATTATCATCACAATCATCACCACCATCACCACCATCCTCTTCCTCCTCACCACCACCACCACCCTCCTCCTCCTCACCACCACCCTCACCATCCCTACCCTCCCTCACCTTCAGACTGTCTCTCTCCAGACGTTTGGTTCTGCCATCCCGGGGGTTTCTGTCCTCAGGCTCGGAGGCCATGGACACCCGCAGACAGAAGAAGGCTCTGTCGTTGTTATGGGCCCTGAGCATCGCGAAGCGCTCCCTTCCTGACCGCCAGGTGGCCATACACAGCGCCCTCTGCTGCAGAGCTATTTCCGTATCCGCCGGAAGACAGGACTGATGCTTGAAGTTGAACACGATCCCTTCTCTGGAGGTTTATAGACAGGGTTGAGAGTGAGAGGATTCCGTGTTTGAATTTATTATTGCATGATGGTGATGGGGATGATGTAATGATGCTGAATTGAAATCTTAATTTTTTTTTCATTCTTTTATTTCGGAGGATAATGGAAATAAATATTGCAATAGGGCTTCTCTAAATTGAACTGAAGATGATTAAACACTGTATACGAAATCTACGTCGGATGAGACTGTAAACAGAGGCCTCGTGTGTGAACGCATGCAGAACATCTTGCGTACACGTTAAATCCTGTTCCGCTTTTCGTAAGAGTAGGTCATTGTGTGCTAGTGGGAACAGATGACAAGATTTACAAAACTGCATACACACGTGGACAGGATGTAAAAAAAAAAAAAGTACATGAGTTCTTATTCCATTATCCTCGATATAAAAAAAATAAATACATGTAAATAAATAAATGGGATCCAACATATTGAGGGCGGCACCCATCTCTTCTCCCTCGCTGCTTTGCCTTCCCTGACCCTAAAGAGAGCAGGTACCCATATTTACAGCTGGGTGAACTTGGGGGGACTGTACTGAAGCCAAGGCGCGCAAAAGGTCACCCATCCAATTGGTAACCACGCTCGATGCTGCTTCACTTTGACTAGGGGGAAAGCGAGCACCCTGGCCACTTAGCTATCCCGCCCCCAAGGGCATAGTTATTTATACCACTTAATGTCACAGCAGATTTCTCTGCGTAAAATTCGGGCTGCTCTCCTGACCTCAGGGAGAGCGCGTCGCCACAAGTGCAGCGCCTACCCATTTTTTTTCTTTTTCCTGTCTGCAACTGTATTTGTTTCCCTATCAGAGTGACTTTTTTCTACAGAATTTTGCCAAGGACAACCCTCTTGTTGCCGTGGGTTCTTTTACATGCACTAAATAATGATATGTAACACACGGTACCTCGGTTTATCGTCTCATCCGAAAGACTAGCACCCAAACCACTTCTCATGGTCTAATGGAAGGGGGGGAAATTGGGGGCCCAAACGGGATTCCAACCACCGCACACTCCGACCCGGACTTTTCGCTTTCTAGTTGTTGTTGTTGTTGTCATTCCCCAGCTTAACACTCTGGGGGGTCACCCAGAATGTGTACTCTGACTCACTAATCCCACCTGGGAATCACTGTGAGATTGAAATTGCACACTGAATGAGAAGTTTGCGTGTATGACTATTTTCAAGTACCTCGCCATATAGGCAGCCATACTCCGACTTCAGAGGATTTATTCTCCTTCAAAGGAGAATGCAGGTTGTTCTGTTAAGAGCTTGTCATGGCTGAAGGCAATCTCAACACAACATTTTACAACATCACAACATTTTAGTGTCGGCTTTGGCAATGAGCTGACATCAATAACTGACACAGCTTTTGGCCTGAGCCAAGCTTTCTAGTCAGGCACGTTACGATAAGACCACTGATCCACTAATGACAATGGCAGTGGGGGCCTCTGCCTACCCTTTGAGGCAGTCACTCTCCATGCGGATGGGGGCAGTGGTGCTGTCGGCACAGTTCTCAGAGCGGGGGTCTGCCGACACCCGAGAGTAGTAGGAAGGTCCGTAGTACACCTGGGACCCGTAATACCCCTGACGTCCTGTCACATACATCACATCACCACTGTCATCATCATCATCGTCATCATCATCATCATCATCATCATCATCATCATCATCATCATCAAGTAGTAGGAAGGTCCGTAGTACACCTGGGATCCGTAATACCCCTGACGTCCTGCCACATACATCACCACTGTCATCGTTATCATCACCATCATGGAGTAGTAGGAAGGTCCGTAGTACACCTGGGATCCGTAATACCCCTGACGTCCTGTCACATACATCACCACTGTCATCGTTATCGTCATTATCATCACTATCATCATTATCATTATTATGGAGTAGTAGGAAGGCCCGTAGTACACCTGGGATCCGTAATACCCCTCACGTCCTGTCACATACATCACCACTGTCATCATCATCATTGTCATTATTGTTATCATCATCATCATCATCATCATCATCATCATCATCATCATCATCATCATCATCATCATCAAGTAGTAGGAAGGCCCGTAGTACACCTGGGATCCGTAATACCCCTGACGTCCTGTCACATACATCACCATTGTCGTCATCATCATCATCAGATTGTTCTTGTTGTTGTTATACAGACATGCACACACACACACATATATACACCTGCAGGTGCGCACACGTACACACACACATAATTATACACCTGCACGTGCGCACACGTACACACACGCAAGCACACACAACACATACACACACGTGTATCCACTACTTATTCCTCAATAACACACACACACACACACACACACACACACACACACACACACACCACACACACACACACACACACACACACACGGACACACACACACACACACACACACACACACACACACACACACACACACACGGACACACACGCACGCACGCACGCACACACTCTCTCTCTCTCTCTCTCTCTCTCTCTCTCTCTCTCTCTCTCTCTCTCTCTCTCTCTCTCTCTCTCTCTCTCTCTCATAAATGTTATCTTAATATCTCAATATTTTAAGTTTAGTTAGTATGTGTCTTTTAATTATGCTGTGTTGTTATTCATTTTTGTGATTACATAGGCTATTCACAGAGATTGATCATTACAGTATATATAAACTATGTGTATTTTATTTACAATGTGTAGATGTTCATTTTTATAGCTATATTGAATTCGATTTGTGTGTCACTAGTTAGTGATCTCTCTCTCTCTCTCTCTCTCTCTCTCTCTCTCTCTCTCTCTCTCTCTCTCTCTCTCTCTCTCTCTCTCTCTCACTTACCATCCATATTGAGAAATGTTTGTTCATATCTTGTACTCCCTTTTTGATAATCACGTGTGACGAATGTAATGATTTCTATGTAAAATTTTAATTAATGATCGTAAAAAAAAAAACAAAAAAAAAACAAAACACTGAATAACTTTGTCCACTACCACATAAAATATAATTAGAAACATACATTTTATGATTGTGATCAGAAGATTGATAAGATATTATAAGATATTAGGGTATATATGTCCCAAAATATGTGCCTTACGGCGGATAGATTCCTCTTGTGTTCCGTTCGGTTATGATTTCACTCAGAATTCAAGGCATATATTTCCTTAGAATGAAGTTTATTGATGAAATGTGCGAGAACCAGTGAAAATGTGTGCGCGCGCGCGCGCGCGCGCGCGCGCGCGGTGTGTGTGTGTGTGTGTGTGTGTGTGTGTGTGTGTGTGTATGTGTATGTGTGTCTATATGTGTGTGTGTGTGTATGTGTTTGTGTGTGTTTGTGTGTGCGTGTGTGTGCGTGTGTGTGAGTGTGTATGATTCTGTGTGTATGTGTGTGTGAGAATGTGTGTGTGTGTGTGTGTGTGTGTGTGTGTGTGTGTGTGTGTGTGTGTGTGTGTGTGTGTGTGTGTGTGTGTGTGTGTGTGTCTATGTGTGTGTGTCTGTGTGTGTGTCTGTGTGTGTCTGTGTGTGAGTGTGTGTGAGTGTATGTAAAACATTATCCGATTGATAAAAATGTTTTGCCTATTCTTTGAAACATCTAGGATGTTTTATGTAAAAAAAAACATCATAATAATAATTTTGATTTATTTTATTTATATTTTTATTGATAGTATGTCTTCCCCCCCCCCCCCCTCCAATAAGGATATTAGTTTTAAAAATTTCCCCTTTTATCCAAATGTATGATTTATATCACATGTATAATTTTTGACAGATGGTAGTGGATTGATGTTTTTTTGAGTTGTTTATTTCATTTTGTTCTCTTGTTTGCTCTTTATCTATTAACGCTTTCTTCTCTTCCATAATCAAAATCTTTTATTGTGACTTCAGATTTTTGTCTTCTGAACGAGTGCATTTTTTATTACCTTATCATATATAGTGTCTTTATTCTTGGGTGTTGTTTGGTATTGCGTAAAGTTTTATTGTTTAGTATCTTCTCAACTTGATGTATCCCTGAAAAGGGCGGGGACTGGATGTAAAAAAGCACACGAGTGCTTATCTATTATCCTCGAATAAAATACTTTGCCTTGCCTTTTCTCTCTCTCTCTCTCTCTCTCTCTCTCTCTCTCTCTCACGTTTGATCTATAATCATTGCGCCTTTTTTTTTGTTTGTGTTGTTTTGTTTTGTTTTTCTTTTTGTTTGTTTGTTTTTGTTTTGTTTTGTTTTGTTGTTGTTGTTGGGTTTTTTGTTTGTTTGTTTGTTTTTGTTTGTTTCTTTGTTTGTTTGTTTGCTTGTTTTATTATTCAAAACAAAATCATCATTGATTCTTACTTCCTATTTTCGTTTCTGAATGAGTGCCTTTTTTTTTATAACATTACCTTAATATTGTATCTCTGTCTTATTTCTTACCTGCTGTTTGATACTTGGTATGGTTTGTTCTTGGTAATTGGATCATTATATCAGTTCTTGGTTTAGTTGAGGCTGTCTTTTTATCTTGATGTTATCCCTGAAAGGGGCGGGGACTGGATGTAAAAAAGCACACGAGTGCTTATCTATTATCCTCGAATAAAATACTTTGCCTTGCCTTCTCTCTCTCTCTCTCTCTCTCTCTCTCTCTCTCTCTCTCTCTCTCTCTCTCTTCTCTCTCTCTCTCTCTCTCTCCCCCCACCCTGCACCCCTCATCCCCCCTTATCAATCCCACCACACACACAGACTCACGGGCCGGGGGAGGAGAGGCGTACTTGAGACGCAAGTTGTACCCCCCTGAAAAGGGGCAGCGGACAGGGGCACTGCGGTAATGCTCCTCCGAGATCCAGGGCCAAGGGCCAACATGCATGTAACGGTCGTCACACAGGTGAGCCATGAATTGCTCCCCTTGGATCAATGACATCTTCACCTGAGAGAGAGACGGTAAAAATTTTGGGTGGTGGGGGGTGGGTTGTGGGTTGGGAGGGTGGGGGTGAGGGTGGTGTTTAGGGAGAGATCTGACAGAGAGAGGGGGGGCGAGAGAGTGGATGAATTAGTGAATGAATGAATGAATGGATGGATGGATGGATGAATGGTTGTGTGTGTGTGTGTGTTTGTGTGTGTGTGTGTGTGTGTGTGTGTGTGTGTGTGTGTGTGTGTGTGTGTGTGTGTGTGTGTGTGTGTGTGTGTGTGAGGCAGAGACAGAGAGACAGAGACAGGCAAACAGACATATAGACGGTCAGACAGAGGGATAGAGACAGAGACAGCTAGACAGACAGATAGACAGCGAGACAGCGAGAGAGAGAGAGAGAGAGAAGAGAGAGAGAGAGAGAGAGAGAGAGAGAAGACAGAGACAGAGACAGAGAGAGAGAGGAGAGAGAGAGAGAGAGAGAGAGAGAGAATGGAGGGAGAAAAGTTTATGTCGTAGATTATAAAAAAAAAAACTCTTAAGAAATATTTCAATATATACCAACGCTATGGAAAACAACAGGCCAACAACAACAACACTAATAATAACAAAAATAATAATCTTTAGATTACAAATCTTCCCCGTGGCAATGCTGGCGGCCTGTCAGTATAAAATAGCATCCCTACCTTCTGGAAACTCTGTGCCAGGAATTCCCTCTTTTCTATCCCTCTCTTTCTGTCTGCCTTGTTCCTTTTGTTCCTGTCACTTCCTTCTTCTTGTCTATTTACTGCCTTCTTGGTCCATCCATTCTCCTGGCCTTTTGTTCCAGAGAGACTTTAAAAAATAACAATTCTTTTCCAAGCGCTGGGCATTGACTTGTCAGGTGCAACACAATTTCGCTCACATAGCAGAAAACAGTTAGTTGCTCCCAGAGGGCTCGAAGACGGAGGAGAAGATTGCAAATACTGGGAACAATACAGCTGACATTTCCAGAGTTCAGTGAACAGACAGTGTCCATTGTGCTGTCCTTCTCCTTCAGAGACCTGTCTGTCAGTGACGCGAGTTTCTTTAAGAATAACTTGAATGAAAGCTATTGATGTCTGGAACTGTGTATTTCACACACACACGCACGCACACACACACACACACACACACACACACACACACATACACACACATACACACGCACGCGCACACACACACACATACACACACATACACACGCACGCGCGCACACACACACACATACAGAGAGATAGAGACAGACAGAGAGATTAAATCAAGTTGAAAAGATATTCTATTAGTAAAACCATATATACGCACGCACGTACGCACGCACGCACGCACGCGCGCGTGTGCGCGCGCGCACACACACACACACACACACACACACACACACACACACACACACACACACACACACACACACACACACAACCTGTGAATTGTATTCTTTTCAAACCACATGTTTGGCACTCGATCAAGGTCTCTATAACGCAGTGAATTTATGCCTTGGTCACACCTCAGTCCATTTGGTCATGTCAGTTTGTGTAGAGTGTGTAGTGCCAGGTCTTCTCCTGTGCATATAAATCTGCAGGAAGTCTGCCTGCTGGACTCAGCTGACACATTCCAACTTCAGGACATGGCTCATTAAAAAGTTCAGAGGAACAAATATCAAATTCACGAGGGGAAAAAAAGCAAGAGAATGGACTGGGTAGACAGAAAATGAATAAACGAGAGAGAGAGATGGAATAGAAAGAAGAAAAAAGGCAGAAACAGAGGGAGTGATAAAAATGGGGAAATTGGGCTGGGTAGACAGAAATTAAGCAAGAGAGAGATAGAATGGAAAGTAAAGAAAAAAGGCAGAAACAGAGGGAGTGATAAAAATGGGGTAATTTCTAGCACACAATAACTGAAAGGGCCCCCAGTATTCCCTTTACGGGGCAAATTTCATCACATTCTATGGAATTATTCCCTTGACTTGTAAGCTTGTTTCTGTTTAGCTTCTTGGTTTTGTTGTTGTTATTGTTGTTGTTGTTGTTTTTTCATTCTTTGCAAGAGCTCTGAGTTTCATGCACGTGAGATTTTTTTGCGAATGTGACCATTTTCACCCCAAAATAAAGGGAGCCACATTTTTACTGCGGGGATTTTGACTTCTGGTCTTCACTTCTCTCTGAACACCTTGAGAAGTCATTGGGGCACTGTACTGAAGTTTTCAGGAAGTACGTTGTAGTAAAACTGAAAGTGCTGGATCCTTCCCTCTCCACGTAACAGGGTACATACTGGGTATTTTTACTTAACCCAAGATTGAAGACTATTTTATTATCTCCCATGAATAATTCCGTGTAGCCCAGGTAAAGTCATACAACAAATAGCAGTCAATGATGGATAAAGAGTACAACAATGACTAGACAACATCAACAACAGCAGCAATGGCGATGACAACAACAATAATAACAACAACAACAGTAACAATAACAGCATCAACAACAACTGTCCAAAGTCACAACATCAGCAAACAGCAGCAATGACGATGACAGCAGCATTGACGATGACAACAACAACAACAACAACAACAGTAACAATGACAAAACATTAACAATAATTGTCCCAAAGTCACAACACCAGCAAACAGCAGTTACCTAACCTCCAACAACAGCAGCAAGCTCATCTGAATGACACTGACGCCTCTCCAAAGAAACTCCAGACACATGTACTTGTCATCAAAGTCACCACATCAACAACAGCAGCAATGACAACAACAACAACAAACTCACCTGAACCACACTGACGCCTCTCGGAAGAAACTCCAGACACATGTCTGTCCCAAGCCTAAGGCTCATCAGGCCAGTGCTTATCCCGGTTTCTGTGGCGTTAAGTGACTGAGAGTCATAGACTCCCCCCTGGATAGGACGCCAGTCTATTGCAGGGTTAACCCCCAACACAAGGTTGGTACCCCTTTTACACCTGGGTGGGGTGAGAAAATAGCCGTAAAGTGCCTTTTCCAAGGGCACAACGCCATAGCCGAAAGCTGGGATCGAACCTGCAACCTTTAGATTACGAGTCCAACGCCCTAACCACTAGACTACCGCGGCGGCGGTAAGTCACAACATCATTCAACAACAGCAGCAACAGCAGCAGCAGCAGCAGCAGCAGCAGCAACAATAACAACAACAACACCAACAAGAACAACACCAAAGCTCACCTGAACCACACTGACTCCTCTCCGAAGAAACTCCAAACACATA
>CM060340.1:24164254-24167332 GCA_030674155.1 Stramonita haemastoma
GTGTTTGTGAGTGTGTGTGTGTTTGTGAGTGTGTGTATGTGTTTGTGTGTGTGTGTGCGTGTGTGTGTGTGTGTGTGTGTGTGTGTGTGTGTGTGTGTGTGTGTGTGTGTGTGTGTGTGTGTGTGTGTGTGTGTGTGTGTGTGTTTTGAGCGTGTGTGTGTGTTTTGAATGTGTGTTTGTTAGTGTGTGTGTGTTTATGGTGTGTGTGTGTGCATGTGTGTGCGCGCGTGCGCGTGTGTGTGTGTGTTTGTGTGTTAGCTTCTGGTCAAACCCTGAGGAATGAAGCTGCCTGTAACTAAGTTAACTGGAGAGATGAATGGCCCTTCTAACGCGTGTGCACCACGTTATCCGTGCGTTCGCACACCACACCTTGGTTTGAAATTTCCTCTGAAAGCCTTGCAAGAGAATGGAGCGAAAACCATTGTTAAGGCTAGAGAAAAGAATCCACAGTTAGATTTTTTTTTGGTTACATTTTATATTTTACACCACTTTAAGTCACGGCTGATTTCCCTGCATGAAATTCGGGATGCTCTCCCTGCGGGGGAGCGTGTCGCTACAAGAGCAGCGCCACCCATTTTTTTCTTTTCCTGTCTGCAACTGTATTTCGTATCAGAGTGGGTTTTCTCTGCAGAATTTTGCCAGAGACAACTCTCTTGTTGCCGTGGGTTCTTTTACGTACGCTGCGCTCAATAATTATGCATAACACACGGGACCTCGGTTTATCGTCTCATCCGAAATACGAGCACCCAGACCACTTCTCATGGCTTAAAGGATGGGGGGAAAGTTTTGGGCCCAAGCGGGATTCGAACTACCGCACACGCTGACCCGGACTTTTCGCTTTCTATTCAGGCGCGTTACCTCTAGACCACGCGCTCGTACAAGCACACCAACACATATGCATGCTAGTAGTAGGCAAAAATGGTCGCATTCCCAAAAAATCTCTCCATTGGTGAACATCGGAGCTCTAGCCCAGGAGCTAAAAATATCTGGCGAAAAGAATGAGCGATATTGTATAAAATGGCCACCAAAATATTTAGGTAAAAAAAATGAAGTGATGAGCTATAGTCGGCATGATATGGAATATTTGGGTTTTAACGTGTGCATAAGATGTTCTAAGTGCAGTCGCACACGGGGACTCGGTTTATACTCTAATCCAAACGACTTTGACATTCAGTTCGATCCTTTATTGTCCAACTTGGGGAAACAGCAAGGCTGGGAATCGAACCCAAAACCTCACAGTTTGCTTGTTAGGCAGGTGAGTGTCTTAACCACCCTGTCAATATCCTTCTCAGAAAACTGTTATGATTGTCCTTCTCACCGTTCGCTTTTTCAGCAAACATAAGCCTTAATCCACCATTACACGAAAGGTCAAGTAGGGCTTATTCCCCTTTGCCATTAGGAACGTCTTCTGTGAATGTTACAGATCTGAGGGTTTGAAGAAAAAATATGAAGAAAACATATGAAGAAAACACGTGAAGAAAACATATGAAGAAAACAGATTCTCTGTGCTTAAACTTCTTCTCCAGGCAAGAAAAGTGTAAATGAATAAAATCACGGTGGACGGGGGGGGGGGGGGGGGGAGTGGATGAAGAAGAATTGCAAAGAAGAAGAAGAAGAAGAAGAAGAAGAAGAAGAAGAAGAAGAAGAAGAGAGAACAACAACAACAACAACAACAACAACAACAAGAATTGCGATGAAGAATCAAGAAGAAGAAGAAAAATGCAAAGAACAAAATTGCAAAGAAAGTTCGAAATGGGATTTTAAAATAATTATGTCAAACTGGGAAGATTTCTGTAATCAACTGCAAAATGTTTAATTGCTGTCCTACAAACAGTCCAACATTTTCATCCTAGAATTTTCTTAAGTTTTTCAGTTAAAAAACGAAGCATACGAACTGCTTGTCTGATGCCTATCCAAATCAGACAAATACTTTGGACGTACTCTGTGTAATGGCCAACTACTTTTGTTCCTACTGCAGTAATATGGTGCATGGATTTAGGGTGATTTTTTTTGTTTAACCAGACACGGGTAAAACTGACACAGCACAAGAGGTCCTTGAATGCAGATAAAAAGCATAATAATTAGTGTTGAGTTCATTTGTATGTATATCAAGAAAGGATTTCTCACAGCAAATCTACTTGGCTACAGTTTACATATTGACTAATACCGGTTATAAGGTTGAGCATAATTTCTCTGCTACTATTTGTATGCTAATAAACATTGCTTGTCAGGTTGAGCAAATGTTTTCAACTGTTTTCTATATTAGTGGGCGTGGGTGTTCGGTTGTTGTTGTTTTTTACGAGACTGAGCAAATGCTTTCAGCTACTGCTGATATACCAGTGAATATTGTTTACAAGATAACACCGATGTTTTCAGCTGCTATTCATAGATATTCATAGATAGATGTTTGCAAGGCAGAGAAAATGCATTCTGACAATACTTAGGCATATGTATTAATCAATGTTGTTTAAAAGATCGATCCAATGTTCTCAGCGACTATTCATATTTTTTTGATAAATATTGTTTACAAGATATAGCAAAGGTTTCAGCTAATATATATATATATATATATATATATATATATATATATATATATATATATATATATATATATATATATATATATATATATAAACAAATACTGTTTGAAAGATATAGAAAATATTTTCAACTACTGTTAACTATGTTGATAACAAAAATGGTTTACAACATTAACCAGCTACTTCCAGCTACGAACTCACATATCACTAAATATTGTTCCCAACATAAACCCAATAATGCTCAGCTACTGTTAATACATACATCAACATCAACTGATGACAGGGTCCAGGATGACAGAAAAATATACTACTTTGGGAGGGAGGGACAGACAATTCAGGGAAAGGGAGACAAAAAGGTGACTGTATATCACGGCCAAAATTGACTTAACAGGACAAGGCAGCTTAGGACAAGGCCCAATGTAATGGAGCATCTTTAAGACCCCCTGAAGAGCCGTTGTTTACGTTACTGCTGCAACCAATAAGCTTAGTGTCTGTCGGGCAAGAACGAAGAAGAAGAAGAAGAAGGTGAAGATGAAGA
>CM060340.1:24167432-24169932 GCA_030674155.1 Stramonita haemastoma
GTAGAACGAGTTTTTTAAAACCGTTTGAGTCAATCAAAAATCACTCCCCCCTTTTTCTTTAAAGGGGGAGCCCCAGCTGAAGTGGACAGAGCATTTTTGCGGGCCAGTCACACGACCCACTGGGACACAATCAGCTTGTCATCAGCTTTAAATTTGGGGAAAAGGGAGAGTAGAACAAACTTAATTTGCAAAAAAAAAAAATTTTTGGAAAAGACGAGGAAGAAAAGGAAAGAATGGAAAAAAAGACAAAAAGGACAAGAAAAAGGAGATGTAGAAGAGGAAGAAAAAAGAGAGGGAAGAAAAAAATTTGATTTCATAATATAGTAAATAAAAAATTTCATAATAAATCCCCCATTTTTTTTTTTTTTTGGGCAAACATCTCCGAGGTTACCCAAAAGGTGAGATTGATTTTATACTGACAGGCCCACAGCATCTCTACAGGTCGGGGAAAACTCTTCTGATGAGGCTTAAAAAAAAAGAAGACTTAGCATCTTAATTAAACACCAAGGGTTATTTATTAACAGTCAACTCTAGAAAAAAAGGCAAAAAAGAACAAAGAGGACAAAACCAGGACAGAGAAAGAAACCATGGAGAAAAAAAACATCAATTGCCCTCTTCTTTTCAAGTAGCAAACTCATTATATTTTTGACAAGGGCTACCGAAGGTGACGATGCAACGGAGCGTAGAACGAGTGTTTTACCGCTTGAGTGCAATCAAAAATCACTCCACGCTTCGTTAAAGCAGCGCCAGCTGAAGTGGACAGAGCATTTTGCTGCCAGTCACACGACCCACAGGACACAATCAGCTTGTCATCAGCATTACTTTCGGGGAAAATGGAGAGTAGTAACGAACATTAATTTGCAAAAGAAAAAATATTGAAAAGACGAGGAAGAAAAGGAAAGAATGGAAGAAAGACGAAAAGGACAAGAAAAAGGAGATGTAGAAGAGGAAGAAAAAAGAGAGGGAAGAAGAATATGATTTCATAATATAGTCATATAAACTTCATAATAAATACCCATTTTTCTTTTTGGCTACATCTCCGAGGTTCACCAATGGTGAGATTTTTGCGCCACAGCCTTTACCCACCATTCAGGCGTCGCGGGATGATGTGTAAACACGACATCAGTGTACATGCAGGGTTTGAACAAAAAAGGTAATCTGTTCTCAGCAGCACACATAGCCCACACTTTTAAAAGAAAGAAAGGGTTTTAAGGTGTCCGCAAGGAGTTCTGTGTGCGTTCACACATGAAGCTTCGATTTATAGTCCAATCTGAAGGACTTTCAGCGGAGTGGAGTCAGTATTAATGTTAACTCCAGGAGAGAAATAATCCTTTAGGACGAGCGTAGCTCAGACCTTGGCTCGATCCCGGGCCGCCAAATTGCGAGCGCAACGCTCTAACCACTACGCCATCCTGACCGCTCTCCCCCACCCATACCCGACCCCACACCCTTCCACACCTAAAAAACAACCAAAAAACAGATTCAAACAAATCGACTCAATCTCCACACAACAAAACAGCCAGCAATACTCCACCAGAGCAGAGCAAAGAAAGGGGAAAAAACAACCCCAAACCTGCTTAATGACAAAATTGTAAGGCCTGGGGTCCCTAAGCCCGTCTTTCAGATAGGCCTATGACAAACGTGTTATATCTTGGAGGTGGTAGGGGGCCGAGCGAAGGTGGCTGGTCAGGCGGCCATGAAATGAGTCTTTTATCGTCTGCCTGCAATCAACGGTCACTTCATGCTCCGTTATCACCCTCTGAACGATACAGTGGACAGTTTCCTGACATTGTAGCGAATAGCACGTACAACAGGAATAATCACTTTGTCACTGTAATTATTATTATCGGTGGATTCTAACAAGAAGAAAGAAGACGGGAAGGCAAGAACAAAGGGAGGGAGGGAGGGAGGGAGAGGGAGAGGGAGAGGGAGAGAGAGAGAGAGAGGGAGCGGGAGAGAGAGAGAGAGGAGAGAGAGAGAGAGAGAGAGAGAGAGAGAGAGAGAGAGAGAGAGAGAGAGAGAGGAGAGAGAGAGAGAGAGAGAGAGAGAGAGAGAATGAATTAATGAACGAATGAATGAATGAATGAATAAGTGAATGAATGAATGAATGAATGAATGAATGAATGAATGAATGAACGATTTTATTTAGGGAAAAGATTAAGCACAATGGTGGCGTTTATGTATCCAGCCCTCAGTCAAGGAATAAGTATATTGATCAACCAATAATTTAATGAAATAATCCACCCATGAAATGCCTATAGAGCAAGCGAAAATGGCTACAACATGCATAACCAAAACAAAAGAATGAGAGAGAGAGAAAGAGAGAGAGAGAGATAGAGAGAGAGAGAGAGAGAGAGAGAGAGAGAGAGAGAGAGAGAGAGAGGAGAGAGAGAGAAGAGAGAGAGAGAGAGAGAGAGGAGAGAGAGAGAGAGAGAGAATAAAACATCTTTGGGTCATTGCCTCTGCCGAGATTTGATTACTGTGTCCTTTGATGTTCAAT
>CM060340.1:24174932-24177432 GCA_030674155.1 Stramonita haemastoma
CAAGGCAAGGCAAGGCAAAGGCAAGGCAAAGTCTTTTATTCGAGGATAATAGATAAGCACTCGTGTGCTTTTTTACATCCAGTCCCCGCCCTTTTCAGGGATACATCAAGTTGAAAATATACTAAACAATAAGACTTTACGCAGTACCAAACAACACACAAGAATAAAGGACACTATATATGATAAGGTAATAGAGAGAGAGAGAGAGAGAGAGAGAGAGAGAGAGAGAGGAGAGAGAGAGAGAGAGAGAGAGAGAGAGAGAGAGAGAGAGGAGAGAGAGAGAGAGAGAGAGAGATTAAAAATAATGCAAAAACAAAAAAAAAACGAACACAAATCACAGCAGCAGCGATAACAGCAACAAAAGCAACACGAACAGCAACAAAAACAGCAAAAGCGACAATAACAGCACCACCAACAACAGCAGCAACAACAACAATAGCGTCAACATAAACAACAGCATGAACAACAACAACAACTGTGCTGCAGAAACAATGTAAGCACCACACAGAAACATACAGGGATGAACAACGAGTATGAACGCCAACAACAAAAGCATGTCAAGTGAGTCGGTAGAGCTTGGAAACTAAGGGTTGCGGGTTTTGAGTCCCACACTGCGCTATATTTTTAAAAGAAGAGGGGTGGGATAATAGCCGGGTGGTTTAAGCAGTGACCTGGACGTCGTTAATGGCCTAGGTTCGATTCACCTCTGGGGTTTTCAGTCATGGGGATTTTTCCACTGGAATAGATATCAGCACTGACTCCATTCCCCTGAAAGTCTTTTAGATGAGATATAACCTGAGATCCTGTGTGCGTAAGCATGCAGAACATTTTGTACATACGTTAAAATCCCAATTTACTTATCGTTGGCCAGCTATGGGCGGTTGCGTGGGTTGCGTAAACATACCCAGCATGCACCCTGCTACCTGGATAAGTATGGGCTCCGCCAGGTTCAATTTGCCCGAAGCACACCGACCGGAACACTCAGTGCAGTGTGTCGATGGCTGCTCAAGGATTTACGGGAGACGTCAAATCAAGTGACATGAACAATGACGCATCTACTCCAAAACACCTTTGATGCTGGGAACAGATGACAAGATTTACAAAACTGCATACACTCGTGGACTGGCTGTAAAACAGCACACGAGTGCTTATTCCATTATCCTTGATATAAAAGAATAAACAAATAAATAAATAAATAAATAAATACATGACATTAATGACACAGAGAAACGGAATGAACGACGCCGAGTAAATCAAAGGTGTCTTACCCAGTTCGCCATGTCGTCGAGCCTGTCGCATAGCATTGCGAATCTTCCGTTTCTCGTCCACATCGTCTGAGGAATTCAGCTGCAAAAAAAAATCAATGATATGATTTTGGGGGGGTTTAAACAAAACTTAATTCGTTCAGAACAGCAGTAGCATGAGTACAAAAACTTACTGCAACAAGAATTGCTTATATAAGTATTCTAAAATATCAATGCAAAATGGACCGCAGGTGATCAACATTGTGTTAAATTAATGAAAACTGAGAAAATATGACTGTGATAATTGTGTAAGTGTTTAAAGGTTGTGAGAATATTAGGAAAACGAAACAACATATAAACAACGATAAACAAAGGGGTAGATGTATCATGGCAATATTTTTGTTACTTACTTTTCTTCTTCCTCAGTAAGCTCTCTCTCTCTCTCTCTCTCTCTCTCTCTCTCTCTCTCTCTCTCTCTCTATATATATATATATATATATATATATATATAGATATCTCTCTCTCTCTCTCTCTTTCGGATATCATGAATGAGAATACAGATTTTTATTTTGCGGGTGTTGCAATATCAAAATATGTTCCAAAAGAACATATGTACGCTAAAAACTGTGACAACCACTTCAGAATTAGATTGTATTACAAACAGATTCTAATAAGGCATTTCTGGAATCTATGAAATAATACTTACAAAGAACAAAATCCACAGATAGCAAGTGAATGACTATATCCAGAATATTGCACAAGAACTGGGGAAAAACTCCCCACGCACTATACAACCGACTTCAAACTTCAATGCATCATCATTCAGTCCGATAAAGAATTACTTTAAGCCGCAGCACAAATTCAATTACTCTTTCTTTCAATTTCGTTTAACGAAACTAATTGTTGGAACGAAAAAGTGCAGTTTTCCCCATCGACCATGAACGTTTGACTGTGTAGCTAGCTCTTTTCCACCCTCAAGATAAAACGTGCTCCCCTTAGCAAGCACCATAAATGAACTCCGGGGAATCCTGGAATTCCTGGACCGGTTTGAAGAACAGCTGTAGAAATCCAAACAGGGCTGCACAACACTTCACATTCTCTGACCAACTGTCTCTTGTTCCAGTCAATTTCTGCAAGTTGTCGTCTGGCCACAGCAGATGGCACACACAGAGTGCTCTCCCTTCCGAGAGGCGAAGCGTCCAGAAGTGGATGGGGGCGGTGAGCGGAATGGCGGGAGGGAGGGACTCTCCAAACAC
>CM060340.1:24182432-24187432 GCA_030674155.1 Stramonita haemastoma
TGTATTGTATTGTATAGTGGGTGTTAAATGGCTCATAAGCTGATGAGGTGTACAAATCAGCCGAGCTTTAAATCCATCTTGCACCACTTTCAATCAGCAAATTTCTCTGTGAGAAATTCAGCCTTCTCTCCCCGAGAAGAGCGCGCCACCAAAAAGAGCAGCGCCATCCATTATTTTCTCTCTTCATTTTCCAGTCTGCATGTGTGTTTGCTTCCCTATGAAAATGGCTTTTTGTCTACAACATTTTTCCAGGAAAAAATATTGTGTCTCCCAGTTTCTCAACGTGCGCTGAATACATGTTGCACACGGGGTCCTGGTTTGTCGTCTCATCCGAAAGACTAGTACAAAGACCACCACTCCAGGACGTTGTGGTGGTCGCCACCTCAGGTGGGTGACTCATTCAGTCTGGCTCCGCGACTGAGCTAATACTGCTGTTAGTAGGGGGCTTAGTAGGTGGTGTCCTGCGTATGTTAGCTCAGAACAGGCACCACTGAACACCACCAAAGCGACCCAGCAAAAGTGCAGGGCCCCTCTGGCTGGTGGCCCCGCGACGGCCTAATATTGATGAGCTCCCTGTGGACTCCTAACCCCGTGATTGAGACATAACAAATCAGGGTATGGCTGAATAACAGGACTGGGACGTCACAGAAGACAAGGCAGCAAAAAACTACAAAAATACCAGTACTCCAGGTTTAGTAGATCGGGGGGGGGGGAGGGCGGGAGCTGGGGAAGGGGAAATTTCGGACTCAAACGGAGATCAAACCCGAGACTTCTAGCTCGCTTCCTAGATGGGTGTGTTGCCTTCACACCACCGATCTGCTACAGACATGATTGTGTGCAAGGACACAAGAGTTTTTCAATCTTTGGGGCTTCGTTTTCTTCGTCTGTTTCTTAAACTGACACTGTACTTTCTGACTAAGTCTCCTGAGGTGATGTTTGGTATCTTTAGGGTAAGGTGTTCTCTTTCTCTCTGGAAATGGAAGACACTCCTCCCTCTCTCTCTCTCTCTCTCTCTCTCTCTCTCTCTCTCTCTCTCTCTCTCTCTCTCTCTCTCTCTCTCTCTCTCTCTCGGTATTTTCGCTTTGAGATTCAAAAACTTAAACTAATACCGACAATCTGTTACATCTACACTTTTCTTTTAAATGAAAGGGCAAACAAATGTTAAAGAGTTTTAATTTTTCGATAGCTGCAAAGGAGAACACACACATGCACACACGCATGCACGCACACACGCACACACACACACACACACACACACACACACACACACACACACACACACACGCACGCACTCACACACACACACACACACACACACACACACACACACACACCACTGTAAGAAAAACTGCACTTAAAAAAGTCACCAATCATAACCACTTGAAGCAAACAATGCCTATGCACAACACATTTTTGGTGTCACAAACCCACCTCGTTACCCCCCCCCCCCCCCCAACTCTCTGTCTCTGTCTGTCTGTCTGTCTGTCTGTCTGTCTGTCTATCTATCTGTCTGTCTGTCTCCCCTCTCTCTCTGTCTCTCTTCCCCCCCCCTCTCTCTCTCTCTCCCTCCTTCTCTCCCTACCCCCCCCCCTCTCTCTCTCCATCCCTTCCTCTCTCCCTCCTTCCCTTCCACCTCTCTCTCTCCCTCTCTCCCTCCTTCTCTCCCTACCCCCCTCTCTCTCCATCCCTTCCTCTCTCCTCCCTCCTCTCTCTCTCTCTCCCTCCCTCCCTCCCTCCCTCTCTCTTCTCTCTCTCTCCTCTCTCTCTCTCTCCCTCCCTCTGCCCCCCTCTCTCCCTCCCCCCCCCCTCTCTCTCTCTCTCTCTCTCTCTCTCTCTCTCTCTCTCTCTCTCTCTCTCTCTCTCTCTCTCTCTCTCTCTCTCCATACACAACAACGATAATGCAGTAATGCAGACTGACACGAACTATGGAGCAGTGATACACACCGTGTGGCCAGTTGTACTGGCTGCCACTGGGCGTTGTCGGTCAAATGGCTGCTAGTCTTTTATCATAATTACTCTGTGTGTGTGTGTGTGTGTGTGTGTGTGTGTGTGTGTGGTGTGTTGGTGTGTGTGTGTGTGTGTGTGTGTGTGTGGTGTGTGCGTGCGTGAGTGAGTGTTCGCGTGTGCAAGTGCGTACGTGCGTGCGTGCGTGTGTGTATGTGTTCGCGTATGTGAGTGTGTGTGTATGTGTTGTATGTGTGTGTTGTGTCTGTGTGTGTGTGTGTGGTGTGTGTGTGTGTGTGTGTGCAGAAAAAAAGCACAAGATTCATGAAATTAAAAGACAGCAAATACACAGCATTTCAGTCAGTCCCAAAGGTACCTATCTACAACCACTGGCCTCGCTACCCTTCCTACTCCCCACCACTGCCCCTTCTGTCTTCCTTCTTCCACCTCACTATACTCATTAAGTCCTTTGGATGAGACTATAAACCGAGGCCCCGTGTACGAACGCACGCAGAACATCTTCCGCACACGTTAAAACCCGTTCCACCTTTCGGAAGAGCATGCCATTGTGTGCCGGTAGGAGCGGATGACAAATTATTATTTTAAAAAAACCCAGCGTGCACACAGGTGTCGTGTTAAGACACCATCCCTGAGGAAAAATCGGGGAGTTGGAGTCCCCAGGGCGGCTCGGGGCTGTATAATGATAATAATTTTTTTTAAATGGGTAGGCGCTGCACTTGTGGCGACGTGCTCTCCCCAAGGGAAGGAGAGCAGCCCGAATTTCACGCATAGAAGTCTGCTGTGACATAAAGATGACTAAAATATATAAAAAAATAAAAAAAATAACCTACAGTACAGCTGGGTGTCCTGTCAGAGCGTTCTAAAAAAAGCAGAAGTAAAGGGCAGACCCAGAAAATGACCCAGAAAATGACCGCTCTGCTGACTGTGCATAAAGTCAGTGACTGTTGTCCAATCAAGCATGACAGATCACTCCCTCCTCCCCCCTCCCCCTCATGCTCTCCTGATCCCCTTTCACCTGGTCAGGTGTTCCCCCGTTAGGGAAGAATCGCCTGTCGCAATAAAAGCAGGGGGGAATGGTGCTGTCGTTAAGCAGACACCGTGGTGTTCATTCTCTTCAGTATACCTACACCGGGTAGTGTGAGCGTAGCATGTGGGAGCGGTGGTCTAGAGGTAATGGGCCTGCCTAGAAAGTGACAAGTGTGGGTTTGATTCCCGCATGTGCCCAAACTTTTCCCTCTATCTACTGTTCCTTCGAGTGTTTGTCTTAGGTGCTAGACTCAGATAAGACCAAAGAGTGTGAGGTCCTGTGTTGCAATACGCATTCTGTGTAGGTTAAGGTAAAGGTGTTCCCATAACCTGTGTGGTCGTTGGGGAGCGAGGTGTAAGAGACCTCAACCTCTCCAGAGGCCAGCATATTGAGGGCAGCGCCCATCTCCTGCCCCTCACTGTTTTATCTTCCCTGACCCTCGAGAGTGCAGGTACCCATTTACAGCTGGGTGAACTGGGGGACTGTACTGAAGCCAAGGCGCATGAATAGGTCCCCAATGCAAGACATAGCCACGCTAAACGCTGCTTAACCTTAGCTTGGGGAAAGCAAGTTCTCTGACCACTGAGCTATCTCGACCCCAAGCATTCAGAGCAGGCCTACATAAAAGAATCCACGGTAACAAGAATAATGATGATGATGATATATGCCATTTTTATAGCAAACAAATCAAAGCGTTTGTCCTTGAGATGTCCCTCGCAATTATTTTTTTTAAACAAGAAAGCCCCACTTACAGGGAAAAACATATACATGCAGACAACTTATTTTTTTAGATGGGTGGCACTGCTCTTGTGGCGACACGCTCTCCTCAGGGACAGCAGGCTGAATCTCGCAGAAACATCTGCCCTGACGTGACTGAAATCAGTATACAACACAATGTCTGCCTGCTTTGGGCTGGGGTGTGTGTGTGTGTGTGTGTGTGTGTGTGTGTGTGTGTGTGTGTGTGTGTGTGTGTGTGTGTGTGTGTGTGTGTGTGTGTGTGTGTGTGTGTGTGTGGAGGGGTCGTGCGTGCGTGCGTGCGTGTGTGCGTGCGCGCGCGCGCGCGCGCGCGTGTGTGTGTGTGTGCACGTGCCTGCATATTTTCACACGAGTGTGTGTATGTGCCTGCATATTATATCCACACGAGTGTGTGTATGTGTGTGTTTGCATGTGTGTGTGTATGCGCGTGAGTGTGCGTGCGAACTTGCGTGCATGTGTGTATGTGTTTGTGTGTGTGCGTGCATGCGTGTGTGCCTAGCCTGCGTATGTATGTGAGTAGACAAAACCAAGTATTGGGTTTATGGACGCAAACGAACAAAACTACAAACGTAGGCTAAATACAACGACGGTACATACCAAGAACCACTGGCCACGTCTAGCCCTCAGCACCACCGCCTATATTTCTTCCACCTTCAACTAATCTGGCATTGTCAGGGATGGGGGAGGGAGGGAGGGAGTACTGCCTGGGAAGGAGCCGATCAGGCCACTCTAGTCTAGGGCTACTTTAAGTCAGTTACTGATGACCAATCATGCGTGAGAAATCAATCCTCCTTCATATAATCCTCATTCCCACCCCCCTTGTTGTCCCCCACCTCACTACCCCCCCCCCCCCAATCCTGCCCCTTAACCTCTGTGTGAACCAACACCTGTTAAACTAACAAAGAGAAATACGTTGCTGCTCACAAGCATTGACTAGCGGGTTACTACTATTATTATTATTATTATTATTATTATTATTATTATTATTATTATTATTATTATTATTATTATTTTCTTCTTCTTCTTCTTGTTCTTGTTCTTGTTCTTCTTCTTCTTCTTCTTCTTCTTCTTCTTCTTCTATGTCTGTAGCTGATGTCCTTAGGCACTATGCACAGTTTTTTTCCCCAGAGACTACAAGCTCTGTAACTGTTAGAGACTTTGTCTGTTTAGTCTGTACACAAGTATGGTATCTCTACAGTCTGGGCTTTGCTGCATGTGTGTGGTTTCTGGCTAGGCAAAAGCGATCTGCACA
>CM060340.1:24204932-24207432 GCA_030674155.1 Stramonita haemastoma
AAGGGGGATACTTAGGAAAACATGAAAAATGTTTTTTTCATAATAAAAAATCAGATGTAGTGAACAATTATTGTTATTTGGGATTTAACTTTACACCTATGATTAGCGCAAAGAGAGGTACATCGCATTTAGTTACTAAAGGCAAAAAAGCAGTTATACAGCTTAACAAAGTTTTTCAGAGGTGCAAGGAAATGACAGCTAAGTCATTCTTTAAAATTTTTGATGCTAAAATCCAACCAATATTGTTATATTCAGCTGAAATTTGGGGGCTGCATAGATTAGAACATATAGAAAAAGTACATTTAATTGCTTGTAAAAGGTTTTTAGGTGTGCCTGCCAGGACACCAAATAAGATGGTTTATGGAGATCTTGGCAGGTACCCATTGTATGTAAATACATATGTTGCATGCATGAGATTTTGGTTTAAACTACTACACATGAATTCTGAAAGATTACCATATAAAGCTTATCATATGTTGTTAGAATGAGATAAAAAAGGTAAACAATGTTGGGTCTCAAAAATCAGGGAAATATTATGTATTACTGGGTATAATATCGTTTGGTTACACCAAGGTGTAGGAGACATAAAAATGTTCTTGCGTGCCTTTAAACAAAGACTTGTAGATTGGTTTGCTCAGGAATGGGCAGGCACCATTAGAGACCGTGAGCGATATGATGGTTATAGAAACTTTAAAACTATTTTTGAAAAAGAAAAGTATATAACCGAAATGGATACATATTGTTTTCGAGTTGCAGTTACGCAAGTTCGATTTAATGTTCTACCATTGAACAATAATACACAGCGGTATAATAGTTTAAACGAAGTTAAGCAATGCCCTGTTTGTAAAGATCAAATAGAAAATGAAGAACACTTTATACTGAATTGCCCTATCTATGAAGACTTAAGAACTAAGTTTCTTAAAGATTCCAAAGGACTTCCTTTCTATGTACTACTCAAAGCCACTGTACCTACTGATAGATACAATTTATCACGTTTTATCTTTCATGCAACCAATAGAAGAAATAGGATAACTTTCTAGAAATTGATATTTGTATTGATGAATAATACATCTACAACAGTGTCGTTTAGGATACGTGCGAATTGTTCCGTAATTAACGGTTAAGAAATGGCTTATATAACTTTCTTGCTTTATCATTACTCATACAATATTTCTTATACATATACGTTGATGGTAATATGTTTATAACACCTATGTCATATGCACACACTCTATGCCCACCACTCTTTTGTATTGTGGCCTAAGGCCGATGTACATTAACAATTTCAGTGTTCAGTGTTCAGTGTTCAGTGTTCAGTGTTCAGTGTTCTCTCTCTCTCTCTCTCTCTCTCTCTCTCTCTCTCTCTCTCTCTCTCTCTCTCTCTCTCTCCTCTCTCGCTCTCCCCCCCCCCCTCTCTCTCTCTCGCTCTCTCTTCTCTCTCTCTCTCTCTCTCTCTCTCTCTCTCTCTCTCTCTCTCTCTCTCTCTCTCTCTCTCTCTCTCTCTTCCACACACTCCCCCTCTTCTCCTGACTTTCTACCTGTCGTTTATCTTCCTTTCTGATGTTTATAAAGATTGTTGCACTCTCCATGTGTTTTAACCAGCCTTTTAGCATTCTCTTTTTGATAACTAATTGATCAACACTTTTTCATAATATTTTATCACATGCATGTTTTCTTCTCATATGACTTCAGTGCAGTAACTAAGAGAATTTTTCTTTTTAAGAAACCTGACTGAATACTTTTGACTAAGGGATGCATAATAATAACAATATTAAAAAGAGCTAGCAGGCAATGCTTATTCTTTTCCCTAGATCGAAAAAAATGTTTGTTGGTTCACGAGGCGACAGCCCCGAAATGGCCTCTGTGGTCGGCGGGGCTATAAACAAGACGGCTGATTTGGATTGAATTTCTTTGTTTGCACTGTCTATGTGCAAAATCCACTGTGCTTGGCTTCCAAACGACAAAAACACGACAAGTACCTGTCTAATTTATCCAGGTATTAGCACTGACAGGAATCAATCAGTAAACGAGTGTGGCAACTGAAGAATGATCCTGTCTGCATGCGTGCACCCAGCTCTAAGAACACTTGACACTGACTTTGAATGATTTCTAAAACAGATGGTATTGTCAGCCGAATCTAAAAAGAGAGAAAGAATGAAAGAACTACACACGGAGCTGTGTTACTCTACACTACACTAGCACTACGCTACACTGCACTGCACTATGCTGCACTACACTACACTACACTACACTACACTACACTACACTACACTAGCGCTACGCTACACTACACTACACTACACTACACTACACTACACTACACTACACTACACTACACTACACTACACTACACTAGCACTACGCTACACTGCGCTGCGCTGCACTGCACTATGTTGCACTACAGTGCACTATGTTGCACAGCACTGTTCTATAGGCCTACTACACTACATTGCACAGCGCTACACTACACTGCACTTTCCTTTCCCCTCTCATAATCGTT
>CM060340.1:24209932-24214932 GCA_030674155.1 Stramonita haemastoma
CGACGTGGAGAGAAGTCTGGCGGTAAGGCGTGGCTCGGTAAACGCGGTCTAACTTTGGAGGGGGGTGGCCATTCGGGGTGGAGGGTGTTGGGAGAGGGGTGGGGAGGGTGTCAGAGGATGGTGGTGGTTGTTGATGATGATGATGGTGTTGTTGTTCCCTGATGGCGGCTCTGATCTTCCTCCTCTCCTGGATGCTGGTACAGTCTTCCAGCTGTGGACAGATCACATCACAAAATGATAGTTATTGAGAAAGGCTTACAGCTTGAAGCTGATGATGATGATGGTGATGATGATGATGATGGTGATGATGATGATGATGGTGATGATGATGATGATGATGATGATGATGATGATGATGATGATGATGACGATGACAATGATGATGATGATGATAGTGGTGGTGGTAAATTAATATGCTTTCTATTCGATATTCCTAAAAGTATATTATACACATTGCAACAATTCACGCCAAAAGCTACTCCCTGGTCACGTTTTCTATTAATCTACTTATTTTTATCCAAATTTATAGAACTGTACTACCCCGTCAGCTAGTACCTTTAAGCTTTCCCCTCCTCTATTTAGCCGCCGCTGTAGTCTAGTGGTTAAGGCGTTGGACTCGTAATCTAAAGGTTGCGGGTTCGATCCCAGCTTTCGGCGATGGCGTTGTGCCCTTGGAAAAGGCACTTTACGGCTATTTTCTCACCCCATCCAGGTGTAAAAGGGGTACCAACCTTGTGTTGGGGGTTAACCCTGCGATAGACTGGCGTCCTATCCAGGGGGGAGTCTATGACTCTCAGTCGCTTAACGCCACAGAAACCGGGATAAGCACCGGCCTGATGAGTCTTAGGCTCGGGACAGACTTTAGCTAGCTAGCCTCCTCTATTCGCATACACGGACACACATACACACACACACACACACACTCACGCACGCAAACACGCACGTACGCACACACACTGTGTGTAAACGTGCAGTAAACTAAGACACAGACACAAAGAGAATGTCACAAAGGGTAAGCTGTTAGCAGTTTTAAAAAAATCTTTCAAAAGATAAGAGCCCTTCATTTCTCCTATCTTTGGACTTTTAACCATTGAATGTGTGCGTGCGTGCGTGCGTGCGTGAGTGTGTGTGCGTGTGTGCGCGCGCAGGCGTGTGCGTGAGTGTGCATGTGTGCGTGCGTGTGTTTTATCCGACATTTATCGCCATATAAAGAACCCTGTTGTCCATTACACAAGCTGTGCCACAACAAAAGCTTTTCCACCTGGAAGAGATCCCAATCTTTCCACCGCTGTCTTAGTGCCGTTAGTGCTGAAAAAGATACCCCAGTTTATGTCCTTCTTTTAGGGGAGTTCATTGTATGCCTCCTGCATAAGCTGACTTCACCCAGACGTAAACCATGCCTTAAACTTGAAGCCTGTTGCAGGTGCATAGAGACATCAACTGTGATTTGACACTATTTTTTTTTCGCGGATGAACAGGTTAAGTAGCGTCGAGCGTGGTTGCCAATTGGATGGATGACCGTTTGCGCGCTTTGCCTACAGTGCAATTCCCCCAGTTCATCCAGCTGTAAATGGGTACCTGTCCTCTTTAGGGTCAGGGAAGGTAAAGCAGCGAGGGAGAGGAGATGGGTGCCGCCCTCAACATGCTGGCCCCTAGAGACGCTGAGGTCTCTGACGCCTCGCTCACCTACGACCACACAGGTTATGGGACACCTTTACTTTTACCTTTATGAACACTGGGTTTGTGAAGCACTCAAAGAAAAAGTAAAGTCCCAAAACATAATGTTGCTCTCTGATCTGCAGGCAACTGAGGCCCATTAAGAGGGGAAAAGAGTGATTTGACACTGACACATACTGATGCTTGATACTGATACTTTCCCGCTGGGACGTGACACTTGATGAATGACTGTCCCATTAGCTAAGCTCTGTGGCTGCATGTCGGGGATCGGCTAACGGATTTGCCATGGTTAGACAACAGCCGACTCACAGGAGAGCAGCAGGGAACCGAGACAAGTGGCGGAAACTGATTGCAAAATCATCGATGCTGTCCCAGCGACAACATGGTCAAGAGATAGACGAGACACATAAGAGGCGAGTTGTGGGGGTGGTTAGAGTGTAGGACACGTGGTGTGACAGCAATATGATGGATCGGGTTCAAGCCACCCCTAAGCTCTCTATTTTAGGGGAGGTTTTCTCTAGAGTTGCTATTATCTATTCGGAAACGGGATACCATCCTCATAATCATTGTTAAAGTGCGTATTCTAACCTTCTCTGTGATCAGTTATCGTTATTGCAGGGTTAGTCGTTGCTCTTTTTTCTTTGCTAATTGCCAAACCAACAAGCACACCTTTGTTTCGAATTGATACAAATATTAGTAATCGCATTTTTACCCTTTTAAATTCTTCAGAGATTTGATGTTTAGTTCATGTTGTTTATAGTATAGCTGACCTCAAAGGCCATATCGGATTACTTAATTGGTTTGACGTCTGTTTTAAATAAACTTCAAAAAGGATATATTGTCAATATGCACTGTTTTCTAAATTTGCAACACATGTACACCGGTCTCGTGTATTCTCTCTGTATGTCATCAAAGACATTGCTTTCCAGATGCTTGTCCTTGTTCGACATAACAAAAGCACATTTAAAACCGTGAGAAATGTATACTTGCACATCTCAGTGTATAAACCAATGCCTTCTTTATGGACACCTTGTTCTATTTTTTATCAAATACATCAGCCCTCTCTTGATGCAGTGATTTTTCTATAAAAAAAAAAATTGCCAGGGACAAATCCTTGCATTTCTAGCATGCAATTTACGAAGTTATATTGAAAATTTCTTCGCATGTCTTACTCTAAGCTTTATTTCCAAACATCTTTTGTTTGAAACGATGTTTATTCAATATACATACATCATAAGTAGACAACAATACAGCATGGGAAAGGCATTGATGCGGTTTTATCGTATCTTTTATCTGATGACAAAAAATATGCTTTCTAAATCTTTGGCTTGTTATGACACATCTTTCATAATGAAGAACACATTTTCTTGTATTCTTGTCTTGGTCTTTTTTAAATACATGTCTTACAGTGTCTATCTTACATTCATATCCAGATGACGTCACGACGACCGTTCTCAAAAGTGGGCTGCAGACGACAAACAACTTCTCACGTGCTACTTTTCTCAGCCCGCCATCAGCTGGCAAACTCTGCAAAACCTACTGTGTAGCCAGTCACAGGGTGTGGAGAAAGCTCACACACTGGTGTGGAGTATGCTCCACGTCACTACTATCCCTCTTCAACAGTCCTTGAACCAGTGCCAGAGCAGAGCCCTACACAGCACACACGAGTCTGGCAGGCGCACAACTATGATGAATATCCTCTCCAACAGCCTTGAAAAAGATGCCAAGCCTCAGAGCCAATAATTGTCCTTTATACACGTCCTCCTCATCCTTTTCTACTTGTCTCGCCTTTATGTCCAGATGACGACACAGCGACTGCAGCCAGAAATGAGTTGCCGATTTTGACAGTCTCCTACGTCATACTTCCCCTAACACGTCATCAGGTACAAAACCCTTTATTCGTGTTTCGTCACTGGTGTGACGTTATTTTCCCATACCACTGCCAGCTGTTCTTCAACAGACTGGAACAAATGCCAGAACCAGAGCACGTAAAGAGACTGACACGCTACTAAGAGCCAGTATTTCCCTCCTATCCACTAGACCTCCAGTGTTGGTCTAGGTGCTAGTCTTTCAGTTGAGACGATAGAAGCAGGTCCAGTGCGCGACATGCATTCAGCGCAAATTAAATAAAAGAACCCTCGGCAACAAGAGGTGACCTCGGCAGATTTTTGAAGGAATCAATACTCTGATAGGAAACAAAAACACACGCAAAGAGGAAAAGATATAAAAAAAAAAGATGAGTGGCGCTGCTCTTGTGGCAACGCGTTCTCCCCGAGAAACAGCAGCCCGAATCTCAGGCACAGAAATCAGTCGTGACTGAAAATGGTATACTATACACAAATCAACACATTTACGATATAAAATTCCTCTTCAAGAACATTGAAAAAAAGTTAAACACGAGGACCCGAGAGTACACGCGTATGTTTACATATGCACCATACTATCACAAATTCCTCTTCATTTGTGTAATTAATGTCAGAGTTATGAGACACACACATGTACGGAATTCCCCGCTCACAATCACTAATTCCTCTTCAACAGCCTTCAGCACATTTAGGAACCTCAAGTGTGGCTTACCTTCTTGGTACCCCAATTTTTTTTTCTAAGCGTGGCTATCGCTAAGATTGCGAGAGCAAACAATCTCACACGTATCTGTGTGTGTGTGTGTGTGTGTGTGTGTGTGTGTGTGTGTGTGTGTGTGTGTGTGTGTGTGTGTGTGTGTGTGTGTGTGTGTGTGTGTGTGTGTGTGGGTATGTGTGTGTGTGTGTGTGTGTGTGTGTGTGGTGTGTGTGTGTGTGTGTGGGTATGTGTGTTGTGTGTGTGTGTGTGTGTGTGTGTTTGTTGTGGGTGTGTGTGTGTGTGTATGTGTGTTGTGTGTGTATGTATGTGCGTACGTGCGTGCAGCGTGTGTGTATATGTGTGTATATGTGTGTATGTGTGTGTGTATGTATGTGTGTATGTGTGTGTGCGTGCGTGCATGCGTGCGTGCGTGTGTGTGTGCACCATGCCTGCCTGCCTGCCTACGCTCTTTCCTTGCCATTCTTGTTATGTGACCGACCCCTCGCCATTGCTTTGTCGTTCATCTTGAAGCGTCTCTCACCGTTTCTTTCCCCCTGCCTGTTTTGACGATAGGCAAAAACAAGCGGAGAAAGTAAAATCAAAAGTAGAAGGGACGGGAGATTGTAGGAAGGGGAGGGTGGGGGAGAGGAGTGGGTGTGGGAAAGGAGGTGGAGGGGAAAGGAGAAACCGTCAGCAGAAAACAAAAGAATGTAAAAAAAATGCGCGAACAGAAAAATGAAGATCGATTCATGATCGATCGATGA
>CM060340.1:24234932-24242611 GCA_030674155.1 Stramonita haemastoma
AGTGGAATTCCATGAGTGGTGGTAAAGCCACTGATCATAAAGCCTCTCATTTTGTTATTGCCCCCAGCATCAATGAATTAAAGCCCATGCGCAGCAGAACATTACCACGGTGGTTAGATTGGAAGCCTTGACACGTCACAGAGGATCATACGGAAAAAAGAGAGAGAAGAGCGCAATGACAAAAGGAAACAAAGATATAAACGCACGACGGAAGAAAGAAAGAAAAGAATGAAATGATGGATGGAAGTAAGGAACAAAGGAAAGAAAGGAGTAAAGGAGAAAATCATGAAAGAATGCAAAGAAGAAAGAAAAAAAGCTAGACAGAAAGAAAGAAAAACAGAAGGACGAAAAGGAACTAAGAAAGAAAAAAAGGAAAGAAAGAAAGAGAGAAAGAAAAAAGAGAGAAAGGAGGGAAAAAAGACAGAGGAAAAGATGGAAGAAACAAACAAAGAAAAAGAACAGAATAAAGAAAAGAAAAGAAGCAAAAACAAAAGAACAAAAAAGTAAAGCAGCTTCTAAACGCTTGTCGTTGTGGTTGCAGTTAGGGACAGTTTTAAACTACACGTCACAGCGTCATACCTGCAGCCTGCAGTAACATAAGGGCGCTAGACTGAGTCTCCACACACCCGTCAATTTGAGAATAATTTTTTTTTCCTCCAGAACTGATACAACTCCACTCCCCCGCAAATCTCTCAGGTAAGACAACAAACAAAAGTCTTGTGTGCGAGTTCATGTCTAGCTTTTTCCACACACATTGATTAAAAAACCTGTGAATGTTTCCTAAAACAGTAGGCTAGCTATGGCCGGTGGTATGGATGGCACAAACACACCCAGCTGTCTCTCAGCGCGATGTGGAATGGAATGAGCTTTGCGAGCTTGGACTTGCGCTGGACAGACTGCTCTAAAATGTCAATACAATGCTTCATACACCCTTCAGGGATAACAGATGAAGAGATGAGATAAGACATTTTACACAAAAGACATGGTATCAAACACGTAAACACATAAGCAAACACGCGCGTGCAAACGCACGGACAGACAAATGCACACACAAAGACACATGTACACACAAAAATACATGCATACACACGCACGCACGCACACAAAATTACACAAACACATGCAAACACACACACACACATACATGAGAGACATTAATGTCTACACCTTATGTTAGATCATCAATTACGCTTTGGATTTTGAGAACCTATTACTAGCACCAATATTCACTTTACTAGCTTTGTGACCTTGATATAGGTCACACCATATTGACACAAGACAAGGTCGATATCAAAATGACCTTGGACAAGGTCATGATGAAAATGAGCTGGGACATGATAAGACCAAAATAAATCTATTCCAGAACATCCTTAATTGTTTTCAATCGGTTTGCTGCATACGAAATCTAGTGGAGCAGCATGAAGACATTTCTGCCAAGGTCGATACAATCGCACACCAGTCTACGCAAAGCTTTATCACTCCTTTAACAAAATGAAATATGCATAGCTTGTGTGTGTGTGTGTGTTGTGTGTGTGTGTGTGTGTGTGTGTGTGTGTGTGTGTGTGTGTGTGTGTGTGTTGTGTGTGTGTGTGTGGTGTGTGTGTGTGTTCTTGTCTATTAATTGAGCACCCACATGTTCATATTTTCCTCTACTGTTCCTGTGGAACATCTCTATTTCTCTAGCAGGGGAAAAGTCTCAGCAAACTACACACACACAGACCCATCAAAGCAATGACACAAATCAGTCTGTCCATCAATTAAAGGTTGACTCACCCGTCCGAAACAATCTGAGGGTCCACAAGAACTCCAAAGAATTTCACACACACAGAATAACTAATCACTGCTACTTCTTCTTCTTCTTCTTCTTCTTCTTCTTCTTCTTCTTCTTCTTCTTCTGTTTTCCTCCTTTATCTCTCCCTTCTCGCAAGTCAATTAGCCTCCCATATCGATTTTGTGCTTCTTCATACCTTCAAGTTTAGAAAAAACAAAGTTTCAAATAATCAATAGTTCGAAAAGAAATAATCAATGCGTACTTCCACGACTGAACAACAACACAAAAAACAAGAAAAAATGACAGAAAATATAATGCAGAAACGTTCCCCCCAAAAAAAATCACCCAAAACTTTACACTTCCACAAATCTACACTTTTCTGAATCTTTCAGTCAAAAACCCTTCATTCCTTCATGAACATGTTTCTCCAAAAAGAAAAGAAAAGACAGCCCACTGTTCTGTGTCAAGAATCGTAAGCAAGCAGGAACGAACCGACAAAGATCGAACAAGCCAGCAAGCCACTGGCGACTGTTTGACTTGTGTTACCCGTTATCGTCTGTCACACAAGGGGCAAGTCGATCGACGTGACGATAACACGTGACAGGTGGAGGGGGAGGGAGAGAGGAAGAGGGGGGTAGGGGGGTGGGGGGTGTATTTACCGTTAACTACCCCCACTGTGACAATATATTAAGTGTACCTTGTGACAATATATTAAGGGTACCTCCTACCCACTGTGACAATGTATTAAGGGTACCTCCTGCTCGTGTACCTTGCGTGTGTGTGTTGTGGGGGTGTAGTGAGGCCGGTATTGGGTTTTTTTTAGTGGAGTGTTGGTCTGGCATTACCGGTAGGAGGGCCAGACTTAGCTGGACATTAATTTGGGTGGTGTTGCTGGAATGTGCTGAGCTTGATTAAGAAGTGGAGAAGTGGAGTGAAGAACGAGAGAGGGGTGGGGAGACAGAGACAGATATACTCGCACAGAGAGAGGGAGAAAGAGAAGAGAGAGAGAGAGAGACAGAGACAGAGACAGAGAGACAGAGACGGACAGGGAGAGAGAGAGACTGGGAGATAAACTGAGAAAGACTGATACAGGCAGACAGACAGACAAACAGACAGTTATAGCTATACGGAGAAAGAGACACACACAGACATAGAAAGACCGGACAAATACAAAGACACAAAGACTAACACACAGACTGTAGACAGATTTATACACAAAATAATACGATGAATACAGTCTTTTTATTCCAGTAAATTAAAAGCAATACATTGCAATACAACCCAATGAAACAAAACACAATGCAATACAACAAATTATAATGTAATGCAACACAATTTAATAAAATTGAATGCAATATGAAACAATAAAATACAATACAGTACAATGCAGTGCATGTTTGTCACCTGGTACGTATTCATCACCTAGTGGTTAGAACACCGTCAGTCAGTAACCTCAGGCGTAGGTTCGAACCGCCCCTGCGCTGTCTGTTTGAAGATCCTCCCCCCCCCCTAAATTTTAAACTGCTTCCAACTTCATTACCCTACAAGTTCTGTGGCTGAGACTGTAAACCGAGGCCCAGTGTGCCAATACACGAATAGCATCTTGCGCACACGTTAGAAACCCATCCACCTTATGTACAAGAGTAGGTAAGGTTTGCCTGGTGGTGTGGATATTTTTTTCGTTTCTTGGCTACAGCTCCAGGATTCACAGATGGTGAGATTTTTGCGTATGCAACCGTCCCCCCCACCTACACACACACACACACACACACACACACACACGCACACACACACATATACATACACACACACGCACACGCACCACACACACGCACGCACCACACACACACACACACACACACACACACACACACACACCACACGCACGCACACTCAGGCACGCACACACGCACGCACATACACACACCAGGTAGCTGCATTCTGATTACAGTTGGGAATTGAATCTACTGGTTTTGCCAGGACAGTCAGGAATTACCTCCCTGCTCTTTCTGATTAATTTTTTGATTGTCGTGGGTTCTTTTGACGTGCACAAGTCCGTAAGCACACATGTGTCTGACTGATTTAGAGTCTCCTCAGAAAGAATTGACATTCAGTTAGATTTTCCTGACATACTGGGAAGAAAGGGCGAGGCTGGGAATCGAACCCAGAACTTCACGGTTTATTTGTTAGGCAGGCGAAGGTGTTAACCGTCCTGCCATCTTCCTTGCTGGTGGTATGGATGAACTGAGCATACCTACTAGTATGTAGTCTGTGACAGGGGGGGGGGAGGATAATGCACTCTGCCAGATTCTGCTTGTTCAAATCACACTGCCTGAACGTTTCCGAGCAGAGTCAAACATGATTCATCAAGGGGCTTCAGAACAGATCAGATCAAATCATACGTCTCCTTCAAAAGCCATATATCAATGGAGATGGGGTTTTCCAGACACATCAACTTCAAAAGTCCCCGGCCTAAAGACGACTCGCCACCTCCTTGTTATCACCTTCAGAATCTGGCTATCCCACAAACACAAACACTGGCCACAGACCTCTTGCCTACCGCCTTCAAAGGCGATCGATCTAGTGCCATCGATCTGTGGCAATGGCGGCCCTCTGGTATCAACAATTTTCAAAGGCCCACAGATGTGATAGAGATAGCTGTCTTCTTAGATCGATCTCCTCCAAAGGCCATCAATCTCAAGAGATAACTGCCGTCTCGATCAAAGACCGCCGATGATTGATCTCCAGGCGAATGCTATCGTCTGTACACAGGTCTGGCCGTTGGGGGTTCAAATGGGGGCCAAGGCTGGATCCAGAGAATCCCTGGCAGTTACAAGGGATTACCACTGTCCTGCAGTCTGCCCTCACACCTTGGCTCAGTGGTCAGCTTGCCGGATTGTCACCTCGGAGGCCGGTCTGTCACAATCAATCCTCATCGTCAGTTGCTTCAATGTGTGTAGGTGGTTTTTTTTTGTTATACTCCAGCAGTTATGTCTCAAACTGACTGTCATGTAGATTTACTGGAAAGGCAGAAGTTGCACAGCCAAGATTTAACCAGTGTGTGGAAGCAGAGGTAAAAGTCCTGCTAAATGTTTTACTGCTGGTACCTAAATTTCTCTGTCGCCAGGATTGGTAAAACAGAGGTTAGACAATAGCCCTGTCGTGTACTTCCAGTCTACATCGTTCTTTACGGCACATTTTCTACCAACGTTAACACAGTACCAAAAATTGTTTGAACACATAGTAGTGAAGATTACAAGCGCAGGTAACCAGCAACAGCATTCATCATTTTGAATTATCTTTTTTTAGGGACTCTTTTGGTGTACAGCATACGCACGTGTGGACACACACACACACACACACACACACACACACACACACACACACATACACACACACAACACACACACACACACACACACACACACACACACACACACACACACACACACACACACACACACACACACACAAACACACATTTTCACTGTGGCAGAAAAAAAATCAATAATCCATCTAAGTAACCCAGCTATATGAATAGTTCAATGACTTTAAACTGCAACACCAGCCCTTGAACCGCACAGAAGAATTACAGGAATATGGAGGCTCGGCTCACGTGTACACGGAAGCAGTGCGCATGTACATAGGCATGTACACACGTCTGGTGGCTTTCAGAAGTAAGAACATACCAGTAAGCACCCAAGGCTTTACCATCGCACTGAGTTATGCTTTAGTGTAACACCTATTACGTCAATTCTTTGGCTGTTAATGGTGGTAGTGGTAGTGGTGATGCTGGTGGTGATGGTGATGGTATTTCTACTGGTGGTGGTGGTGGTGGTGGTGGTGAGTGTTCCCCTGCATAAACACCCCGTCTTATTCATCACACCTGGAATGACTGTGAGGGTGTACTCTCGGTAAAGAGTTTGCATGTGTGCCTGTTTTCAAATACCTCATCATGTTAAGCAACTGCACTTCAACTTCAGAGGGTTTTATTCAAAGAGGAGACAGCCCCGATATGGCCTCTGTGGTCGGCGGGGCTTTAAACAGCGAGACTGGATTGGATTGGTTTGGACATATTTCTTCCCTCTTTAAATGAAGGATACAGGTTGTTATGCTAGGACTGGAGCTTGTCATGGATGGAGACAATCTCAATACAACATTTCAGAACATAACAACATTTTCATGTAGGCCTTGGCACTTTGCTCACACCCAATAACTAGCATACGTTTTGGCCTGGGCTAGGCTCCTACACTAATTAGGTATGTCACTTATACACAATTCCACTCTCAGACACCTTCCTTAAACACACACACACAACTTAAAGAAGTCAAACACGCACAGAACTTGACATGACCTCATTAACTTCAAAACACAACGAGAATTTCACAAAGAACCCCGAAAGGTTTTGGAGTACAAGAAACCTAAGTTGAATCACCACGGAACTTGAGAAGCAGGCAGGCCAACACGGGAAAAGTCACGAGGCGAACAGACGAACAAAAACCTGTCAGAGACGTGCTTTGTTGGGAACTTGGGAAAAATAACAGGGACCAAAGGCCTACGTGACTATTTGCGACAACGCGTGTGGACAAAGCTTCTAACAATACACAAAGTTAACAAACCAAGTTAAGAAGGTGACACAACACAATACAAAAACGGGGAAGTTTCTTCCCCTCTTCTCCTCTTTCTTTTGTATAGACAGATCTGCAAAAAGTCTGGACGCCAACTGGAGAGAGTCAGATTCAATTGGTTGAAGTTGTCTCCCATCGTTAAGAACCAGAGTTATTGTTCTTTTTTTTCATTCGGATGAGACTCGAAACCGAGGCCCCGTGTGCGAATGCACGCAGAACATCTTGCGCACACGTTAAAACCCCGTTCCACCTTTCGGAAGAGTAGGCCATCGTGTGCCGGTAGAAACGGATGACAAAATTATAACAAACCAGCATGCACACAGGTGTCGTGTTTAGACACCATCCCTGAGGAAAAATCGGGGAGTTGGAGTCCCAGAGCGGCTCGGGGCTGTAGGTATATGGCAACGTTCTGGTGGCTCCTGCGACGGTACTGGAACCATTCGTATCGGTCAATGCCCTTCCAATGGATCATTCCAGTGCCGTGGAGAGGGGGGGTCTGCTGCATGGGTAACAGCTTGCCCTCCATACATACTTGCCCAGGCTTTGCGCTCTAAAGACTAGAGCGCAACTCCATAGTCTTCCGAGACTGATGGGTGCCTACTACTTTTCCTGTTCTGATCTCATCTGTTTTCTTCTTCTTCTTCCTCTTCTTCTTCTTTTTTGAGATCTACAAAAAGTTAAGAACTTGGCTGATTAACAGCTGAAAGAGAAAAAAAAGAACAATGGAAAGATCGATGGGCTAATCAGAGTTCACTCTAAACAAACAAAAAAAAACCAAGGGAATTTTCAATGACTGGTTACATGAACAAGGCAACAAAGAAAGGAAGTAGGTCCTTTAGAGCAGAGTAGAGAAAACAACACATACATAAAAACACAAATGTTGGATTTTGTTTTGCTCCTCAGCTAGAGTTGTCAGATTCATAAATGTAAAGATTTTCACATGGTCGTTTTTGCCAACAATAAAGATACCAATAATTCGACTTTTGGGATGGTGTCTAAACACACCAGTGTGCATACCATTCTTTGTATTTATTTCATCATCCACACAATGGCCTACTCTTCCAAAAGGCGGAACGTCGAACGGGTTTTAACGTGCGCACAAGATTCTGTCAGCGTGTTCGCACACGGGACCTCGGTTTACAGTCTCATCAGGACTTTCGGGAGAGCGGAGTCAGTACTGTCTGAACTCCAGGGGAAAATTCCTCTTGAACAGGTTCATCAGTAGTGGCTTGAACATGGGCCATTAGATCACAAGCACAGTGCTCTAACCATTAAGCTGT
>CM060340.1:24257711-24262711 GCA_030674155.1 Stramonita haemastoma
GTCTATCCAAGCATGGATTTTTAGGTAAAACCATCTCATACATTCAACTTATAGAATATAGTTCTTCAAGTTACATCATTATGAGACGAATCCGAAGCAATATCTGACAAATCTTCCAGACATGAAGTATATGGAGTGATAACATAAGTTGTTACACACACACACACACACACACACACACACACACACACACACACACACACACACACACACACACACATACACACACACACTCACATGCCACACACACATACACACACACACACACACACACACACACACACACACACACACACACACACACACACGCCAGCACGCACACACACACACAAATGCACATACATACACACAGGTTTACAAGTGGTTAGGAGTACTGATGTGTTAGTACATCAGTTTTTACATTTGAGGTGGGTATAAATTGCTTTCTTGAAAGTTTCTTTACTTTGGGATGTTTTCACGAACGTTGGCAGCATGTTCCAGAGTAGGCTACCTGAGTATGAAAGGCTTGATTTAAAGAGGTCGATTCTAGGTATTGGTAGTTGAATTTTGGTAGGATATCTGGAGGTCATATGAAATTTAGAATTGAGGGATTGTGGAGCATGTCCTGTCATAATTTTATGCATAAACATTCCTTTGTTTAGGGTAAGCATGTCTTTTAAGGGAAGAACCTCCAGTTTTGCATAGTCTGATGCACTTAAGGTAGATGATTTTAGAAGAACTGCTTTGAGCGCTCTTTTGTAACTGCTATTTAGAGGTTTGAGGGTATTGGCACTGGCTGTGTCAAATAGGGTAGAACAATAGTTGATTGAAGATAGAATGTAAGCATGTAGGAATAGTTTTCTGGCATGTGTGTTGATAAAGTGTTTGATTCTGCAAAGCTGGTATACATGTTTTGAAACTGTTTTTGATAATTTATTTATGTGTGCCATCCATGAAAGATTGTTGTCAATCACAATACCTAGAAGTTTATGGTTATCAACTTCCTCTATAGGTTCATTGTTTATAAATATGGGTGGAAGTCTAATTGTCATGTTTTGTCTCTTTTGTCTTGTTGTAATAAGCATGACTTTGGTTTTTTGTGGGTTTAGTGACATATGGTTATAATTGCACCATTTGCTTAGAGAATCTATGCTACTTTGTAATGAGGCAGATATTTGATTAAGATTGGCATTATTGGTATGAATTGTTGTGTCATCACAGAAAAGCTCACATGATTCTTTAATGTAGAGTGGAAGGTCGTTAACATATATAGAGAATAAAAGTGGACCTAGAACAGACCCTTGTGGTATCCCATATTTTACTGGTAGTGTAGATGATTTAATGTTATTGATTGAAATATATTGTTGTCTATTATGCAGGAATGATTTGATTAACTTCAGACCATTATCAGATATGCCATATAGCATTAGTTTTCGGCATAGTAGTTCATGGTCTATTACATCAAACGCCTTAGCAAAGTCAACAAAAAGGGTTCCACAATATTTGTTATCATTTATACTGTTGTGCCAAGAATCTACAATGTTAGTAAGAGCTGTGTGGCAAGAATGATTTTTCCTGAATCCTGATTGGTTATCAATTAAAAGACTATAATGTTCTAAATGATTGCTAAGGTGTTTGTGTATATGTTTTTCAAGTGGTTTGGATATAATTGATAAAACTGATATTGGCCTGTAATTACATGGTTTTGAAGAGTCACCAGATTTATGAAAAGGAATTACTTTGGCCAGTTTGAATTGTGATGGGAAGTGACATTTTCCAATACACAAGTTATAAACATAAGTGAGCGTCTCAGTTATAAAGGGAGCTGCCATTTTGAGAATTTTTCCATCCACACCATCTGGACCTTGACTTTTTGTTTGTTTTAAGCGTTGTAGGGATTGGTAAACTTCAGTTATGTTCAATGGTGGTATTTTCAAAGCTGAATTGATATTTTTGGATCCACAAAAGGTTTTTAGTTTTTCTAGGGAGTTTTGTGTAGCATTATTCTGTTTTATCAATGAGTCTGGCATGGTGGTAAAATAGCTATTTAGGTAATCAGGAGAAATATTCTGAATAGTGGAAGGTGAGGAAGATTTATTAGTTAGCTGGTTGATAGCTTTCCACATTGATCTTGAATTTTGTTTGGAAGAAGTAAGATTTTGAAAGTATTTTTGTTTACATGCTCGCTTCAAGGAATTTACTTTGTTTCTTTGTGCCTTGTATTCATCAAATTTTCCTGCCTTTAACAAGTTATCTCGATGCTGTGCTTCAGATAAAATTTCCTTTGTTATCCACTCAGGTTGTACTTTATGCCTTACTCTGTGGGTTTTAAAGGGAGCATGTTTATTATATATAGACATAAAAGTTTCAAGCCAGAGGGTCAAGGCTTCTTCGGGATCTGTCAAGTTGTAAACTTGAGGAGAGAGAGAGAGGGGAAGATAGACAGACAGACAGACAGAGACAGTCAGACAGACAGACAGACCGAAAGAGACAGAGACAGAGACGGTACGGAGACAGACAGAGACAAAAACAGACTGATCCAGCCCACTGAATCAGATTAATGTGTCAATCGTCACCGATCTCCTGCCGTGTGTATATCTCGACAAAACTCTACTCTACTCCAGACAGTTTCCCCAGAGGATTCACAAATCCTCAGTCCTTACGCTTCAGTGCCGCTGTATTAGCTAAGTTACCGAAGCGAAACGTCCTCTTCAGTTTAAAGATCTCCTCCTGTCTTGGGGCAGTGGGTCTTCCTCCTTCCTCGCCACAACACAAGTACTAGTGTTACTGACTGACTTGATCCAGGTTCCAAAAATTGCTTCTGATAAACTCACGAAAGATTTGTAACAGTGATATGGAGGGGGCAAAAAGTTATGATGTTATGAATGAATTGATAAGAAGGTGTCAGTAGAACTAGAACTAACCAGTCTGCCCTCCAGTCTGTATATATTTTCTTCTTATTTTTTATGACATGAGCTAATTGCCTTCCGTACAGCATCCACAGAAGCTGGTTTTAATTCCATAAATGTGATCTTGATGCTCATCTCTCTCTCTCTCTCTCTCTCTCTCTCTCTCTCTCTCTCTCTCTCTCTCTCTCTCTCTCTCTCTCTCTCTCTCTCTCTCTCTCTTTCTCTCGTCCCCCACATACACACACGCACGCAAACACACACACACATACACACACACACACACACACACAATATGCGAGCACACGCACGCGCACAAACACACACACAGTGCGTGCACACACACAAAGCGTGCGCGTGCGCACGAACACACACACACCACACACACACACACACACACACACACACAACACACACACACACACACACACAACACACGAGTGAGAAAGACAGAGACAGACAGACAGACAAAGAGAGAGACAGATAGTCAGACAAACAGACAGACAGACAGACAGAAGGGAGAATTGGATTCAGACAATAGGAATCAAAGAGAAAGACCAAACACGGACATGCAAAGAGAATTAAAGATTAACCAAAATCCAGAAAGACGGAGACAGAGAGGCAAAAGGGCACAAAAAGACTGGCATACAAAGAGACCCAGACAGAGAATGTTGAACAGACACTGACTGGCAAACATGCAACATAGACAAACCAGAAAAAGGCATAGCTACATACAGACAGTTGAGCATACCCTGAGACAGGAATATAAAAGAACATAAACGTGTATAAACACAGTTTAAAGGACAAGAGAGTTGTCCTTGGCGCATTTCTGTTATAAAAGGTAGTTCTGTCTGAGGAACAAATACACATGCAATCATAAAAAAAATGGGGATAAAGTATGTGACGCTGCATTTGTGGCGACGTGCTCTCCCCGGCCAGTAGCCCGAATTTCACGCACAGAAATCTGCTGAGACTGAAAGTGGTGTACAAACTTTATTATAATACGATACAAACCGACAGGCACTAAGACGTAAACCGAGAGATACAAAGACACAGAGACACATTGACAAATCAACATGAGATTAGAAACACAGACACACAGACAGGACAGCCTCAGTCTGTTACACATTTCAGCTGAAAAACACACAGCGAGAACAATGACCAAACTGATCAAAGGGAGGGAACTACGTTGTTATCAGCGCAAGAATTCCACGTAGCTGGACCCTGATTTTTGACACTGGTCACGCTATATACGAGCTTGCGAACTTCATAGGCACGTTTGCTTGGTTAGTTGGTTGGTTGAATGGTTGGTTGGTTGGTTCATTCCGTCGTTCGTTTTATTCGTTTGTTTTTTCGGTCAGTTGGTACTGGTGCGTTGTTGGGTGATTGGTTGCTTGCTTCCTTCCTTACTTCCTTTTTTTGTTTTGTTTTGTTTTGTTTTTCTTTGTTTTGTTTTTGTTTGTTTTCCTTTATTCAAATCAAAATTATCATTGATTCTTACTTCTTATTTTCGTTTCTGAATGAGTGACTTTTTATAACATTACCTTAATATTGTATCTCTGTGTTATTTCTTGCCTGTTGTTTGATACTTGGTATGGTTCCTTACTTTTGGTATTTGGATCATTATAATTGTTGTTGTGTAGTTGTGGCTATTATTATTATTTTTTTATCTTAATGTTATCCCTGAAAAGGGCGGGGACTGAATGTAAAAAAGCACACGAGTGCTTATCTACTATCCTCGAATAAAAGAATTTTGCCTTGCCTTGCCTTGCCTTGCTAGTTGGTTAGCTAAACTACAGCAGTCGGTTGACTGGTTGATTGGTTGTTTGATTGCTTGCTCGGTTGCATGCTTTGCTTTGTATTCGTTTGAAAGTTCATTAGACTGCCGAAGTTATGTAAGTAGCCATGTTAAAGTTACGAGCGCACGCGCACGCGCACGCACACAGACAGGTATGCACGCGTGTGCACATGTGCATATGCATTTAACTGCATGCATATACGTAAACATGCACACGAACACACAGAGACTAGAGCGCGCACACGCACGCACACACGCACACACACACGCACGCACACCTCTATGTATCATATAGTAGCTTAAAACTGCATGCATGT
>CM060340.1:24282711-24290211 GCA_030674155.1 Stramonita haemastoma
CCCAACATCCACACGTTTTTCCAGCCATTAGGCCCTACCTCTTCGAGTGTTGAGTGAGGGAGAGAGAAGGATCATGTGGGGAGGGGAGGGGTAGGAGGTAGGAGGGGGAGAGGGGGGGGAGGTTAGGTGGCATAGGGTGAGGGTTAAAAGTTTGGTGCTTTTTTTGAGGGAAGTCACCTTGAGTGTGGAATGTTTACCTTGAAAAGTTTGGAATGGTTAGGGGATGTCATATATATAATTATATATATGTTTCTGTGTGTATAAATATATATATCAATTACATATTATACGTATATATAATATGTATTGATATAATTGTAAAGATATATACACAATATTCAATAATTATCATAATGCATATTGTGTGTGTATGTGTGTGTGTGTGTAAAAATTATCAGTCCTGTAGAATGCGCGCTTACTCACGCTTGCGCGCGCGCACACACACACACACACACACACACGCGCGCGCGCGCGCGTGCACACACGCACACGCATACACACACACATATTGTGCACCGGTGGGAACGGATGACAAAATTTATCTAACAGCTTGCACACGGGGACCATGATAATGTTAAAAACCACACGAGTCCTTATTCTATTATCCAGGAAATTAAAAAATTAAAGTGCAATATAAAGCCCTTTTTAGTCACAGCAAACTGTTATGGAGAATTCCACTGCTCTCCCTGTAACGGATGAGTACCCTTGGCTGTAGCACCACCCACTTAAGGACAGAGTTTTTCTTGTGTGCAGTGTATGTTTTCTTCTGCTTTCTCTCTGAACACTATTGGTAAGAATAACTCTGTTGTTGCTGTCATGGGTTCATTAACTTATGTGTTTAATGTATGTTAGATACAGACCCTTCAGTTGCTGTCTCATTCCAAACAGTATCACTGAGAATACCATTCTCAGTGTAGAGGATGGTGGAAATCCCATCTTATCTATATTTGTCCGTCGTGTTCCACGATGACCTCCAAAACAGTAGAGGAGGCAGCTGCTGTTTCGGAAATTGGGCAGAAATTTGGTTATAGTGGAGATGCCTTGCCCACAGTGCCCACTCTCTAGGTCAAGAGGGCATAAGGATAGTCAGCGTTGGAGATGTTCTCCAAAGGCCAACTAGCCCCCTGAGCTGCAGCACATAAGGACTGTGCAAGTCAGCCTCCTAGTCAGAGAGTTATCGTCGACCACTAAAAGACTAAGCTGTAAAATGGAATTCCATGAGTGGGGAAGCCACTGATCATACAGCCTCTCACTTTGCTGTTGCCCCCAGCATAAATGGTTTAATCGAGAAGTGTGATAAAGCCCAGGCGCTGAAGGCACGTATATGAAAATGGAGTATTGTAACACAGACTTACAGACAGAGGCATCAAGGGATGCTAGAAGAAACAACAGGGTAACACAGTCACTGAAGCTTTACACTGTGATCATTCAGAACATTTATCAACACCAGCTTGTCTGTTGCTTGTCACTTTTATTTGTGGTCATCACTGGGCATCAAACAACACTGTGTACAAGTCTGGACATACATACACATCAATGGGGTTTTCATCCAATGTAAAAAAAAAAAAAAGCCAGCAACAACAACAACAAACCGTAAGGTCATCAATTCTGCAGAAATAATACCTAAGGATGAGGATGTCACAAACCATAATCAAAAGTAGGGCAGCTGTCCACTGATAGGGAACCCAAGTAACTAAGAAATACATGTATGCAAATCTTCACACTAGAAAACAGCAACAGCCCATAATACATTAATAGTCTCAGTTATCAGAATGTACACAAGGACTTCAAAAAACAAAAAATCCCAGGGCTGAGCATGACTGTCGACAAAATAACAAGCTGTTCTTAGCAACAGCCATATCATTATGGAAACCACCTAGATATATTTACTTTAAATAGATCGTATAAATACTCTAAATAGAACAATAAAGCCTTTAGGATACATACTTTCTTCTGTCAATCTTGAACACAATGTCGGTTCCATGTGACACTTTCAAATCCAGATTCAAAACGCACTTATTTCCTACCTGAGGCTTTCCCCTCACATCTGTCCCTACTTTTCAACAACCCCCTTCATCTCCACCACCCTACCTAAGCGTGTTGCGTGCACGCGTGAGTGCGTGTGTGCGTATGCGTGCGTGCGCATGTGCATGAATTGAATGTCTGTTAATTCTGATGGTTGTGAAAAGTTGCATGTGTATAAATGATTTGAACGCAAGTGCTTTGACTTGTTTGCTTTACAAGATTCACACACGCACGAATACAACACACACACACACACACACACACACACACACACACACACACACACACACACACACACACACACACACACACACATCGGATGAGCAAGTTACGTGTATGGCGGTGTGCGTGTGTGTTCTACATCTGCTACACCGTACATGAGCATGAAGATACAACACTGACTTCTCGAACTGCTACATATCCTCTTTGTTACGAAAATAGTGTAGACACTTTCTTTTCATCATATGCATCATTACCTTTCGGAAGAGCAGGCCATCGTGTGCTGGTAGGAGCAGATGACAAATTATTATTTTAAAAAACCCATCATGCAGACAGGTGTTGTGTTTAGACACCATCCCTGAGAAAAAATCGGGGAGTTGGAGTCCCCAGGGCGGTTCGGGGCTGTATATGGCAACGTTCTGGCGGCTCCTGCGACGGTACTGGAACCATTCGTATCGGCGACTGCCTTTACAATGGACCATTCTAGTGGCGTGGAGAGGGGGGGGGGGGGGGGGGTCTGCTGTATAGGTAACAGCTTGCCCTCCATACTTACTTACCCAGGCTTTGCGCTCTAAAGACTCACTCACTCACTCACTCAGTCCCATGTCCCAAAGGACGTAGGGGGGACATGAGAGAAGACGCAACAGAGATCTTTTTCCATGCTTCACGATCCTGTGTGGCTAATAGGAGGTGTTGCAGGGGTTGGGCGGTCCAGTCTTTGATGTTGTCAACCCATGATTTCTTTTGGCGGCCTCTTCTTCTCTTGCCCTCGACTGTTCCTTGCAGGATGGTTTTTGCTAGGGTGTTGTGTCTTGTGGTGTGACCAAACCACATCAGCTTTCTCCTCTTTATGGTGGAGAGCAAAGGCTCTTGGGGGCCCACACGCTTTTTGATTTCTTCTTTCACGTAGTTATTGGTCTTGTGTTCTTTGTATGATATTTTGAGGAGTCTTCTGTGGCACTTGTTCTCGAATGCTTGGATCCTCCTCTCTAACTCTGCTGTCAGAGTCCATGATTCACAGCCATATAGGAGGATAGATATCACGAGGGATTTGTAAAGGTGGTATTTGGTGCAGAAGCTGATGTTGTTGCTTCTGATGATCTTCTCGAGTCTGACTAGAGCAGATGTTGCTGTTGCAATGCAAGCTTTCACTTCATTGTTTGATGTGCCATCTTTTGTTAGGATGGAGCCTAAGTATTTGAATTGGCTCACCTCTTCTAGTATTTCTCCATTCATCTTTATTTCCGTGATGTCATTACTTGCGCTGTTGACCATGATCTTTGATTTCTCTGTACTGACCTCCATGCCGTATGGATCTCGCTCGATCTGTTAGACTGTCTGTGAGGATTTGCAGTTCTTGTTTGCTGCTGCCCATGGAGGTCAATGTCATCTGCAAATCTGAGGTTGCAAAGGGGTCTTCCACCAATGGAGATGGAAGTGTGGTGGTTTTGCAGTCTAAAGACTAGAGCGCACAAAACTGGCAGTGGTGGGGTTTTTTTTTTTTGGGGGGGTCGGTGTTTCATGTTCAGTTTTTCCAAGTATGTTATAGTATACAAGATATTCTATTGTTTATACTGTGTATATAATATCTGCTAAGAAGTTTTTTTTAGCGGATCTTTCACCATATAATCATGACTTTATGCAGTGTTTGGAGCCTAGGGCTCTTGCTTTGGATTTTTCATGGTTTTTACAGTCAACTGGTTGTTGCGATGAAGTGCAGGATATTTAATTAACCTTTTTTTCCTTTCTCGGCTGGACTTCCGAGGTTCATCAGTGGTGAGATTTTTTGCATGCAAACCATTTGTTGTTTCCACATTAAGATAGCCACATTCCGACTTCATGGTGGAGAGTTGATTTTAAGAAGTATATCTCATGCTCAGGATTATGTACATAGGAATGCAGGAAGGGAGATAAGGCTCTGGCAGGTTTGCAGTTTGTTGACTTGGGAAATGCTAAAATCCCATATCCGTCAGCGAAGCAGAGATTCAAACCTCCAACTATGTATAATAATGATTTTTCATATGGAACAGAGATAAGTCCATATTAATGACCAAAGAAAATAGAAAAATCAAAAACTAAAAAAAAAAATCTTCTGGATATGCAACTTTGGTAGCGTTCAGAACCAAGGGAAGTAACTCAGCAGTAATGATTCCGCGCTAGTTGGATAAGTTTCTCCCCTTTGTCCATTTTCGGAGATTAAAAATACGCCTCACTCCCCTACGACAACATAGATTATGGGACACCTTTACCTTTTACTAACCTGTATAACTTTAAAAATATATGTTTTTCTGCAAACCGTTTTGTATTGCTTTGAAACATTTTGTGTTATTTTCATGCTCTTTCTTGTAATCTGGAAGTGATTGATTAAAGCAGAATGGCTGACTGTGCTCATCATGGGGATGTATTACACACAGCAAGAATATTGATGGTTAAGACATTTATTATTCACTAAGCTCTTTTGCAGATAGGCAAAATTTGATGGAATGATATGAAGTAGGATAATGAGGAAAATAGGCTATTTTGGACTTAGCTTATTTTTACTGAACGAAGCCACATAATTATCAATGGTAAGGTATTTGTTTATTTATTTATTTATTTATTCATTTTATATCGAGGATAATGGAATAAGCAATCATATGCTTTTTTTTACATCCAGTCCCAGTAAAGTGTGCATGCAGTTTTGTTAATGTCATCTGTTCCCACCGGCACGCGATGGCCTACTCTTACGAAAAGCGGCACAGGATTTAACGTGTGCGCAAGATGTTCTGCGTACAGATGTTCAGATGGTTAAGTTATAAATTATTGATTAATTGCCTGATGTGGGACAACAAAGTAAGTAGGCTATAGACTACATCAAAGTATATGAAATTAGAATCTCAGACATCAATTATTCAGGTTTGGAGATCATAATTGAGGTTTTTTTGTTCTTTGCATGTAATCTTCTTTGGGGTGGGGGTTGTTTTGTTTTGTTTGCTTTGTTTGTTTAGTTTAGTTTTTTTGTTTTTGTGTGGGTTTTTTTTCGGGGGGGAGGGGGGGGGGGGGGTCCTCGACAACAGCTCAATGGTCACCGATGGCGAGATTTATTTTGTGTACGCGACCATTTACCCACCAACCATTTTGGTGGCCGCATTGCGACTTCGGGGATGATGTCTACACATGACACCAGTCTTCACACGCATGATGTCTACACATGACACCAGTCTTCACACGCATGATGTTACACATGACACCAGTCTTCACACGCTGATGTCTACACATGACACCAGTCTTCACGCATGATGTCTAAACATGACACCAGTCCAGTCTTTATACTTTTAAAACAAAAAAAATTGTCATCCGTCCCGCCTGGCACTCAGTGGCCTACTCTTTAAAAAGGAGGAGTGGGTTTTAATATGTGCTCAAGATGTTTGCGTTTGTACACGGGACCTTGATTATTTTTCTTACGCCTTATCCGAGTGGAGTCGGTGCCGATGTTAACTCCAGGGTCAAGGAAAAATCCCCGCAAATGGGCATCTGGGTGGTGGCTCAAACCCAGGCCATCAGATCATGAGGTGCTAGGTATGAATTGAAAATTGATTCATCGAAACAGATTTCTTTTGTTTTTACAACTATATTCACATGCTAATGTGCATGCCCAGGTATGTAATTCATGAACACATACACTGATCAATCATTAAGCTACTAGGTATACATTTCATAATACTATTGGAGTTTCATATGTGCTTCAAAACTTTATACAAGGTATAAAAGTTATGGGTTTTACTTCTTTGATCGAAAGATGTGAGGATTATTTTGTTGATGAAGATGGTGTGTGTGTGTGTGTGTGTTTTGTGTGTGTGTGTGTGTGTGTGTGTGTGTGTGTGTGTGTGTGTGTGGGTGTGTGTGTGTGTGTGTGTGTTGGTGGGAAAACTCCTTAGCCTTACAGAAGATCTCTGACATTGAAACTGTAATATCGGTATTGTGCATGATTGCAATATAAATTTCAAGTTTTTACTGGTTCAGTTTTTTCGCTTTACAACTTTTGTTGTCATTCTCAACTTGAGCTGGTACGAAAATATATGGATAAATAAAATAAGGGAATCGATAAACCTGGTTTTACCTCACCTATCCCATAGTCTAACACTGTAGACTACTGGGGCACCACTGAAGATTTTGCAACCAACAAACACACACAGACAAATCACCAAAAAAAAAGAACAAAAAACAACCCCCCCCCACCCCTCCAAAAAAAAAAGAAAAAGAAAGAAAAGAAGAGCCAACCCCAAACAAAATCCCCTAAAGCATCAACACCAACTCTAACCAAGACACAAAACACAGAAATTTTCGACACAAACGATGTGCCATACCAGATCTGAATCACTCCTTTCAACTCATTTTCCAATATTAGGCTGGGGAATGAACCTCCTCTCAACACTGAATTATTTCCCTTTAGCGGCTAGTCTCTACAGAGTTGCCTTCCTTGGTGGAGCGTGTCACGGGAGGTCAGCACTGGCATTCAATGCAGGAAGCTGATTGGCTGGCTGGTGTTTGATGGCGGAGTGATTTGGCGGATCAGCTGGCAGTGTTGATCATGTGATTACCTCCCCGCTCACCCCTCCTCTTCTGATCTGATCCTGGGAACTGGCCAGGGGGGGTGGGGATTTGGGGGTGTGGGGTGTGTGTGTGTGTGGGGGGGGGGGGGGGGGGGCAGGGGAAGAGGAGGGGAGGGAGCTGCTCGTTCTGTTGATTGGCGTGAGATGGAGGAGGATGGTGCTGGATGTGTGACTCACAGCATTTACACAGAAACTCAGCCTCTGTCTTTTGTCTGTTTGGCCTAGTTATAGTATGCTGAAGGGATTCGCCTGTGTGGCTTTGATTGGTGCTTTCATTGGGTTTCTCAGTAAACAATAATTATTATTATGATTTGGTCAGTTTGAATGGGACTGAGATGATGATGTGGCAATAATTATTCACATTTTTTGTGCTAGCCTCTCTCTCTCTCTCTCCTCTCTCTTTCTCTCTCTCTCTTCTCTCTCTCTCTCTCTCTCTCTCTCTCTCTCTTCTCTCTCTCTCTCTCTCTCTCTCTCTCAGTGCTGACTCTACTTCCCCAAAAGTCCTTCAGATGAGACTTTAAACCGAAGCCCGTGTGCGAACGCACGCAGAACATCTTCCGCACACTAAATCCCGTTCCACTTTTCGTAAGAGTAAGCCATCGTGTGCCGGTGGGAACAGATGACATTTACAAAACTGCATACACATGGGGACTGAATGTAGAAA
>CM060340.1:24295211-24320211 GCA_030674155.1 Stramonita haemastoma
GGGCCCGCCCCCCCCCCCCCCCCCTTTACACTGTTCCCTTGTGAATGAGCATCTTGATCCTGCTTATCACGTAAACCTTGACATCTCTCTCTCTCTCTCTCTCTCTCCTCTCTCTCTCCTCTCTCTCTCTCTCTCCTCTCCTCTCTCTCTCTCTCTCTCTCCTCTCTCTCTCTCCTGAGGGCCGGATGAAAAAAAAATGTGGATGCTTACTCTGTTACCCTTGGAAAATAAAGATTATTCATTCATTCTCTCTGTCTCTGTCTGTCTCTGTCTGTCTCTGCTCTCTGTCTATCTGTCTGTCTGTCTGTCTGTTCTCTGTCTATCTGTCTGTCTGTCTGTCTGTCTCTCTCTCTCTGTCTCTGTCTCTTCTCTCTCTCTCTCTCTCTCTCTCTCTCTTTATTGTGACTTCTGATTTTTGTCTTCTGAAGAGTGCATTTATTACTTATCATATATGAGTATCCTTTATTCTTGTGTGTTGTTTGGTATGCGTAAAGTTTATTGTTTAGTATATTTTCAATTGATGTATCCCTGAAAAGGGCGGGGATGGATGTAAAAAGCACAGAGTGCTTATCTTTATCTCGAATAAGACTTTGCCTTGCCTTGCCTTGCCTTGCCTTGCCTTGCCTTGCTCTCTCTCTCTTCTTCTCTCTCTCTCTCTCTCTCTCTCTCTCTCTCTCTCTCTCTCTCTCTCTCTCTCTCTCTCTCTCTCTCTCTCTCTCTCTCTCTCTCTCTCTCTCTCTCTCTCGTGGACATCAGAGGCAGATTCGTTGTTGTGACTACTGGGACAAGAACACCCCAACCCTCCTCCCTCTCTCCCCAAACCATTATGGACAGAGGAAGTGGTCAGTATCTTCAGATCGCCGAATGACCTCAAGTGGACAACTCATTACCGTCCCTGTCTCCCAGAGGGGAAGGAAACTGGTCATTGGGGGGCCAGATTGATGCCACGCCTGAATAATTCTCTCCCCTGTCCAGTCTGTTCAATTTCCGTTTCACTGGACAATGTTGGGGAGTTGGTTACTTTTTCCTTTGGTTTTTTTTTTTTTTGTGTTTTTCTTGTTGCTGAGTTTTTTTTTTTTTTCTCAGGGGGGGGGGGGGGGGGGGGTTAAGCAACTTGAAAGTGGTTTCAGACCAATCGACTTTCTTCCAAGGGTCTATGAAATCATGGGTTCGAATCACTGTATGCAGCGTCTGGTGAATGAAGGCGAGGATTTTTATGATCGTCCAGGTCAACTTCAAGTGCAGACCTGCAAGTGCCTTATATTCCGTCGTGTATAATTTATACACGTGGTGAAGATCAAATATGCGCATTAAAGATCCTGTAATTCACATTAATGCTCGGTGGGTTTCGGAAACGCAAATATACCCAGAAAATATCCCTGAAGTCGGTGTGCGGCTAGCTTCATAGTGGACAAAGAACGGTCAAAAGCGCAAAATCTCATCATTGGAGAACCTTAGAGCTCTAACCAAGGAATGTAAAAAGAAAGTTGTGTATGGTCATTCTGGCTGGAAAAAAATGTTTTTGCTCTGAGTGTTGAATCTAGCAAGTTTGTCGGAAGGAAAGCTGGTAAAGTGTACGCATATAAAACGCAGCAGTACCCATACTAATTATCATAATATACCACAGTCTGATGCATCACAGCAAAGTGCAGGGCCGCCACCGCATGCACACACACAAAAAACGCACACACAAACACAAGCGTACGCATGCAAGCGCGCTCGCATACACACCCTTCTCCTAAAAAAAATATCGCGTGTTTATCGAAAAGTTGTGACAAAGGACCGGTTTGAGTTCCGTCCTACCCCAATTTTTGCACAGTTACAGATCCCATGGCTCCAAGGGATTGCGGTACTGTTTGCAGACACACTTTACCAGCATCTTTGATATGCGTGGACGCCTAAGATGTGGCGACACCACAGCTCACAAGAAGCCAGCCTGGCTTGAATCTAGCAAGTTTGTTGGAAGATAAGCTGGTACAGTGTACGCATATAAAACGTAGTGGTACCCATATCAATTATCATATTATACCATAGTATGATGCACCACAGCAAAATGCAGGGCCGTTGCGCATGCGCACGGACACAAAAAGACGCTTCAGTTTTGCTAAGAAAAAACACTTTAGAGTTGAAGTGCCAATTATATTTCACTGATCTCACAGAGAGCAGAAGAAGACAGACAGACAGACAGAGACAGAGACAGAAAGACAGACAGAACAGACAGAGACAGAGAAAGAGAGGAGGGAGGGAGGGGAGGGGAACCTTATGGGGTAAGGATTACTCTGGGAAATGTCTACTTATTTGTCAGCTTTGAAAACGAGGAAACCTCGTTTCTATCACAACACACACACACACACACGTTATACGATCGCTCCCCAGCCCCAATCTTCTAAACTCATCAAAAGTTCAGGCAATGTTTTCCACTGACCAATCTTGAGGCAGATCGATCGCGATAGATTGATCACTATCCAGCCCGTCCCTGGCTAGTCACCCAGGAAACAGATCAATAGATTGATCCCTGCCTCCCCCCCCCCCCCCTTAGTCACCTAGGAAACATCAATAGATTGACCGCTGTCCCTTCAGATCAATACATTGATCACCGTCTTCCTAGCCAGTGAGCCAGAAGACAGATCAATAGATAGATCCCTGCCCCCCTCCCCCCTTAGTCACCCAGGAAACATCAATAGATTGATCACTGTCCCTTCAGATCAATAGATCGATCACTGTCTTCCTATCCAGTAAATCAGAAGACAGATCGATATATTGATCACTTCCCCACTTCTATCCATTCCGCCAGAAGACAGATCAATAGGATCAATCGTCCCCTCTCCGTACCCCCAAACCCAGAGATCAGACCAATAGATCGATCGCTACCCCTCTGATCAGTCACCAGAAGACAGATCGATAGTCAACCACTGTCTCCCCCTCCTTCCCTAGCCAGTCAGCCAGCATGAAAAGATCAAATAGATCGATCGTTGCTGTGGACCAAGTTGCTTTGGGGACATGCACACGGAAACTTTTTTTTTTCTTAGTACCGACTGTGTGCAGTTGTGTGTCAGTTTGTACGTGAAAGCTAGCATCACTGGGGTGTGCAATTTTTAGATAAGACAGAATGGTATACAGTTTGTGATCATTCTGAGCAGAGAGAGAGAGAGAGAGAGAGAGAGAGAGAGAGAGAGAGAGAGGAGAGAGAGAGGAGGAGAAGAGAGAGAGAGAGAGAGAGAAGAGGAGAGAGAGAGAGAAAAGAGACGAGAGAGGAGAAGAGAAGAGAGAGAAGGAGAGGAGGGGAGAGAGAGAGCAACGATAATCAGATATACATGGAGAATAGGGGAAGAAAAAATCAAGTAGGCAAACAAAACAAAACAACAACCAAAGAAACAAACAACGAAACAAAACCGTAGAACCCAAATAAAACACAGAAGAACTCATAGAGACACTGACTGATTGATTATTGACTGACTTATTGACTGACTTATTGACTGACTTATTGACTGACTGACTGACTGACGGACTGACTGACTAACAATTCTATTGTCCAAAAGCGCCTTTGCTGCTGCCCGAACTTGAGAATATTTTTGAAAAAAATGACAACCAAAAATTGCGTGACAAACCATGATTTAAAGCAAAATAGATAACACCAAAAAAAAGCAGTACAAGCAACCAAGGAAACAAATATCAAAAGAAATAAGGTGTAAAAAATGTTTGTAAAAACCCAAACAAACTCAAGAAGCTCGATGGGGAAAAATTTGAACCCCCATTCAGATTTTGAATCGTTTAAAAAAAAAAAAGGGCCGAGTTTTGTTGAAGTGTTCTAAAAAACTTAATGTCGGGCATATAAGCTTGGAAATGTCGCGCATGCGCATGCACACAACCGCAATTTCTGTTCCGGTTTCCCCGTATTCTTAAAGAAAAGAAAGAAACATAAACAGAGAAAACCCCCCAAAAAAACAAACAACAAAACCCAACACAAACAAACAACAACAAAACAAAACACATAAAAACCCTGGCATAGAAATCCAAGGCAATGGCATTAAAGTTTACAGACCCTGGACAAATCAATAGGCACAGGACGTTTACAGCAAGGGGAAAAGCATTCCAAAACGTTGGATTATTTACAACCTCAACATTTGCACCAAGGAAACCACACTGTAATACAGGCTGGTGGAGAGATGGAAAATGACAGAAGCAACAGGGTTCGAGGAGTTACAAATAATTGTTTTGATAGACAGAAAAGAAACAGCGATTATATAGAAGAAAGGAAAAATAATGCTATAATTATCAGAACAACAAAGGATATGCTAATTCTGTTTATATGAAAGGACTATCCCCGAAGTCGGCTACCTTCATGGTAGGTAAAAAGGGTTGCATACGCAAAATCTACATTGGTGAACTCAGAGCTTTAACCAAAGGACCCACAAAGAAGAAGAAGAAGAAGAAGAGAGAAGAAGAAGAGAGAAGAAGAAGAAGAAGAAGAAGAAGAGAAGAAGAGAAGAAGAAGAAGAAGAAGAAAGAAGAAGAAGAGAGAAGAGAGAAATGAAGAAGATGCATAGAGAACTGATCTCATGATCATGAATAAGAAATAATGCGATCATCAATCGAATTATGTGATTTAAAAAAAAAAATTTACTGCGCTTTTGTCATAAATGAAAAAAAAAATGAGTTGACTGAAAATGGCAAGGAACGTTTTGTTGTTAAGAACGTGGCTGGGCATTTCCCAGATTAACATATTGAGTCAATCAGAATATGCACTTTGACTCATTCATCCCACCTTGGAACACACTGTGAGGCCACAAGCAAACACTAGAGGAGAAGTTTGTGTGTGTGTGTGAGACTCTATGTTTTAGCGCCTCGCACTATATGCAGCCACATAGGTAACTGCACGACATTCATATGTGTATTTGTAAGACAGAATCAGACGCACATGAAATAGGCCTCTTTCTTTTTCTTTCTCCTTTCGTTATCTCTGTCTCTGTTCTTCTGTCTGTTCGTCTGTTTTATTTTTGTCTAATTTGTCTTTTTTAATCTGTCTGTCGTGTCTGTCTGTCTGTCTGTCTGTCTTTTTCTCTGTTTTCCCCTCTGTGTCTCTCTGTCTCTCTCTAGGTCATCCTAGGTTTGCAATAGCTAAAAATAAGATAAATGGTATTATTTTCTCTCAGAGATAATGTGTCTGGAAATTTCCGTGTGAAACTTAATCAAAGAGCATCAAAACTTCTTTTCTTCTGTCAAGGAAAAAAGCAGGATCCAACTACTAAGGTAAGTTGTCTCAAAAATCCCCTGTACGAAATGAAAAGACAAAATCCTGATGATGTCCATCATTATTTTCAGCCTCCCAACTTCAGTCAAGCAAAAGAGAAGAAGATTCCCAAACACACTGAGTTGTGTTATACTGGCACAAGGTTTATTTTTGTTGCATATTATGATGTTTCCATTGATTGAAGGATTAAATGATTGATTGAAAAGATTGATGATTGATGGAGTGATGGGATGATCCACTGAGTTAGTTGTTTGCTGTCTGAAAGTTTGAGAAAGGAAAAACAACAAAGATGACAGAGGTACAGAAAATGAGAGAGAGGGGGGGGGGGGGGGGGGAGCAGGAGAGAGAAGAGAGAAAGAGAGAAGAGAAGAGACAGAGAAGAGACAGAGAGAGAGACGACAGAGTGAGAGAGATAGATAGAAGACAGAGACAGAGACAGACAGAAGAAGAGACAGGAGAGAAAAGGGAGACAGAAAGGAGAGAGAGAGAGAAAAAGGAGGGGGGGAGAGGGAGAGAGAGAGAGAGAGGGAGAGAGAGAGACAGAGAGAGAGAGACATAGACAACATAGACAGACAGACAAACAGACACAGAAATAGAGACAGAGAAGAGACTGGTAACTGCAAAGGAGAGACAAGACTTAAAAATAAATTTCTTAAACAAGTTGTAAACTAAACACTAAACTCATTATAAAATATTGGTAACATGGAATGTACCAATGCATGCCTTGAACATAACTACAAACCATTGTGCTTAACTGACTACAAACCATATGTGCCTTAACAAAATACATAACCATGTATGCCTTAACAAAACACAAACCACCTGTGGCCTTAACATAACTACAAACCATGTGTGCCTTAACATTTTTACAAACTTATTTTCTTATGCTGTCAAAAACTCTTTGTAATTAAGGCACAAAAACTGGTTGCCATAGAACAAATGAAGCCATGGCGTGTTTCAGTGATTTTAATCCCCAGTCCATTTTCCACACCACTGCCTCTTGCAATGCCCACGGCAGTGGTTCTCTCCCATCCGGATGTTTTGAGAGTGATCTACCGTAGCGGATCTTTTGTGTGGGAAAGAAGAGAAGCCAGCATGTGACGGAAATGCATTGAGAAACGTGACAAAACAAAAGCTTGGAAACCATGCAGATGAAACTGCCAGTCAGCAATGTGGGTTTTGTTTGCAGCCCTCGCTGTGTCCTCCATGGATTGGGTAGTCAGTTCACAATGCCATCTCCCCTCACCTTTCCTCCTCGCTGCTGTCACGCCATGTCCATCCCATTTTTGCCATGATCAGTGTGTTTGTAGCCACTAATATTCAGGCTTTTTTGTGTGGGTTGGAGGGTCAGGGGTGGTGGGGTTGGGGGGCAAAGGGCAGGAGGAGGCAAAGGGGAAGTAGGGGGGTAGGTTGGTGAGTCAATCATACAAATAGGACGTTTTCATAGTCTCTTTTCCACTTTCTATTTTATTCTATTCCATCATTAACTCATTAATCATTCTTTACGCACATGAAGTTCTGAAAGTGGTTATTGGCAGCCATATAATATAAAAAAAATTTGGGACTCTTTCAACTTAGTATGGTTGACTGGGGGCTGTAATATGGTGGTCTCCTAAATGTAACATTCTGCAAAAGGCGGATTTCAAGTGACTCGTGGTTTTTTTCCTGTTTGTGCTGTAATCCTCTTTGGCCCTTGCCCCATTCATTGGACTGTGAGTGGTGGTCTGGGTGTTAGTCTTTCAGATAAAAGATAAACTGAGGTTTTGTGTGCAATACTCATTAAGTGCAGGTAAAATACCCATGGCAACAAGAGAGTTGTCCTGGCAAAACTCTGTAGGAAAAAGGCCACTCTGAGAGGAAACGAAAAAAAGGAAGGTGCTGCTCTTGTGGCCATGTGCTCTCCCTGGGAGACCAGCCCAAATTTCATGCAGATATATCTGCGGGACTTACATAAGTGAGAAATACAATACAAAAGGCTTTGAGTTCTTTGAATGTCTTTGAAGAAACAAAAATAAAAATCAACGATTTTTTTGTTCTTTTTTGGGTAGACTTGTGAAGGGAGAAAACTGTCAACATCTTTGCCTTAAGTTTATTTCAGTGGATAATGATCTAGTTGAAAGGGGCGACCAACTTTTCTTCCAAACCCTAGGGTTGGGAAGGTCAGGCAAAACAGATCCCAAGTAGATCATCTGTCAATGTAAGTGTACGTCTCAAGCAAACCAAGGCTTCAGGTTTGACTGGACTGTTGGAAATAGGTCCTGTTCTATCCCAAACAGACAGCTTGAATCCTCCATCCAATCAATGCTGTGTTTGAAGCTTACTATCAGGGTGTGAGGGCAAATGTGTGTGTTGTCTACAAAGCCTCCCAGGTTACAGTCTTTGCACACTTTTCAAACATTGCATGTGACAGTCGTCATTTCTCATGCTGACAGGTCTGAACAATGAATTCAATAGTTTTCTGAACCACAGGGTTGGAAAGGATTTTGTGTGGGTGTTTTATCGAACCTAGTACTGAACTGTGTAGGAAGCAAGAAGTCTCTGCTCCTTCCCTTTTGAACTCGAACTTTTACCCACCTGTCATTAGACTTTGAGCAATGGTCTGGGTGCCTAGTGTTTTACAAGAACATAAACGGAGGTCTGTATCATAATAATATTTTAACACATGAAAGAACCTGGCAACAAAAATTTGTCCATTGCAAAGTTCTTTAATGACATGCCCTTTGATGTGGAAGCAAATACATATAGAAATAATAATGAGAAATGGAAGCTCTCTGTTTGTGGTGGCATACTTTCCGTGGGAATGCATTCTTAATTTTCAGGCACAGAAAGACATAAAGATGAGTTATCAAGCTCAGAAAAATGTGTGTGTGTGTGTGTGTGTGTGTGTGTGTGTGTGTGTGTGTGTGTGTGTGTGTGTGTGTGTGTGTGTGTGTGTGTGTGTGTGTGTGTGTGCACCCCTTGAGGGCTGGATGATAAACTTTCTGTTCCTTAAATCTATTACCTTCATGAAACAGAATTGTTTATGTGTGTGCGTGGGCGTGTGCATGCACGCGTGTGTGTATGTGTGTGTGGGGTGGGGTGGTGTGTGTGTGTGTGTGTTGTGTGTTGTGTGTGCGTGTGTTGTGTGTGTGTGTGATGCGCGTGTGTGTATTGCGGCTGCGTGTGTGTGTGTAGTGTGCGTGTGTGTGGTGTGTGTGTGTGTGACTGTGTAGAAGACAGACAGACAGACAAAGTGGGGCAAACAATTAGCAAAGGTGAAAGCTCAGTGATGCTCGTGCACTTAGCAGCACGGATTGGGGCGCTGTGGGAAGGACTGACTATCAGCACGGGTCTCCAGAGATCAGTTAATGTGTCTGCCACCTTTTCTCCCCTCTCCCTTCTCCCCCTGCCCACCACTGCTAAACGGTGAACATGACAGATGAGGAAGTTTCCCCGGGGACACAGCCATGTCAAGAGCTTTTGTGGATTGGGTTTTTTTTTTCCTGTGTGGAGATAGGATGCCATTTTCCCCGACTGGAGTTTAGTTTCTGGATTGGTTGTTTTTGTTTGTTTGTTTGTTTGTTTGTTGTGTGTGTGTGTGTGTGTGTGTGTGTGTGTGTGTGTGTGTGTGTGTGTGTGTGTGTGTGTGTGTGTGTGTGTTGTGTGTTGTGTGTGTGTGTGTTTTGTGTTGTTTGTGTATGTTTGTGTGTGTGTTTGTGTGTGTGTGTGTGTTTTGTGGATGGGGTTTGTGTACATGTGTATGTGCGAGTGCTAGTGTGTTTGTGTATGCATGTATGTATGTGTGTATATGTGTATGTGTGCATGCATGTGCTTGCTTACATGGAAGCATACATGCATGGATACTTAAGTACATACGTACATCATAGGAATGCAAGCGTGCATGCATCAGATGCATATCCGCGTGTGCTCTGGAACATACATCCGCATCTACACACGCCAGCTTATGCACACCAGTGCACATGATTATATACATGCACATTTTCAGAGTTCTCTGTAGCCGGGGTAGGCGGGATAGCCTGTGTGGTTAGAGTGCTGTGCTGATGTTTGACAGCCCGGGGATCAAGCCCGGGTTTGCGCCACCACCCATACACCCGTTTGAGGGGATTTCCCCCTGAAGTACTGACTCCAAAGCACCAAAACTCCTTCAGCTGAGATTATTATAAACCCAGGCCTTTGTGTAAACGCACGCAGAACGTCTGTGCACAATTGTTAAAACCTGTTCTACTTTTTGGAAGTGTAGGTCATTCATGCTGCACAGTAAGAACGAGTGACACCCTCCCCCCCTCCTCCAAACAAAAAAAACAACAACCCCAAAATGTATGCACACTGGTGTCGAGTTTAGACATCATTGCATTCCCGTATTCAGAATGCAGCGAGCTTAATGGTGGGTAAAAAACAGTCGTTTAGGCCAACATCTTTGGGAACCTGGGAACGGCAGCTTGAGTAATGGAAAGAGAAAACAATGTGTAACCCACTTCTTTCCTGGTAATTTGTGCACGTGTTGAAATGTGTTGGTGTTAAAGAGTGTTTGTAAGTCAATTTGTCTCTGTTTTGTTTCTCTACACACAAGCAAGCACCCACTTATTTATGAATTAAGGTGGATATATGTATTCATCATGAAGTGTTATGCATTTTCCGCAAGGAACTCATGTTTGCTGAAGTGTACACACGTAGCAGTCTTTCTATCTATCCTTCACCGCGACATTTTTTGTTGTTGCTCTCTTCTTTCGTTCGTTTTTGGCTCAAAGACGGGTTGATGGTATCTGTAGGACTGGAAACGAACTGAAGCGTTGTGTGGATGGGACTTTTATTGACATAGCAGACTGCGCTGAAGGGGGTAAAAAAACAGCAATAAAAATGGAGGGCAAACAAAAATGGAATTTGAACAGAGAGAGAGAGAGAGAGAGAGAGAGAGAGAGAGAGAGAGGAGAGAGAGAGGAGAGAGAGAGAGAGGAGGAGAGAAAAGTGAAAAACAACTTTTGTGAAGTAAGGTTTTGCACTTTTCTGTTTTTGTTTATCTAGGTCGTTCATTAGCAAAAAACAAGAAGGTGGTAGGATGGTTAAGACGTTTGCGGGCCAACAAGTAAACCGTGAGGTTCTGGGTTCGATTCCCAGCCTTGCCCTTTCTTTACATTTCAACGCAGAAATCGAACTAAAAGGCACTGTCCTTTGAATGAGACGATAACCGAGACCCCTATCCAAACATGCAAAGAACATCTTGCATTCACATTAGAAACCCGTTCCACCTTTTGGAAGAGTAGGTTATTGTGTGCGGTAGTAACAGAACCTCCCCCTTCCCAAGGAAAAAACTAACAAAAAGCAAAAACACGCAAAAATAACCTGCATGCACACAGTGTTTAGACATCATCCCGGAAGTCGGAATTCGGCTACCTAAGTGGTAAGTAAAACAAAGGGTTACATACGCAAAAATCTCACCATTGGTGAACTTCGGAGCTCTAGCTGAGGAAATGAAAAAAAAAGAAGAAAAAGATTAACAAAAATATATAACGTCAAAATGTGATGGGCTTACATTACTTTACATTAGTTAACATGGTGGATATACCAATCATATCCAATTTCTGTTAGAAAATCACCCATTTTCTCTTTCCCAACATTAAAAAGAAAACCATCCGCTTTTGCTGTTTTTTTTTCCATTCATTATCTTCTTCTTTCCATTATTTTTGTAGCACCAGTGAGAACATATACCTGCGAGGTCATGGATATGTCTCTGTTAGGTGTGTGTGTGTGTGTGTGTGTGTGTGTGTGTGTGTGTGTGTGTGTGTGTGTGTGTGTGTGTGTGTGTGTGCCTGGATTACCTTGTGAGTGGACGTTTTATTATTTCTATGAATGTTCATACTTACTATCTATGTTTACATTAATGCTGATATGTATTAGGTTCCTGCATGTTTCGAGTTTTACACAATTTTCCAGAGATGTAGATTTCTTGCACAAATCTTAAATTGGATTGTTGCTAAAGTGTATAATCATGATCTGAAGAAAAATGAGTTCGTTTATTTGGCCTCTGTTTTTTATTTATATGACCCACACACTTAATCACCCTCTTATTTATGACTAAAGCTGTCTTTATGCGGTTTCCACCGGTAACGCTTGGCAGAACTGAGCACAGGCAACAGTCCTCCCTTCACTCACGGTGAGTCTTTTTGTGCCTTGTTGTTTTTTTTTCGCTTGTTTCTGGCTCAAAGACGGGTTGATGGTATCTGTAGGACCGGAAACGAACTGAAGAGTCGGTGTGGATGGGACTTTTATTGACATAGCAGAGAAGCTGCAGTGAAGAGGAGGGAAAATCATGAACACAAGAATGAGAGCAAATGGAAAAAAGAAAAAGGAAAGAAGTTCAAGTTGAAGACAGAGAAAGATGAAAGAGGAAGGAGATAAAGAAGACGAATGAGGACGATGATCAAGAGGATGTAAAGGGAGAATAAAAACAGAAAGATGATGGGTGAAGATGAGGAGGATGGTGAAATAATAATAATAGAAGAAGATGGTGGTGGTGATGTGATGTGATGTTGATGATGATGATGATGATGATGATGATGATGATGTGATGATGATGATGTTGATGAGGATGATGATGTTGATGAGGATGATGATGATGATGAAGGAGGAGGAGGAGAATGATATATGATTATATATATATATATATATATATATATATATATATATATATATATATATATATATATATATATATATATGTGTGTGTGTGTGATATTGTATATATATATATATATATATATATATATATATATATATATATATATTTATGGAGAGAGAGAGAGAGAGAGAGAGAGAGAGAGAGAGAGGAGAGAGAGAGAGAGAGAGAGAGAGAGAGAGAGAGAGGAGAGAGAGGAGAGAGAGAGAGAGAGCACTAAATGAGAAGTGTCACTTATAGTGCCAATTCCAAATATCAAGTCCTTCATCACTGTGTGCAAACCCACGCCGAACATCTTGCATTCACGTTATTAACCCCGACCTACCTCCCTCCATCATTTCCTGTCTTGTGCCTCTCTCTCTGTGCTATGTCACATCCATGTGCTTCTTGATGTCGTCAAGCCATCTGGTTGCTGGTCTGTCTGTCAGGGATTTCTGTAGCTGTATCTTGGCTGTCGTTCTTGCTGCTGCACCTTTTTATTTGATCTATCTGTTTGCCCCTCATCCTATAATATAACCTGCATTCTTCCAGTTCTGTTGAAGCAAGACCTTGAGGACATCTGTTAGCCTTTTTTTTTTCTGATATCTTACCATGGTATTCTATCTTGCAGTTTGATATTCAGCAACAAATTCTTTCATTGCTCCTTGAAGATCTTGAAAGAAGAGACAAAAAGGGGTATAATTATAGTCCCTTAAAAACGATGGGTTTGGGATCAGTTCATCCCCTGTTCTCTTGAAGGGTGAAGGTGGAGGGGATCGTGTGTCAGCGTGTTGATAGCCACAGGCACCAGAAACCAGGTAAAAAAAAAAAAGGAAAGGAAGAGAACCAGTGTGTCCTTTTTCTGGCTGATGACAAACGGGGTGTTCAATTAACAACACGAGCTTTGCCTGTTAATTAACAGTTCTCTAATTGCGGACATCTTGGCATTTGTTTTGGTTTCTCAGCCCCTGGATTTGTCTTTACATCTTCTATTATTTCCCTGAGGAAAACTTGGGGATAACAAGCTCTCTCTTCTCTCTCTCTCTCTCTCCTGTCTTCTTCTCCTTTCCTGTGTGTGTGTGTGTGTGTGTGTGTGTGTGGTGTGTGTGTGTGGGGTGTGTGTGTGTGTGTGTGTGTGTGTGTGTGTGTGTGTGTGTGTGTGTGTGCACGCACACCGGCAGGCGGGCACGCACCTACAGTCATGCATGATGGACAGATTTTAAGTAAATATTGCCTTGAGTACAGATTTTGCTAGAACTTAAAATAGCACAGCGTGCATTGCTGCATGGCTTCAAACTACAGATCAAAAACCAGGAAAATTCATTGTATTGCCCAAAACAAATGAAAAATGATTAAGAATGATAGGCACAGTACGTACATTTTGATATTAATGCCTTCGACAGTTAAATAATATGTCTTTTTCAAAGGAACAATTTAAACCTAAAAAAAATATTACAATCGGAGTCGAATTCCAAAGACAGATAAGACGGATCAAAATCAAATTGATCCCGAAATTCAAATCAAAGATGAGCCAAATGCTGTTCCGCTTGGACCAGCCTCAAACGAAGTTTCTCATTGGCTAATTTTCCAACATCCTGCCCTTTCACACAAGAGGATTGGCTGTTTTTATCCCAATTCAGGCATGTGCTCCATGTAATGCAAAGTGGCACGTGTCCAATCATTTTGATAGGAGAGAGACAGAGACAGAGAGACAGAGACAGAGACAGAGAGAGACAGAGAGATTTATTTCGAGGATGACAAATACACTAATTTTTTTTTCATTTGAGTTTGGCACTGTCTTTATTTTGACTATGGTAACATAGATAGATAGACTATAGTATTATGACAAGAGAGAGAGAGAGAGAGTATGAGTACAATGAACAGATGTAGAGAGAGGAGAAGATTGAGAGATATGAATGGAAGAGAGAGAGAGAAGAAGAGGAGACAGAGAGAGAGAGAGAGAGAAGAAGAGAGAGAGAGAGAGAGAGAGAGAGAGAGAGAGAGAGAAGGAGAGAGAAGAGAAGAGAGAGAGAGAGACAGAGAGAGAGAGCAGAGAGAGACGAGAGAGACAGAGACAGAGAGACAGAGACAGAGAGACAGAGAAGAGGAGAGAGAGACGGAGAGAGAAGAGAGAGAGAGAGGAGAGAAGAGGAGAGAGAGAGAGAGAGAGAGAGAGAGAGAGAGGAGAGAGAGAGAGAGAGAGAGAGAGAGAGAGAGAGAGAGAGAGAGGAGTGCTCTTACTTAGGTTCACCGTTTTACGGTACACAGATCATCGATCCTCACGTAATTGTTGTTCATTTCTTCTCTTCTCTCTCTGCTTCTTGAGTTCCCTTACCAGGTGGAATACATAGTGCCTGGTCTTCTCCTGTGCTTGTCACTCTGCAGGTCTCTCTGTTTGGCCTTAGCCAACACATTCGGACTTTTGAGCAGCTCGTTTTTTTAAAGTTTATTTTTGTAATTTTTTTTTATCTATTCTTTTGTTTTGGGGGTAATGGACTAAGCACTTATGTGCTCTTTTTTTTGTTTTTTTTTTTTGCACACAATACCCATTTGGATGCAGTTTTGTTAATGTCATCATCTGTTTCCACCAGCACAAATGGCCCACTCTTCCGAAAGACGGAACAAGTTCTAAATAAATAAATAGATGAATTAAAAAAACCGACCGTTTTCTGCCTCCATCCCTCTCCTATCCCTTAACTCCTTGAGCAGTCGGTGGGACAGTGTACTGAATTTTTCAGGCCATGCCTCTTGGGCAACTTGAAACTGGCGGAGCCCTTCCTTCTCCAGGTACAGGGTGCATGCTGGGTATATTCATGTTTCCGTGATCCACCAAACACTAACTTTAATCGCAAAGGATCTGCTTTTGTGGTGAGGCACTGCCACCCAGGGAAGAGCAGGCTGAATTTCCGGTAGAGAAATGTGTTGTGACTGAACACAGTATGGTACACTAAGTGGTTTGCTATTTAACTCCTAAAACAGATGTAGTCTGAGGGGGTATCATTTTTTCAACTTTCTGGGGATAATGTGTCTTTAATCTAGTCCTTGAAGCATAAAATATAAGCACAAAGGACGCTTCAATCATTCCGACTTTAGAGCAGCTCGTTTTTAATATTCATTTTTGTGAAAAAAATTCCATCCACTCTTTATTTCGGATGTAATGCTGGACTAAAGCCCTCTTGTGCTTTTTATTTTTTTACATACAGTTCCAGTGAGAATGCGGTTTTGTAAAATTAATTTAATGTCATCTGTTTCCATCGGCACAAATGGTCTGCTCTTTTGAAAGACGGAGCAGGTTTTAACATTTAAGACATTCCAAGAGAGCAGAAGAATTTTCAAAACCCGAGGAAAAGTTGTGGACGTAAATTGTGGAGAATGGCCAAACAGTTTACAGCCTTTCCCTTCCGCTGTAAATAATGTCTTCCTCTGCAACAAGGAAAGATTGGTCGTCCTGTCATAAAGGGAGGATACTCAGCAGGCAGTAAAAGGATTTATGCCTTTGAGCGGCTGTGTCTTGACGTTCCCACAATCCACCTTGACCATTTCCGTTTCCGGAGTTTATAGCCGGTGGATTTTAGTGGCCAGAATGTGGCTGGTGTGTTCTGGTTTGTAGGGGATTTGAACTGACAATGTCCTCTTCTTCTCTCTGGTAAACTGGGTAGATTGTGTCTGATGATTATTTCAAGATAATGTATAATTATGAGGACAGACTTGGCACAGTCGTTAGAGCACTCTCTGTCTCCCAAGTTAAGGCTAAGCGCGTTGAGCGTGGTTACCTATTGGATGGGTGACCGTTCGTGCTGTTTGGCTTCAGTACAGTCCCCCAGTTCACCCAGCTGTAAAGTGTACCTGCCCTCTTTAGTGTCAGGGAAGGAAAAGCAGTGAGGGAGAGAGATGGAGCGCCTTCACATATGGTGGCCCCTGAGAAGCTGAGGTCTCGACCTCGCTCCCCAAGACCACATGAGGTTATGGAACACCTTTACCTTACCTATCCAGCTGTAAAGCTGTGTCATAGCAATAGGTTACCTACTATAATATTGTAAAGATTTTTTAGATGAGAAACAACTAATGTCAGTATGACTCATACAATAAGATACATTTGGTTAGATCTAAGATATAATTCAACAAAATATCCAGCGATACAATATAAATCAATTTCATAACAAGAAACCACGCCATGTAAAAAATCACATGAAAGAATAAGAAAAAAAAAAAAAGAAGAAAGAAGAAAAAGAGAGAGGAAGAAAAACGAAGAAAAAAAAGAACGAAGAAGAAGAAGAAGAAGAAGAAGAAGAAGAAGAAGAAGAAGAAGAAGAAGAAGAAGAAGAAGAAGAAGTGCCAATGATGCAGGCCTAAATCATCACTCAAACACACACACACACACACACACACACACACACACACACACACACACACACACACACACACACACACACACACACACACACATACACATGTTCCGAGCTACACATTCTCGCAACATATATGCTTTTTAAATGAAGCACACACACCACACACACACACACACACAAACAACACACCACACACACACACACACACACACACACACACACACACACACACAACACAGATGTTCGAGCTACACATTCTCACAACATCATACAAAGTTTTAATGAAGAAATATCACACCAATCAATCACAGCAGAAAGAACACACAAAAAGGTGAAACGAAAAACCAGAGCATTAACAATTATGATAAAACACAAAGCGTGTTTTAAGTAGTATCTACACGTGGTCAAACACAAACACAACAAAACCCATAACACTCTTCACTACATACTAATAAACAACCCTTCTGGCTGCGACAGCACAGTGCTTTGCAGCACAGCACAGCACGGCACAGCACGTTACGACAGCGCTGGACGCCCGGCACAGCAGCTGTAGCAATCAGGAACAGCAAGATCTTCACAGCGGTGGTGCTGTCTGTGTTCTGACGTATGTTGCTGCACGGCAGTTTTGCTCCGTGCTGCATGGGAGGAATGAAGGGGGCAGAGGCAGAGCAACAGACGTACTGCAAATGTGTCGTAACGTGCCGTAACTGGGAGCTGTGCGTGACTGCATTGCTGCTGTGAGGGCACAGGGTCTGTAACGTGTACTAAACTCGGTTATAGTGGAGATGGGTGGGAGGGGTAGGAGGGTAAGGGGGTTGATGGGGGAGGAGGAAGTCTTTATTTATGATTGCATTCATTTTTTTATTTCAAGGAGAATGAAATAAGCACTTATATGTTTTTCTTCTTTTTTTTCTTTTTTTTATTTATGAACACCAATATATATATATATATATATATATATATATATATATAATAAGATAATATGAAATGATATATATATATAAAAATAGGAGAGGTGGTTGTATGTATGTAATATATGGAGAGAGAGGGGGGTAACAAACAAAAAAGGAAAGAAAGAAAAGAAAGAATAAAAGAAAAGAAAAGAAAACAAAGAAAGACAGAAATAGGTAAGGAAAAAAAGGGAAAAGAAGAAATGAAAAAGGAAAAGAAGGAATGAAAAGAAAACAACAAAAAAGAAAGAAGCAAACGATCAGAAAGAATGAACTAAAAGAAAAAAGAAAGAAAGATGATGAAGAAAAAAATAAGTAAAGAAGTAAGGAAATAACCCAAACAGGAAAAACTTAAAGAGAGAGAGAGAGAGAGAGAGAGAGAGAGAGAGAGAGAGAGAGAGAGAGAGGAGAGAGAGAGAGAGAGAGAAGACGACAGACAGACAGACAGACAGACAGACAGACAGACAGACAGAGACAGACAGACAGACAGACAGACAGACAGACAGTAGACAGACAGACAGACAAAACAGACAGAGAGACACAGAGAGACAGAGACAGACACAGAGCTTAATTATGAAAGAAGTAAAAGAGAAAGAAAACAACCAAGCTTGACACAGATTTCAATGTTAAAAAAACCAACTCCATAACATTCACCCAAATAGTCACAAGAAAAGCAAAAAAGCATGTTAAGTGCCACATCCACGTGTTGCGCATACACAACATATTCTCCGCCCCTCTCCTCCCTCAACCCTCAACCCTCCACCCCCCATTCCCCACCCCACACCCCACCCTTCTCCCACCCTACCCCTATCTCTCTCTCCCCTTACCCTCTTCCTCTCTACTAAACGTCGTTTGTCTGGCTTCTTTTTGTTTGTTTTTTGTTTCTTTCCTTTTGGTTTTCTTTCGTTTTTGTAATTTTTCTTTTACTTTGTTTTAAAGATTGTTACTTCAAAGCAGACACCGGCTAGGAAAAGGTAAGGAGAAGGGTGGGAGGGTGGAAGTGTGCAGAATGAATTTCTTGGTTTTATTATTTCGGTTTTTTTTGGTCATTATTGTTTTTTTTTTCTCCTTCCTTCGTAGAACTTATCTTCAAAGAGAAAGTGGTCTGGGAGAGGAGGAAGAGAAGAGAGAGAGAGAGAGAGAGAGAGAGAGAGAGAAGAGAGAGAGAGAGAGAGAGAGAGAGAGAGAGAGAGAGAGAGAGAGAGACAGACAGACAGACAGACAGACAGACAGACAGACAGACAGACAGACAGACAGACAGACAGACAGACAGACAGACAGACAACAAACAAAGACAGAACAAATAGTGAGTGAGTGACAAAAACGGGGACAGAAAGTCATATCATTAGAGAGGCAGAGACAGTAAGATAAAACACATACAGACAGATGAACACACCACACACACACACACACACACACACACACACACACACACACACACACACACACACACACAACACAGACAGAGAGAGAGAGAGAGAGAGAGAGAGAGAGAGAGAAGAGAGAGAGAGAGAGAGAGAGAGAGAGAGAGAGAGAGAGAGGAGAGAGAGAGAGAGAGAGAGAGAGAGCAAACGACAGAGGCAGATAACAAACAAACAAAACAAAAATCCGAAAAAAAAGTACAAGAGGAAATCAGAAAGACAGAGAGGATTACAACCTCTTCTCAAGAGTGCAGACTATCCATTGGACAGATGAACACACAGACACACAGACACAGACACACAGAAATAACGACACAGATAGATAAACAAACAAAACAAAACAAAATCCCCCAAAAGTAAGAGGAAATCAGAAAGACAGAGAGGGTTACAACCTATTCCTCAGGGGTCAGACTATCACATTGGACAGATGGAACACAACACACAGCACAAACACAGACAACCACAACACACAAAAACAAACGACACAGATACAAAAAACAAACAAAACAATAACAAAAATACAAACAGAAAAAAAAAAACCACAAGTACAAGAGGAAATCAGGAAAGACAGAGAGGGTTACAACCTATTCCCTAGGGGTGCAGACTTCACATTGACAGATGAACAAGACACACACACAAAGATCAACGACACAGATAAACAAACAAACAAAAATCTGAAAAAAAAAAACAAGTAGAAGAAGGAAATCAGAAAGACAGAGAGGGTTACAACCTATTCCCAGGGGTACAGACTATCCCAAACTGCCAGAAGAACCACTTCCACACACCCCCTTCATTCTCATCCCCTCTCCCCTACTTCAGAGACAGGGGAGATAATTGCTGTACATCACAGTGAGTTTGAATGGGAAAAGTAGCGTTGTAAGGGGGAGGAGGGGTGGTGGTGGAGGGTGGAGGAGGAGGGTGGGAGAGAGAGGGAGGGTGAGAGATTGTGCTGATGTGTAAGCTTCTGAATGTGTGTAAGCTTCTGAATGTGTGTACGTGTGTTTTTGTGTGTGTGTGTGTGTGTGTGTGTGGTGTGTGTGTGTGTGTGTGTGTGTGTGTGTGTGTGTGTGTGTGTGTGTGTTGTTGTTGTGTGTGTGTGTGCATTAAAAATCAGAGGTGATGGATGAGAGAGAGACGAGAGAGAGGGAGAGAGGGAGAGGAGAGAGAGGAGAGAGAGAGAGAGAGGAGAGGAGAGAGAGAGAGAGAGAGGAGAGAGAGAGAACATTGAACTGAACACTAAAACTGTCTAATGCACATCGGCCTTTGGCCACAATACAATTCAAGATACAAGGTTAAGGGTGGAAGGAGGAAAAACAAAACAAGAAAATAAATGAAAAGCCCACTTAATTATAGTTTTTCTCGATTTATTTAGACCTTGGCAACACAAAAAATGGTACACCCATGCATGGATATTTCATAAACAGGAATAAAGTGGTGACTGAGACAAAAATAGTACAAACACATTTAAGATGTTTTCACTCATTTACCCAGCTTCTTAGAAGACCATCTGAGTCCAATATCACCTGGAAACTAAATTGATAATGATGTAATATATATATATATACATATATATACTATATATACATATATATATATATACATTATATATATAATTATATATATATATATATATGTATATATATATATATATATATATATATACAGAAAGAGGGAGAGATTATTGATAAAACCAAATATATGGATTATATTGTCGATCTAATTATATATATATATATATATATACATTATATATATATATAGATAGATAGATAGATAGATAGATAGATAGAGAGAGAGAGAGAGAGAGAGAGAGAGGAGAGAAGAGAGGAGAGAGAGAGAGAGAGAGAGAGAGGAGAGAGAGAGAGAGAGAGAGAGAGAGAGAGAGAGAGAGAGAGAGAGAGAGAGAGAGATTTTGATTGATTGATTTATTCTTTTATATCGAAGATAATGGAATAAGCACTCTTGTACTTTGTATATCCAGTCCCCGTGTATATACAGTTTTGTAAATGTCATCTGTTCCCACCGGCACACGATGGCCTACTCTTACGAAAAGCGGAACAGGATTTAACGTGTGGGCAAGGTGTTCTGCGTGCGTTCGCACACGGGGCCTCGGTTTAAAGTCTCATCCGAAGGACTTGTGGGGAGAGTGGAGTCAGCACTGATGTTAACTCCAGAAGAAAAATCTCCTCGACCAGACTCGAACCCGGGTCGTCAAATTGCCAGCGCAATGTTCTGACCACTAGAGAGAGAGAGAGAGAGAGAGAGAGAGAGAGAGAGAGAGAGAGAGAGAGGAGAGAAGGAGAGAGGAGAGAGAGAGAGAGAGAGAGAGAGAGAGAGAGAGAGAGAGAGAGAGAGAGAGAGAGTAGTAGAAGAAACCAGAGATGAAGAGATATTTTAATACAAAATGGTTAAGTCGTCAAGGTCAGCAAATCAGACCACTAAGGAAATAATATTATACTACTAACATGGTACGATGCACAAGAGAGAGAGAGAGAAGAGAGAGAGAGAGAGAGAGAGAGAGAGAGAGAGAGAGAGAGAGAGAGAGAGGAGAGAGAGAGAGAGAGAGAGAGAAGAGAGACAGAGACAGAGAAGAGACAGAGACAGAGAGGACAGAGAGAGAGAGACGAAAGAGAGAGAGACAGAGAGACAGAGAGACAGAGAAACAGAGACAGAGAGACAGAAACAGAGACAGAGAGAGACAGAGGTGGTGGTGGTGCAAAAGTTAGTCAGGGCACGGCTTGAAAAAAAACAAACTTTGGAACTAAGTTTGTCGATAAATCAAAATGATGTGAAACAATATCGACTTACATATTAGGTGCCGAGAGACGCATTTTCCGCATGTCTGCGTTTCTGTCTCTCTTTTCTGTGTCCATCTTCTTCTTTTTTTTTTCTTTCTTTCTTTATTTTCCCAACCGTTCTGCCTCTCTCTTCATTCTGTCTGCTAATACAAGAGTACAGCCTCCAGCCCACTTTTCTCCCCGAAGTCGGCATGTGGCTAACTTAATGGTGGGGAAGAAAACGGTCGCACGGGCTAGAATCTCACCATTGGGTGAACCTTGGAGCTCTAGCCGAGGAACTTGGGGGGCAAAAGCTGTTATGTATGGGGCTGAGATGGTCAGGGAGATTTCGGGTGTGAGATACTGTCATCTTCTGTATCGTTATCACGCTCCTAAAAATCCTGGTCTTCCTCGCTAAACGTCTCTGGAACTGTTTCTGGCAGCGTGCTAAACTGTAGCAGTAACTGCATGCACCCTTTTTGCAGTCCAAGACATCAGAAGAGAGTGATGTATCGACGTGTTCACAGCAGCTACTCTGTGTGTGTGTGTGTGTGTGTGTGTGTGTGTGTGTGTGTGTGTGTGTGTGTGTGTGTGTGTGTGTGTGTGTGTGTGTGTGTGTGTGTGTGTGTGTGTTGTGTTTGTGTGTGTGTGTGGGTGTGTGTGTTGTGTAGGTGTGTGTATGTGTGTGTATGTGTGTTGTGTGTGTGTGTGTGTGTGTGTGTGTGTGTGTGTGTGTGTGTGTGTGTGTGTGTGTGTGTGTGTGTGTGTGTGTGTGGTGTGGTGTGGTGTGGTGTGGTGGTGCTGGTGGTGTGTGTGTATGTATGTGTGTAAGTGTGTGCGTGCGTGTGTACGTGAGTGTATATGTGTGTGTGTGCGCGGCGCGCTCGCGCGCGTGTGTGTGTTTGTGTGTGTGTTTGTTTGTGTGTGTGTGTGTGTGTGTGTGTGTGTGTGTGTGTGCGTGCGTGCGTGCATGGTGTGTGTGTGTGTGGTGTGTGTGTGTGTGTGTGTGTGTGTGGACCAGATCAACATCGAACCAACTAAAGGCTGGAATCTTTCTGGCACTAACTTTAATGGAAGCGTTGAACTTTCTAGGGTTTAGATCTGACCACATATGCTATAGTCGAGTAGTTAAGACCGTAACGACTTCAATCCTGTGGGTTCATGAAGTTATGGGTTTGAATCTCAGTGACGGCTGGTGATTTAAAGGTTGGCATTTTTATGTTCTACCAGGTTAACTTCAAGCGCGGACCTGGCAGTGCCTTCATTCCCTTCATGTATATTATACACATGCATGATATGAAATAGTTATGCGCGTTAAAGATCCGGTAATGTATATCAGCGTTCGGTGGTGTTATGGAAACATGATCATGCCAAGCGTACATTTCCGATATCGGAATGCGGCTACCTTCATGGTGGGCAAAAACGGTACAATACACAACATTCTGTAGAAAACATGCCACTTAACCAGTAATGTTTTCTTTCGTTTCACAGCCCTGCTTTTGCTATGGTGTTCATATTGTATTTCTTTGATCAACAGAAGGTACGGTCCGTGTACTGGGAGACAACCGAGTCGGTATGGAAGCAGCCTTGGTTTTTGTCTTCATGTCGTGTCTCTTGGGCAGTGTCGCATGGCGGAGCCCATCCCTCTCCATGCCAGGCCACAGCCGATGTCCTCCATCAAGGTGGCTCGCCTTGGCCTGGAACACATGGCCGTTGAGTTTGAGTTTCAGGGAACTTCATCGATGCCTTGGCCGGTAACCTGCAATGTGAAAGTTTTTCGCCTAGTAATGCAGTGTTAACATAATAATACATGGAATTTATAGAGCGCTATATCTTGCAAAAAACTAATCAAAGTGCTTGACATCACCCCCTCACGTAGTTTAGCATCCCTGCTGAGGCGAGGTCCCGTGGCGGGGTGTGGCGCTTGGAGCCAACACGTGAGAGATTTAGGAGATGGATGAGGACCAGTGATGCCCGTCCACCCTACCAGGTAGAGTGCAGCAGCCAGACATCATAGGTACCACTTCAACCAGAGCCCCTTAGGCCTACACCCCTCACGTGGATTGTTTTCTCTTCCCCTCCCCCTTCTTCATTGCTCTCTGGCTTCAGCTTCAGCTTTGTCTTTCTCTTCCATTAATTGTGTTCCTCAACTTCGCTACAACAGTAAACGATTCCCTGCATAGAATACCCAATCCACACAATACTCACCACCAGTAAGGTGAAGGTGTCCCACAACCTATTAGGTCGTTGGGGAGCCAAGTGGCGGAGGACTCAGCTTGTCTAGAGGCCAGCCTTTTGATGGCAGCGCCCAACTCCTCTCCCTCGCTATTTTACCTTCTCTGACCCCAAAGAGGGAAGGTACCCATTCAAAACTGGGTGAACTAGGGGACTGTACTGAAGCCAAGGGACACAAACGATCACCCATCTAAGAGGTAACCACGCTCAATGCTGCTTAACTTTAGCTTGGAGAGAGAGCGAGAGAGAGAGCGAGTGCTCTGACCACTGACCACTGAGTTATCCCGTCCCCACAAATACCAGGCATTGAGAAAAAAAAAAAAACTTTGGGGGCAGAGTGACTCTTCCTACAACCTGCCCATAAACACAGGAGTCGTCATCATTACTGATGCTCAGCTGGGTGTGTGCACATTGCTCTATCGCCCTGAAGGAGAGAAATTCTGTTTACAGCTGGTCTGCCAACTCCTGTGTGTCTGGATGGACGATTTGGGAAATGAAGGACATCTGAAGAGGACAATCACTGGCTTTGAGATGTAAGAGAGATTTCTTTGACATGAAATATCAAGTGTTTGGGTGGTTTTTTTCGTTTATTGTTGTTCTTGCGTACATATTAAACCTGTTCCGCTTTTTTGGACGAGTATGCCATTTGTGTTAGTGGGAATTGTTGACAAAACCTACAAAAAAGTGTGCACGCGGAGACTGGATGTACACAAAAAGCGCATGAGTGCTGATTCTGTTATTCTCTATATGAAAAAGATAAAATGAATAAATGTAAAAAAAACAAATGTTTTAAAAGCTGTTCTGAAAGACTGATGCTAACTGTTTTTGAGCTAGTGGAAACTTGTGCACTGGATAACTCTGGGTTGCAGTGAAATGTGAACGTGTATTTGTTTCTGTTTGTTTTCAGAGAACACTCTTTTTGAACAAGTATCTCTGTTTTCAGAGAATTGAGTGTTTGAACAAACATGTCTGTTTTCAGAGAATTGAATGTTTGAGCCAACATATCTGTTTTCAGAGAACGCTCTGTTTGAACAAACATATCTGTTTTCAGAGAAAGCTCTGTTTGAACAAACATCTCTGTTTTCAGAGAATTGAATGTTCAAACAAACATGTCTGTTTTCAGAAAATGCACAGTTTAAAGAGGCATGTCAGTTTTCAGAGAACGCTCTGTTTGAGCCAACATGTCTGTAATATACATTTGAACAAACATGTCTGTTTTCAGAGTCGGATGTTTGAACAAACATGTCTTCAGAGTCGAATGTTTGAACAAACATGTCTGTTTTCAGAGTCGAATGTTTGAACAAACATGTCTGTTTTCAGAGAGTGCTTAGTTTGAATAAACATGTCTGTTTACTTCTGCTTTGT
>CM060340.1:24335211-24345211 GCA_030674155.1 Stramonita haemastoma
CAGTGTGTGTTCACGCACGGGACCTTGGTTTACAGCTTCTTCTGAAGGACCTTTTGGGAGAGTGGAGTTGGAACTGATGTTAACTCCAGGGGGAAAAATCCCCACCCATGGGTGTCTCAGTGGCGGCTCAAACCTGGGCTATAAGGTTGCAATTCAAATCTCTTAACCACTGGGCTATTCCACCCCCCCCCTCAGTAGAAATCGTTTTTTTCTCCCTCAAGGAGGGCCTTGTTCATCAACGTGTACTGATTACTTCCCCATCTTTCTGTCTTTCTGTCAAGAGGAAAACTCTTGCCGTAGCTCTAGGAAGTTGTCCTTCCTTTTTTCTCTCTCCCAGAGTCGATTTGTAACTGTGCACTGAACTCCCAATGAAACATCGTGTGTCTAAACCTTTCCACGCCTAATCAGGGCAACACAAGCACCAAGGAAATAAACTGACAATTCTGTTGAAACCCGTTTACACTGCGAACATCCTTCACAATCAGAGCAATCCATTCTGGACATGAAGTAACCATAAAAAGACCACTCCTGAGTTTTAAACAGAATTGCTTTGGCGGGAAAAATGAGAATTGACGAAATGACCTCCCGGGCCCTAAATCCAGGCCAGGGCTGCAGTGAAGGGCAGGATGGCAGTGGATTGGGTAATGTGTCACCAAGATGGCTGCCAAAATAAAGATGGTGGCTGACAGAGCTGAATCACTTGCCTATGTCTTCCTATCACAACTGGTAGACCATGGGGAGTAGGGGAAGGGGGGGTGGTGGACTTTAAATGGGTGAGGAGAAAGGAGGAGGGGGTATGTGTGAGGAAAAGGGATAAGCACTCATAAAAGTAACCTGAAGTCCATACGAATGCTTTTTTTAATTTCCAGGATAATAAAACAAGCACTGGTGTGCTATTTTTTTTTTACGCCCAAGCCCTGTATGCATGTGGTTTCGTCACTTTTGTCATCTATTCTCAACGGCCTCTTCTTCAGAAAGGTAGAAAAAGTTTTAACATGTGCGCAAGATATTCTGCATGTGTTAACAGGGGACATGTTTATGGTCTTGTCCAAAGGCTTATGAACTTGTGCACGTCTAAAGAAGGTAAAGAAAAGGGGAAGAAAGGAGTTATGACCAAAGTGAAAAGTGGCCACAATCGATCAAAACTGAAAAGAAAATTTTATCCTTTTTCTTATAACAAAGAGGGCAGGAGGAGATGTATAACAATCAATAGATAGTAATGGAGAAAAAACAAACAAAATTTAATAATGAGACAGAGGAGAAAAAAAAAGCATATCAGGGGTGAGGTGGGGGGGTGAACAAATCAAGAAAGAACGATTTGAAAGAAAGACAACAAATGCAAATTAAAAAAAGGGGAAAAAAGAAAACCATGACAACAGATAAAGAAAGGAATAGAAGGAAAGAGAAAAATAGGAGGGAAGGAAGGCGCAGAGAAGCATGGGACGCCCTCCCCCACCCCCCCAAAAAAACACAACAACACATAAAAGAGGAAAATTTATTCCAGGCATATCTCATCCCCATCTTCATTCACCATACAGCACTGACAAATTGTTCCCCTTTACGAGAACGTTTCAGAAGAGAAAAAGAAAAGAAAAAAGCTTTCACATGAAATCAGGTACTAAGAAAGATCAAACGATTAAAGGACTGTAACTCCGCACAAACGAGCTGGTGAGTCAGTAAGTGAGCAAGCGAGTGAGTGAGGAGGCAAGCACAGAGAGAGAGAGAGAGAGAGAGAGAGAAGAGAGAGAGAGAGAGAGAGAGAGAGAGAGAGAGAGAGAGAGAGAGAGAGAGAGAGAGAGAGAGAGAGAGAGAGAGAGAGAGAATTGCTCACCTTGAATTTCTTGTAATGATTTGATGGCATGAAGTTCAAAGGAAGGGAGACAAGGCAGACAGACCTTCCCTTATTTCCGCTTCCTCTCCGTCAGTTGAAGAGGCAACAGTGCAAAAAGAAAAAGAAAAAAATAAAGAAGGAAAAAAGGAAAATGGTGTTGGGGAGTCATTTGTAGAGACAGTGAACGAGACTTGCTTCCACTTCTGTTTATTTATCTATTTAATTTTTTTAGTATATGTAAATCTTTAGACTCTGATACGATCCAGATGTGAACTGTGAAGTTTCATTTGCCTTTGTTCCATGTAACAACTTCTAAATGATCTAGATTGTTCTTTTTTCTTTTTCCTAACCTCTTATTCCTTTAGATGAGACAGGAATCCAAGGTCCTGAGTACAAACCTACGCAGAGCATATTGCACACACATTAAAACCTGGTCTGCCTTGTAGAAAAGTAGGCTACTGTGTACAAATGGGAACAGATGGCAACATTTACAAACCTGCACGCAAGCGGGAAGTAGATATAAAAAATGAACATGAATGCTTATTCCATCATCCCAGATATAAAAGAATGGATAAGAAGTGAAAATAGAAATAAAAGGTTTGTTTTCTCTTTACTTGTCTTGTTTGGTTTGAACGTTATCTTCATTGCTTCCTGTGGGGTGTTTTCGGAGGGGCTGCTTGTTGATTCGTTTTTGCTCATTTGTTTTTTGGTTGGTTTTTAAGTTCAAAATGGATTTGCTTCTTTTTTTTCAGCTGGGATGGCTTGTTTTCACATCTCCTCCTTTTCCTTGTCTCTCAAGAAGAAGGCTCTTAAAGTAGCTTGAGGAAGAGATTTTTAAAATTTAGTTTTAACCCCTCACTATGAAGTTGTAACTTTGCAATGAGCTCCCCGACTCCAAAAAGTCGAATGAAATGCCATGTTTCTAAAACTTCATTTTCATGCCTGATTACGTTGACCAAAGCACCATAGAACTTTCATGACGATTCTTTAGAAACAGTTCTATTGCAAAGATTCTTTCCCTCTCTGTGCAATCCACTATAAACATCATTTAACCATAAAGGACTGCTTCTTAGCTTTTAAATGGAATTGCTTTGGTGAGGAAATGAGGTTTAAGGAAATGACCCGGCCTCAGTTCAGGTCAGGTCTGCAGTGAAGAGCAGGTCAGCAGTTGATTGGGTAATAATTATGTCACCAAGGTGACTTCCAGAATAAAGATGGTGGTGGCTGCCAGTTCTGAGTCACCTGCATGTGTCTGTCTGTCACATCTGCTGGCATAAGGAAAGTAATCTTCTTTCTCTGTCCTCTTTTTTTGTTTCTTTTTTCTGTTTATTTTTCTTCCTTTTTTCTTTTTAAATTCTCTTTCTTCTTCTTCTTCTTCTTCTTCTTCTTCTTCTTCTTCTTCTTCTTCTTCTTCTTCTGTTCCCTCCGGTCCTCCTCCTTCTCTTTTTTTCCTCTTTCTTTTTCACCTTCTCTTTCTTCTTTTTCACCCCCTTCTCCTCTTTCCCTCTTTTTTCCCCATCTTTTCCTTTTCTCCTTCTTTTGTGGTAGAATAGGGGATTAAGGGGAAGAGAGGGATGGGAAGGGAGAGACCAATGGTGGACCTTGAAGAAAGTTACACAAGGTCAAAAAGGGAAATAGATAGGTGGAGGTAGAAATAAAGGGGCGGCAACCAAGACTGTAATGATGATTGCCAGAGCAATGAGAAAGACAGAAAAAGAATCCAATCCACTCATCTTGTTTATAGCCCTGCTGACCACAGAGGCCATATCGGGGCTGCCTTCTCCTAAGGTTTTTAAATCTTATATTAAAAGTGTGCAACTATGTAATATCAAAGTAAGTGTAGAGTACAACCCTGTCAAATAGTCTCAAAGCACATGCACATCCACAGCAACATCATTACGTCATCTTGTCATCTTTGGTGTCACTGGTCATCATGCAATAGAAAAATTTGCCTCTGATTCAGTAGCTGGTTGCTCTGGTCTCTGGTGACCTCATAGTCAGTTTACCCATACACTTCTGTGCCTGTGGTGAGTTTGTGTCAAAGCCTTTGGGGTTGGAGGTTCGGGGGATGATCATTGGAGGGATGTTGTGGTGATGCAACCTTTAGTGGGTAATTCCCTCAGTCTGGCTTCGCGACTGAGCTAATACTGTCGTTGGTAGGGAGCTTAGTAGGTGATGTCCTGCGTATGTTAGCTCAGAACAGGCACCACCGAACACCATCAAAATCACCCAGCAGAAGTGCAGGGCTCCTCTGGCTGGTGGCCCCACGGCGGCCTAATATTGATGGGCCCCCTGTGAACTTTCAGCCCAGGGGATGAGACATAATGAATCTGATTATGGCTGTGGCGGGGAGATCGAGATGAGTGGTGTGGAAACAGCAGGACGGGCATGTCAGAGAAGATGAGGTAGCAAAAAAATTGGTCTTTTTTGACATTAGTGTGATTGGGTTTTTATAAAAAAAAGTTTTATTCAAAATTGATCGTGTTAACTTTATATCAATTGTATTTTTAATGTCATTCTGATTGCTTTGTATAAATTGTTCTTGATTTGTTTTGTTTTCTCTTATCTTTATAGCATAACTCGAATCATTCTTCCTCAAGAAAGGGTTGTTCATCAGCCGAAATTGATTGCTTCCCCATGTCCTTTTTCCTGTTCTGTCAAGAGGGAAAACTCTTGCAGAACTGTAAGAAAATTATCTTTCCTTTTTTGTTTCAGTTATTTCCCTCCTAGTAATTTGAAACTGTTCTCTAAACTTCCCGCCAAAACCCAAAATGCTAATGAAATGTTGTGCCTAAAACTTCGTCATCACATCTTATTATCCAGATACAAACACCAAAAGAAATACCATGACAGTTCTTTAAAAACAATTTCATTGCAAACGTGCCTTGCAATCAGCACAATCCATTGTGAACATCAAGTAACCATAAAGGATCACTTCTTAGCTTTAAGTGGAATTGCTTGGGTGGGGAAATGAGGTTCAAGAAAATGACCTGCCTTCAGTGCAGGTCAGGCAGGCTCCAGTAAAGGGCAGGTCGGCAGCTGATTGGGTAAAATGTCACCAAGATGGCCACCAAGGTAAAGATGGTGGCTGTCAAAGCTGACTCACCTGTATATGTCTGTCATTGGCTGGGGGAGCATGAGGACTGGGTAGTTGTAGATCAGGGACAGTGGAGAGGAGGAGAAAGGGGGTGAGGGGAGAGGGAGGGGGAAGGAGGAATAAGACCTATGGAAAGTTACTTGAAGTCACCAGCTGCCTTGGCACAGTAGTTAGCACCTTGAATTTTGGACTGGAAGGTCACGGGTTCGATTTTCATAGGAGTCATAGGCAATTTTTTTACTCTGGACGGCTCCTACCCCAAGTGAGTGTGCTTTGGGCTCAGTGGGAAGACTGGGACCACACAGTCGAGCTTCACCCACATTACGGATGCGAGTTTGAGAGTGTTGCTCTAATTACTTCGCTAACACTGCAGGTGTCTGTATCTCTCGGGCCCGGTTGATGCCGGGATATATTATTGTGATAGTAAGCGTTGAGTACAACCCTGTCAAGTAGTATCAAAGTAGATGCACTTCCATAGCAATATCATTACATCATCCTCATTATCATTGATCATCGTGCCATAAAAAAATGTTTCTGATCCAGTGGTCCCAGTTGCTCTGGTCTCATGGTGACCTTAAAATTAATCTGTTTTTTAAGACACTTCTGTGCCTGAGGTGAGTTTGTGTCAAAGTCTTTGGGGTTGGGGGTTCGCAAAGGACGGTCGTTGGAGGGACGTTGTGGTGATTGCCACCACGGGTTGGCAATTCATCGAGTCTGACTCCATGACTAAGCTAATATTGTTGTTAGTTGGGGGCTTAGTAGGTGGTGTCCTGCGTATAATAGCTCAGAACAGGTACCACTGTACACCATCAAAGTGCCCCAGCAGCAGTGCAGGGCTCCTCTGGCTGGTGGCCCCACGGTGGCCTAATATTGATGGGTTCCGTGTGGACTTCCGACCCTGAGGATGAAATATTACGAATCTGGGTATGGCTGTGGCGGGGAGACTGAAATAAGCGCTATGGAAACAGCAGGACAGGGACATTACTGAAGATGAGGCAGCAAAGAATTTTCAAAAAAGTTACTTGAAGTCGATAGGAAAAAAGAGGTAGATGAAAGAGAGAGAGAGGAATGAGACAGAAAAAAAGACAATAGGAGTAATGGTCGAAGCAATGACGAAGATATGTATAGAAAATATGTTTTAAAATTGAAAATAAAACGTTTACAATGTGTTATGATTTCAGTGTAAAGAGAGGAAGATGATAAGAGAGCTTGGATTGATTATTACACAGAGAAAAAAACAAAAGAAAGAAAAAGAAACGGAGATTTTAAAAAATGGAAGCAAGAACACGAAAACAAGAAACTAAACAGGAAGGGGATATAAAAAATACTACATCCAGTGAAAATCAAATATTAAAATGTTTTAAAAGAAAAAATGACAGAAAAAGCCAGTAAGAATTTTTTTTTTTAAAGGAAAGAAAAAACCGAAACAAGGAGGGAAAAGAAAGCATGGAAGAGAGAGAGAGAGAGAGAGAGAGAGAGAGAGAGAGAGAGAGAGAGAGAGAGAGAGAGAGAGAGAGAGAGAGAGAGAGAGAGAGAGAGAGAGAGAGAGAGAGAGAGAGAGAGAACACAATTTATTCAAGTCATATCTCACCTCAATCTTCGTTTGCCATAAATCCTTGATAAAGTGTTGTCCTTCAAGAGAACATTTCCATCAAGAACAAGAACAGAAGCAAACTGGCATGGAATCAGGTAACCACAAAGGGATCAAACGATTTGAGGACTGTAACTCTATACCAGCGAGCAAATGAATCAGCAACCGGCCACAGACAGACAGAGAGACAGACAGACAGACAGACAGACAGATTTGATTTGATTTATTTAGTCTTTTATATCGAAGATAATGGATAGAAGAGAGAGAGAAATGAAAATGAAAATGAAAATGTTTTTATTGAACATCAGCCTTGGGCCACAATTCAAAACGAAGTGGGAGATGGGGGAGTGGATGTATGTGCATATAACGAATTTGTTCAAAGTCTCATCATAAAGCAACGGTACACACTTGATACAACGCATCTTTTTCACTATTAGATCTAGATCTATTTACTTTACATAAGTTCTGCCACTGTCTGTCTTCTTCGAATAGCACGGAATAAAAATGTTGCTAGCTGCACTGAACGACTTCTACTACGTGCCTGAAGAAGAAAAGGCATAGGCACATGAAGAAGATCTTTCAGGTAACTGGTTCGTAAATCTGTATATAATGGACAAATATATATTAGATGGTATTCATCTTCAATAACGTTTTTGCACAAAGAACAGTTTTTATCTTGATTGTTGTTGCTGTATCGGTTGAGATTATTATTTAAAGGAAGAACATTCATTCTGGCCTGTGACAGTGCAACTCTAAAACAATAAATATCAATACTATGAAGATACAATTCTTTTTCAAAAACAGTCTTAAAAGATCTATATGTCGCATACCTATTACTCTCTCTCATGACACCTGACCACTCCTGAATAAACATATCAATTAATCTTTGCTTGAATGCACTAAGGAATCCCTGAATATCACCAACACCCTGTTGTAGCCAAACAATATTAAACCCTGAATTGCACAACAATTCCCTTACACTTGCTACCCAACATTTTTTACCTTTCTGATCTAGAATTAATTGCATTTCGTAGGCCTGTCTTGGCAACCTCTGATTACTCATTTGTAGTAATTTTAACCAATATCTAACTGCACAAATATATGAGTTTATGAATAAAGGATATCTGGCAACTTCCCATAAACCACTTTATTTGGTGTTTTAACAGGAGCCCCCAGAAAACGTTTACAAGCCATCAAATGTATTTTTTCTACATGTTCTAAGCGATTTACTCCCCATACTTCAGATGCATATAGCAATATTGGCTTAATTTTTACATCAAAAACTTTAAAATAAACCTGGTAAGAAATATCTTTGTTTTTTTTAAATGCTCTAATTCAAATTATTAGTGCTTTTTTCCCTTTTACACAAAAATGTTCTGTACCCAGCCTATGACAAAGTTTTGTCGTAAAAACATACCCCAAATAACAATATTTATTTACAACTTCTAACTTTTTATCTCCTAAAAACGATTCAGAAGAGAGAGAGAGAGAGAGAGAGGAGAGAGAGAGAGAGAGAGAGAGAGAGGAGAGAGAGAGAGAGAGAGAGAGAGAGAGAGAAGAGAGGGAACAAGAGAGAGAGAGAGAAGAGAGAGAGAGAGAGAGAGAGAGAGAGAGAGAGAGAGAGAGAGAGAGAGGAGAGAGAGAGAGAGAGAGAGAGAGAGAGAGAGAGAGAGAGAGAGAGAGAGAGAGAGAGAAAATAAAATCAAAATTTTATTTCAGATGGTACATTGAGTAAGCAATAAATTTGCTTTTTTTCATCAAGCCATCTATCTAGGAAAAGCAAAACAAAACTAAAAACAAAACAAACAAAAAACCCAACCCAAACAAAACAAAAACAAAATAAACACCCCCTCCCCCAATTTATTTTAATAGACAAATTTATAAAAACAACAACAACAACAACAAAAACAACAACAACAAAACAGCAAGCCAACAGCAAATACAACCAAGGAAACCTTACTCAAAAATATTTAGCTACAACACTGTTACAACTCTTGAAAACAACAACAACAAAAAAAGGAATTAAAGAAAATATAATGATAATAATAACAAGGACAATAATAACAATAGTGAAAATAGTAACGATAACGATAATGCACTGGGGAGAGAGAGAGAGAGAGAGAGAGAGAGAGAGAGAGAGAGAGAGAGAGAGAGAGAGAGAGAGAGAGAGAGAGAGAGGAGAGAGAGAGAGAGAGAGAGAGAGGAGAGAGAGAGACATGCATCTTAAAGACCACGTGGAATGATTGAAAGGATGAAGTTCAAAGGAAGGCAGACAAGACAGACAGACAATCCCTTATTTCCGGTTCCTGTCTGTCATGGGCAGAGCCAATGGCGCCAAAAACAATGTAGGATGGCGCCAAGGAGTCATTAGTAATGATAGTGAGGGGGACTGGTTGTCATCTTTTGGGTGCCTGTTTTCATGTTTGTTTGTTTTTTTCTTTCTCTTTCTTTTCATGTCATCTGTCCTTGTACAGACTGAGTGATGATAGTCGTACATTTTGTATTTTAATGGATCAGTTATAAGAATTTAGGTGTTTTTTTCCTCTCTTTGTCATAACTCTGAGCTGCTGTTTCTTCTTCTTCTTCTTCTTCTTCTTCTTCTTCTTCTTCTTCTTCTTCTTCTTCTTCTTCTTCTCCTCCTCCTCCTCCTCCTCCTCCTCCTCCTCCTCCTCCTCCTCCTCCTCCTTCTTCTTCTTCTTCTTCTTCTTCTTCTTCTTCTTCTTCTTCTTCTTCTCTGAACGCTCATAATTATAGCAACCCATTGCTGTTTATTATAAGTATGAGCAAAAATGCTTTGTGCTGCGGTTAAGTACCTGACAAGTTAGGCCCGGCGACACAGACTTCGGCGTGGAAGAGAATTGTTTTTTTTTTTTTTAATGTCTTTCTGGGGGGGGGGGGGGGGATACAGGAGAATGGGCAAAAAAGACAGAACATAGACATAAAGGAGGAGACAGACAGAAAGAAAAGGACCAAGGCAGAAACAAAATGATAGGCAGAAAAAGGGAATTCCCAGCAAAGAATCTCCAGGAGGTGGGAATGGCACAGGCTCCAAACATCTCCATAGAGGACACCCTGAAGAGACGATTGTCTTTGACAATTATTATCATTTTTTTTTATCTCTTCTCTAAAGGTCCGTCTTTCATGATTTCTTGATTGTATCAGGTGAGTTCAATAAGATCCCAGTTAAGGTCTTGATTTGATCTTGATCCCCTGATCTGATGAAGTTCATGAAGCATTATGCGCGAAGACTGACCACACAGAGACAACATCCCATAAACTGGTCTTGTTCTGTGTTTGTTTTTTTGTCGTTCTTTTTATGTTTTGTACCTCGGCTAGAGCTCCGAGGTTCACAAAATGGTGAGATTTTGCGACCGTTCTTACCAACCATAAAGGCAACCACATTCCGCCTATGGGGATGGTGTCTAAATGCAACACCTGTGTGCATGTTTATTTTAGATGTTGTCATCCATTCCTACCGGAC
>CM060340.1:24347711-24362711 GCA_030674155.1 Stramonita haemastoma
AAAGACATTCCACTCCACTCCACTTCTCTACACAACACTCCACACCACACCACACCACACCACACCACACCACACCACACCACACCACACCACACCACACCACACCACACCACACCACACCGCACCACACCACACCACACCACACCACACTCCACTCCACCCCACTCCACTCCACTTCACTCCACTCCACTCCACTCCACTACCAAACCCTTGTTCCACTCAAACCTGACCCGTGTGCAGTGTAACTGTCCCATTCTGACCAGACGTCTCTGGCTGTGATTTCAGTTGTCAGCCATGTTCCCCCCTTGGCATCATGGGAAGGCTGAGGTCTTGTGGGAAATCAGGAGTAGACAAGTGTGCTCATGTGGAGTTTTCTGGGTCTGACTTCTTTTCTCCTTGATCTGTTAGATTTCACCTGGCTGAGTAAGATGTGGAAGAGGGAGGTCTGGGAAGGAGAATACATGCATACACTCGCGCATGGACGTGTGCCGGACGCCCGCGCGCACACACACAACACACACAACACACATACACACACAAACACATACACGCACGCACGCACGCACACACACACACACACACACACACACACACACACACACACACACACATTCCACTGAGTAGCTTGTTTTCATGATTCTTGACCTTTCTAACCTTACAAGTCATCACGATCTATCGATTTCAGTATTGGTTGCAGCAAAGGAACGAAAGCACTTTTTTAATTGTTAAGTTTCTAAACAATATTTTATTTTAGTTATGAATGGACCTACAAGTGCCTTAATTTCTTTATATGGGGGGACGGGATAACCTGGTGGTCAGAGTGATGCGCCCGTGATCTGCTGACCTGGTTCGAATCTCGTTAAAGAGTATTAATTTTTTCCTCTGAAGCTAACATTGGTGCCGACTCCACTTCCCCTAAAAGTCCTTCGATGAGACTATAAACCGAGGTCCCGTGTGTGAATGCACGTAGAACATCTTGCGTACGCGTTAAAGCCCATTCCGCTTTTCGGAAGAATAGGCCATTTAGTGCCAGTGGGAATTAAAAACAAAATTTACAAAAAAGTCCTGTCTCTGTGTGTATTTCTTTTTACTTGTGAGAGTACTTTCAAGTCAAAAAACGTTTGCCATTTATTGGTAGTTTTGTTTGTTTTGTTTTGTCTTGTTTTGCAGAATAGGCCAGGAACAACTGTCTTGTTACCATGAGTTCTTTCGCATGCATGCACTTACGATGCTCACAGAACCACAGTTTGAAATCTTACCCAAAACACTTGCACCCAGGCCACCCACTAAAGATCTAGTAGATGGAAAAAGTTTGTTTAAAAATGGTATCAAACCTGAAGCTTATCCTTTTGGGTGGGATACGTGTAGACAATTGATGTATCGTTGGTGTCACAGAGTGTACCATTTTCACTCCACTGTTGAAGAAGAATAAGCAGGGTATTGCGGTACTATTCCACTAAAGTACTTGATATACTATGACAGATGCGTCTGAAGAACTTTTCCTCTACTCCCAACAGACTATCAAAATCAAATACATACCGAAGGTTCGAACACTCTATCTTCAACGCTTGTCAGTCACAAGAGAAAACTTTCGACGTGTCCAATCACTCACCAACTTTCATCTCAAACACCAACGAATTTTATTTTATCAAAAATAAGCTATTCTTTCAAAAATCCCATAAAGGGACTAAACCCCCGTTGCCCAGAAAAATCTCCCCGTTGATTTCTACAGCTTCAGCTGTGTGTGAAAATGGATTGGATCAGAGACCTGTGTATGGTAGGATGAAGTACTCTCCCTTTGGTGGGTGACAGAATTGATGGTACTTTTGGTCTGCCATGGGAGGTAAGTGTGTACTGAAGTCATCTAGTGAATGGTGGACTGATAGCTTCTAGCAGGAGTGGTGTTTGGGGTGTGTGGGTATGTGTTGGGTGTTTTCTTGTGGAAAAGGTCTAGGGTTAGAGAAGAAAGTGTTATTGTTTTATGGTTAAAATCATTCATTCATTCATTCATTCATTCCTTTATTTATTCGATTTTTATGCATTCATTCATTTGTTTGATAGTTTGTTAATTTATTATTTTTTCGTTTGGTTGTTTATTCTATGGTTTGTCTGTTTTTTTGTTTATTCAGTTATTTTTCATTCATTTATTTATTGAACCATCTATCCATTATTTATGAAAAATTGTTTTCCATTTGCTTCCTTTTAGTTATCTTTTTTCCCCTTTCTTTTTTTCCTTCTTTATTTCTTTAGATTTTTTCCCTTTTTTTCTTTTTGCTTACATTTCCTTCATTTTCCTGTTCATTTCTGTAACGTCTGGAAACAGGTTCGAAGAAAAAAACTTTGCACTGGATTTTTGAAAGTTTAATTTGCTGAATCACTTTTTGTTTGGAGCTATTTGCTTGTTTTGTTAGTTGTTTAAATGGCTAGTTAATTGGTTGTTTTGTTTGTCGGTCGGTTGGTTGGCTAGCTGGCTGGCTGGTTTGTTGGTTGGTTGGCTAGCTGGCTGGCTGGTTTGTTGGTTGGTTGGCTAGCTGGCTGGCTGGTTTGTTGGTTGGTTGGCTAGCTGGCTGGCTGGTTTGTTGGTTGGTTGGCTAGCTGGCTGGCTGGTTTGTTGGTTGGTTGGCTAGCTGGCTGGCTGGTTTGTTGGTTGGTTGGCTAGCTGGCTGGCTGGTTTGTTGGTTGGTTGGCTAGCTGGCTGGCTGGTTTGTTGGTTGGTTGGCTGGCTGGTTGGTGTTGGTTGGTTGGTTGGCTGGCTGGTTGGTTGGTTGGCTGGCTGGTTTCTTGGTTATTTGATGGTTTGTTGGTTAGTCTGTCTGCGGGCTTGGTGGCTGGTTCACTGGTTCGAGATTGTTTCGTTTTTTTCTTAAAGCAGCAAATGATCCAAGTGAGCAAACCTCAGTCCTGGCACTTTATCGGACAGCTTTACAGAGAAGGTTTTTATTTATTACTTCCAGTCTAAGAAAACTGGAACCAAGCTTGTGTATAGTCACTATGGCTGAGAACAAAAGCTTTATCAGTTACTGATGTCAGCACAGTGTCAAGGCCTACATTAGAATGGTGTTATGCTTTGAAATGTAGCTATGAGATTGTCTTTATTCATGACAACATCGAAAGATTATGTTGAGATTGTATTAATTCATGACAACATCGAAAGATTATGTTGAGATTGTATTGATTCATGACAAACTCTTGGCACAACAACCCGGGAAGATTTTTCCTTTGATGCAGAAAAAAATCCTTTGAGATCGGAGTATGCACCATACTTCTTATCCAGTGTTTATTTTCAGTCTGACAGTGGTTCTTATGTGTGATGAGTAAATTTTCTGTGTGACGCCCTAGGTATTGAGATTGAGCTATTCCAAAGAACAACTGTTGTGGCTAAAACTCCAAATCACTCTGTTGATAATTTTGATGAATGGTACATATCTGGTTCCAGGCAGGTAAGTGAGATGAAGACAGAAATAAGAAGTACCACAGTGAAATGGTCAACAGAGCAATCTACAGCCGGATGACTGACAAACAGAAGACAAACACACTAACATACTGGTCAACCAGACACAAGCACATACAGAGAGACACACAGACAACAGAGAGGCAAAACAGACAGTCAAACCTAGGCAGAAGAAGAACTGAAATCTCTATTCTATGAGTAACCTTTAAAAGAGTACAAATCTTACATGAGATTTAAATTCAGTGCTTGCGAATATTCCTGACAAAGCATTAGAAAAGGCACTACAATTTCGCATGGTACCCGTGTTCCAATCATGCCTGACCATTGTGATGTAGCTGTCTAATGCTGACTAGACGTTTCCTGGTGTCATCTCAGTTGGCAGCCATGTTCTCCACAGCATTATGGGATGGCTGAGGTCTCCTGGGAAATCTAATGATAGGCAATCCATTCATGTGGAACGTTTTTGGTTCTGTGTCTGCCCTCGTCTAAAGGTAAGGTCAACTTTGGGTGAACTGGTGATTAGGTGAAGGAGAGAGCAACATACAGAAACAGCCACAGATGGATAGACAGACAGACAGACAGACGCGCTTACGTACGCACATACGCATTTTTCTATGGGTTTTTGTAGGTTGAAATGTTCATTATTTTTTTGTAAACACTTTTTGCAGCCAAGTATGAACAAATAGTGGAATGGCTGGCGTCCTCAGCACAGCAGGGGGACTTTTTTTTAGCCTTAAAGAATAGAATAGTTATAAAGTACACTGACATTTAAGTTTTAATTCTGATTGACAGTTGAATGTTTGAAGGAATTAGATGGTGTTGATGTTGGACTTGAAGTGAAGGTTACTGGAGTTGCTGACATTGGTACAAGGTGACATCCCTGATTATGGCCTTGGTTGTCAGTAGGGCCATCAACAACGTGAAACAAAATGAAGTTGAATGAATCAGTTGTTTATGGCCATCTCTTCATTTTGATCTCCTTTGTTTGTCTATTCTTTCATATCATGTCAAAGAGCCTGTCCATTCTTTAAAACACTTTGGGAGTGTTTTAACATAAACGTGTGTAAAGACATGTCCGTGTGATAATTATTACAGTGCGTAAATCCAGCATAAATCAGTCACAGGCTCAGTGCTAAAATTATCACACTCCTTCCTTTTATCAAGACCAAGTGTAGTAAGTTTCTGCCATAAGTAGCACGAGCTGGGCTGGGATGGGATAAAATGAATAGCAGCTGAGAGTAGCTAAATGTAGGGGAAACTGACGGCTGTGTTATAACATGATGATAAGTGACTGTAAAAGTAAAGAGATCCAAGAAAACACAAAACTGTCTTTGTTCAGTACTGTTGAAAAAAAAGTCATTTTGCTTTGTTTTGATGTTTCTTTGATACGTTGGTAACAGGGATGACTTTTGTTGCAAAACATTTTTTTTTAGCAATCTCTACAACTGAATGAAGTGAGGAGGTTTGAGCCATAATCATCCAGATAAACGGGGGACGGGATAGCGCAGTGGTTAAAGCGTTGTGCCTGTGATCTGACATCCAAGGATCGAGCCACCAAAGAAGCACCATTTTAACCAAATTTTACCCTGGAGTTAACATCAGTACCGACTCCGGTCCCCGAAAAGTCCTTCAGACGAGACTATAAACTGAGGTCCTGCGTACGTGTGCGAGCGCACACAGAACATATTGCACACATTAAAAACCCGTTCTGCCTTTGGAAAGAGTAAGCTGTTTCATGCTGGTAGGAACAGATGATAAAAAATTATAGAAATGCATACCCGTACCCACAGGTGTCATGTTTGGACATCATCCCAGAGGTCGGAATACAGCTTCTTTATCAATGGTGGATAAAAACAAAAATCTACGCACAATTTCACTAATGGTCAACCTCGGAGCTCTAACCGAGGAATGAAAAGAAAACCCAGAAAAAGACCAAGTCTGCCTTTTGGCTGTAACCTGTCAAGAGCAAATTGACATCAACAACAACAACAGCAGCAAAGACAACAAAATTAATAAATTGAAAGATGAAGTTAGGATTTCATGTCCATACTGTCAATAATGGATTAAGAATCTCCAGTGGACACCATTGTCAGTTTGGTGTAAGTATTACGATAAATATGAACCATAAATATTTTGTCAACTACTGTAATCATCGTAAATGAACTCAATAGATGATTAGGTCGGTCTGGTTTTCAAATAATGAGGGGGAAAAAAGTACACAATACAGACTGATGAACAGACAAAATAGACACTGAGACAAACAGGCAGTAGTATTGGGGGGGGGGGAGAGAGAGAGAAGAGAAGAGAGAGAGAGAGACAGAGACAGAGAGAGAGAAGAGCAGAGAGAAGAAGAGAGAGAAGAGAGTAGAAGATGAAGAGAGAGGGAGAAGAGAGAGAAGAAGAGAGACAGAGACAGAGAGAGAAGAGAGACAGAGACAGAGACAGAGAGACAGAGACAGAGGAAAAAAGACGAGAGAGAGTAAAGAATCGACACAAACGGCATCATATAGACAGACAGAAAAGTTACAGACACTAAGACAAACAGGCTGTTAAATGTAGAGACAGAGAGACAGATATAAGCAAAGAAAGTGACTAAAAATAATCGATAGCCTACTAGCACATTCCAAGAAACCCAACCAACGCTTTCTTGAGCAATTGCTTAAGAACCCAGAATCGTGTGGGCAACAAAGCAACAGAGAAAGCCCTATAGTGTGGTGACTCCAGTTCCACTCAAACCTGATCATTGTGCTGTGTTGCTGTCACATTCTGGCCAGACGTCTCTGGCTTTGATTTCAGTTGTCAGCCATGTTCCCTGTTGTATCATGGGAAGGCTAGGGTCTTCTGGGAAATCAAAAGTAGACAAGTCTGTTCATGTTAAACTTGGTAGGTTCTGACTTTTTTTTAATTTTAAATAAAGTGATATCTGAATGAAGTAGATGTTTAAAAAATAGAAATTGGTGAAAAGAGGTTATACGATGCATGCAAACATAAATACACACAATCAAATGCATATATTATATAATATATATATATATATACATATAATATATATATATATATACATGCATCATGTATATGTGTATAGATATATAATTATTAATATAACGATCTCGTTACATATAACAATATTAAAAAAAATAAAGAGTATAAGAAATATGATGAAACTATAAAAACGAAAACTTGTATTGATTTCAGAATAGTGAAGAAGAGAGAGAGACGAGAGAGAGACGAAGAGAGAGAGAGAAGAGAGAGAAGAGAGAGAGAGAGAGTGAAGACTAGAGAGGAGAGAGAGTGAGGTGAGAGAGAGAAGAGAGAGAGAGAGAGAGAGAGAGAGAGAGAGAGAGAGAGAGAGAGAGAGAGACAGAGAGAGAGAGAGAGAGAGAGAAGAAGAGAGAGAGGAAGAGAGAAGAGACAGAGAGAGACAGAGACAAGAGACAGAGACAGAGTTGTCAATCATACAGAGAAACTGAAGTCAATATTCTATCAACAAATCCAAAAAGAACTTCCACTTTCTGAAAGGAATGGTACACAAAACTGAGAACTGTGCTGCCCAAAAAGACGAACCAAAACAAACCAAAACAAAGAAAAGGTACTGTAGTTGCTGAATTCTGATCCCAGTCAAACCTGACCAGTGCACTGTGTGGCTGTCAAACCCTGACTAGACGTCTCTCCCAGTGATGTCAATCATCAGCCATGTTCCTCAGAGCATCATGGGAAGGCTAGGGCCTTCTGGGAAATCAGGAGTAGACAAATCTGTTCGTGTGGAATTTTTTTTTTTTAGGTGGGTTTTAATTCTTTTACTCTTAAGTCAATCGAATCATTTTTTTTTTTTGGGGGGGGGGGGGGTAGCTGAACTCAAATGTTAAAGATTGGGAGTGGGAGGACAGTTGACAGCCAGGGAACCAGCCAACAAGACAGCTAACCAGCCAGCCACCAGTCAGTCAGCCAGACAACCAACCATCCAACTAACTAATCAGCCAACCAGCAATCCATCCCAGAAACCAGCCAACCAGCCAGCCAACCAAACCAACCAGCAAAACCAGCCAGACGGATAGCTTCAGAGAGACAAAAACATAGTTACACCCGGAGGTAAATGTATAAATTGATATCCATTTTCTACCAACGTGACATAGGGATCCTGGATCAAATCTCAGTAGCATTATCACAGAAGACTGAGAATCAAGCTATCAACAAAGAAGTCAAATCAAATCGAATCAATTTTTTTTCCAGATGGTACTTTGAGTAAGCAATAAATTTGCTTTTCTTCATCAAGCGATCTAGATCTATCTAGCAAAAGGAAACAACCCTTAATTCTGATTCCAGTCAAACTAGAAGAAGGAAGGAAGGTTCAGGCAGGTTGGTTAAGACGTTCACCTGCCTAACAACGTAAAACGTGAGGTTCAGGATTCCAGTTTTAGCCTTCCCCTTTCTTCCTAGTTTGACGAGAAAATAGAACTGAATGTCAAAAAGTTCTTCAGGTGAGACTTTAAACCGAGGACCCGTTTCTGTGCCAATGCACGCAGAACATCTCGCGCACACAATAAAACCCGTTCCGCCTTCTGGAGGTGTAGGCCATTTCGTGCCAGTAAGAAGGATAACAAAATAAACATAAAAAACGCATACACACAGGTGTCGTGTTTAGGCTCCATTCATGAAGTCGGAATACGGATCCCTAAATGGAGGGGGAAAAACAGTCGCATACGCAAAACTTTCACCATTGGTGAAACTCGGAGCCAAGCTAAGGAAAAAAACAAAAATTTTAAAAATCAAACCAATAAAAGCTATCAGCTATAGTACAGTCAATCAAACCTGACCGTGTGCCAGACGTCTCTGGCTGTGTGATTTTAGTTGTCAGCCATGTTCCTCTGTGGCATCTAGGGAAGGCTGAGGTCTTCTGGGAAATCAGGAGTAGACAAGTGTGTTCATGTGGAGCCTGTTAGCTCTGATTCCTTTCTCTTGAATCAATCATGCCATTTCTGGTTGAATTACATATCGAAAAAAATAGACACTACAGCTGAGTGGTTAAGATTGTTAAACTTCAATCCCGTTGGTCCATGACTGTGGAAGTTTGAATCTCGGGAGTGTCTGGTGGAATTAAGGGTGGGGAATTTTTTTTTTTACGAACTCTCTGGTATACTTTATGTGGAGACCTGTCAGTGCCTTCATTTCCTTCGCGTTTATACATATTATGAAGACGGTCAAATATGCACGTTAAAGATCTTTTAAGTCATGTCAGTGTTCCATGAGTTACGGAAACACAAGTGTACCAGAATGTAACCTGTACAATGAAATGAGATACTCTTAAGTCAGAATGCGTGGACTAGGGCTTGCGAGCAGACCTCATGTGAAATTACAAGTACAGGAAAAGACTAGGTACTTACGCACCCCACCGGTAAGGGAATGCAAAGGGGAGGGGGAGAACACTGAACACTGAACGCTGAAATGGTTTAATGGTACCTTGGACTTGGACCACAACACCAGGTGAGGGGGGTAGGGGTGTGAGTGTAATGCAAAATGAAATATGGATAAATCTCATGCATACTATGTCAGTGAAAAGTTAAAAGCATGGGTAGATTTTACGCATACTATGCGTAAAAATCAAACATGGAGAGAGAGAGAGAGAGAGAGAGAGAGAGAGAGAGAGAGAGAGAGAGAGAGAGAGAGAGAGAGAGAGAGAGAGAGAGGAGAGAGGAGAGAGAGAGAGAGAGAGAGAGAGATTGAAAAATATTCATTCAGACAGAGAAACATAATTATAGACAGACAGCTACAGAGAGACAGAATCATAGAACTGGTACTCATTCAGACAGACATAAATATGGAAAGTAAAAATCAATATTCTACCAACAAAGACCAAAAGAACCTCTACTAATAAGACTGAGGATCGTGCTGCCACAAAAGAAGAAAAAGAAAAGACTAGAGTTCTTGTAGTCTGATTCCAATTAAGCTTTACCATTGTGCTCTACCACAGTCAAAGTCTAGCTTGTAGACGACCTTGGCCGTGATTTGAGTCGCCAGCCATGTTGTACATAGACTCATGGGAAGGCTGTGGTATTCTAAGAAATCAAGAGCAGATTTCTCAACTCAGCTGTCTCCATCATTGCTGTCAACGCTAGACGCTCCACGCAATGCATAGGGTTTGCCGTCTCTCTGTCTCCTGAGTAGATTTAATTATTTTATCCCCGAAGTTGGAATGCAGCTACCTCTTTGGTGGGCAAAAACCGGCCGCATACGCAAATCTCACCAGTGGTGAACCTGAGCTCTAGACAAGGAGTGAGGGAAACCAATTTTGTTTGGAGGTTTTTGGTTCTTGTTTCTTTGTCCCTTTATCAGTTGAGTGGATTTCCTTGCTGAATTAGATAGACTCTGAAGAAGACAGTTACGGATGAGAAGACGATTCTATGCTGAGTGCTGATTTTACCTCCAGAGGCAGATAAAAACAAACCCTGTTTTAAGATAGGGATAATTTATCTTCAACGCCTGTCAGTCAGGATACAATATTTTTGGACATATCTCATTACTCACTGGCTTTCATCCCAGACAAGAGCAAAATGGTATTTCACAGAAAACTGACCATTCTTCTGAAAGCCCCTCCAAAAAAATGGATGGGATTTGGATCACCGAACAATCCCCTCGGTAATTTTCTTCAGCTTCCCTTACAGACAGACAAAGAACGGTTTAGATCAGAGACATGGGGAAGTCCAGGATGACATCTTTTATTTGTTTTTTTTTGTTATTGTTGTTGCTTCATTTTCTGTGATGTTCTGTCCTGCTGTTCCCACGCCACTTATCTCAACCTCCATGCCTCACTCATACCCAGATTCCTTGAATCACATCTTCAGTGTCAGAAGTCTACAGGGAGCCCTTCAATATCAAACAGCTGTGGGGCCACCGTCAGAGAGGCCCCGCACGCAGCTAGGTCACTTTGGTGGTGTTCAGTGGCGCCTGCTCTGAGCTAAGACACGTACGTCACCACCTACTTACTGACGGGGATGATATCTCTGGCGTGGAGCAGACTGAGTGGGACGCCCATACAGGGTGGCAACCACCACACATCCCTCCAGTGACCTTATTCTGTGACCCTCCAACCCCGAAGTCTTTGATTCAAACTGACCAGAGGCGCAGAGGTGCTTAGAAACCAAAACTGGGGTCATCATAAGACCTGAGCAGCTGGGGTAATTGAATCGAAGATAATTTGTTCTTTTATTGCCTGATTACAAATGGTAGTGAGGATGATGTAATAATTCTGCTATGTAAGCCTATATCATGACAGCGTTCTCCTATATGCTTCCTATCATAATATTATTTTATCCCAACATCAATCGGCCCGAAAGATACAGGCACCTGCAATGTTGGTTAGGTAATTTAAGCAACATTCTTAGATCGCACCTGTAAAGTGGATGAAGCTCGATTGCGCGGTCCCAGTCTTTCCAATAAGCCCACAGCAAAGTCACTCTGGGTAGGAACCGGCAGGAAAAAAAAATCTCTATGACTCTATGGCATTAGAACCCCGACCGTCCAGCCCATAACCTAAGGTGCTAACCACTGCACCATCGTGGATGGATGGGATGGCGCTGGCATCTTTTTCTTTCATTCAAAATCAGAATTAAGAACAGTTCTGTTTGTAAAATCACTGGGTAGTGTTATGTTGCGGGGGTTAGATTTTTCATGTCATCAACAAAACAGTTCATCAGAAATGTTTCTGGGTATAAGTATCCTGAAGAGATGCAGAAAGCGAAAGAAGACACTATTGCATCTACAATGAGATTATTATTTATTTATTACATGGAATTTGTATAGCGCTATCTCTTGTAAGAACAAATCAAAGCGCTTGCATTTGACCTACAGAGCCACAGATCATGCTGCCACCAGGCGCAAAGATCAACGACGAACAACGATGATCAACTGTTGTTGTCTTGTTGCTGCTGTACACTTTAGAGCGCAGAGCCTGGGCAAGTATGTATGGAGGGCAAGCTGTTACCCATGCAGCAGACCCCCTTCTCCACGGCACTGGAATGATCCATTGGAAGGGCATTGACCGATACGAATGGTTCCAGTACCGTCGCAGGAGCCACCAGAACGTTGCCATATACCTACAGCCCCGAGCCGCTCTGGGACTCCAACTCCCCGATTTTTCCTCAGGGATGGTGTCTAAACACGACACCTGTGTGCATGCTGGTTTGTTATAATTTTGTCATCACTTTAATCACTTTAACAGTGCGTTGTTTGACTGGTTTATGGATTCATTGGTCGGTTGATTGACTGGTACATACGTTCGGGGTTTTTTGCTTGTTTTTTGTTCATTCATTTATTCATTCATTTATATATTTTGTTTATTTTAGTTTTTATGTGGCGAAGATCAATAACTTCATGTAGTTTATTATTTGTATATTTCTTGTTGTTTGTTTGCTTGTTACTTTGGGGTTTATTTGGTTTTGTTTTTTTGGTTTGTTTTTTTTACTTTACGACATACAATTTATGAGTATGCAGAAGTGCATTTTTGGAGTGTACACACCTTTTGAGGTACATGCCAGACAACTATGTGAAAGTTGAAAATAGCCTTAAAGAAAAACTGTCTCTGTCTCTGTCTGTCTGTCTGTCTGTCTGTCTGCCTATCTGTCTGTCTATTTGTCTGTCTGTCTGTCTGTCTATCTATCTGTCTGTCTGTCTATTTCCCTATCTCTGTATCTCTGTATCTCTGTATCTCTGTATCTCTCTCTCTCTCTCTCTCTCTTCTCTCTCTATCTATCTATCTATCTATCTATCTATCTATCTATCTATCTATCTATCTATCTATCTATCTATCTATCTGTTTGTCTGTCTGTCTGTCTGTCTGTTTGTCTATCTCTGTCTTTCTGTCTGTCTGTCTGACCCTCTGTGACACTCTCGTCTTTCATTTTCTTTTTAATTTTTTTGCAAATTGCACTTTGATTTTGTTACTGTTTCTGTTGATTTATTGGCTATAGATTTTTTTCTCACTGTTTTCGTAGTGTGTTTTTATGGGGTGGAGGCATCATGCTTTTTACATTAGTTTTTACAACTGATCAAATTTATGTATTGTAGTCCTAAACCTCAGGGACCGGGTGAAAGTGACGACCATCATACCTGATCTTGAAAAGAACCCTGACACCAAAACGATGTCTAATCAGGATCTTTATGTGAAGGGAAAGCACACAGCTTTGACTGATTGTTCCTGACATACAGTTCAGTGAGACAGAGAAACAGTTGGACAGAGAGACAGACAGACAGGCAGGCAAACAGCCAGCCAGCCAGATAATTAAACCAAGACAGAAAGAGAACTACCCAAATCGAAATCCTCCCAGAACACTTAAAAGACTCTAAGCTTTCCACATGGACAGCGTCCTTCACTACTGTAAGTCGAGAGAGCAAGAAAAGCAGAAAGCTGGTAGCGTACAATGATACCAATTGGCCCTAATCCAATCTGACCATTGTAGTGTGACTGTCCAGCTCTGAATAGATCAGTCTCCCTGGCTGTGATTTCAAATGGCAGCCATGTTCGTCAAAGCATGATGGGAAGGCTGCGGCCTTCTGGGAAATCAAGAGTAGACAATCCGTTCATGTGGAACGTTTTGGGGTTCTCTGTGTCTGCTCTCGTCTTTTGGTAAGGTCATGTGGGGTTCACCTTTAGTCTGGGAGAGAGATTCATACACACACAGGGACTCACACAGACACAGACACACAGACATGAACACACACAAGGACACACGCACACACACAGACACATACACACACATCATACATATGCACACACACACGCACGCACGCACGCACACACACCACGCACACACACACACACACGCACACACACACACACCACTTTGCCCTCCCTACCATACACACGCACACATACTAAACAGTGATGATTCACTACTTGATTAAGACTGGCATCATTTTCCCTAAGTTATCATTTTTCTTCAATGGAATGTTATTTTTTTTAATTTGAAAGATATTGACAATATTTTTTCTCCAACCCATACCTTTGGTTCAAGGAGGTATCTTGTGATGTTTTTTTTTTATTATTCAATAGTAGCAAACTCACAATACAGCTCTTCCAGACAGCGAGATCCAATGAAAGAATGAACGAATGAAGAAATAGATAAACGAAAGAGTGAATGAATGACCAAGAGGGACGAGATATGGATTGCCAAAGTTCTCCTCACTGATTTCCTAAACTTCAGTTGTATGTTAAAAAAAAACTGGATTGGCTCAGAGGCCTGGATTTGACGAGGTGAAATGTTTCCCTTTCAGTCCCTGTCCACATGTCAGGATTTGTATCATCTTTGTTGGTGAACTGTTGGGCTAGGTTTGGTGGTAGAGATTTGATTTGGTCACATCAAGTAAACGTGAGCAGGAATGGCTGTTTTGGCGTACGTTTGGATATTTTCTGTGGAGAGACTTAAGAGAAGAAAAATTGTGTAATCGTTCATTCATTCATTCATTCATTCATTCATTCATTCATTCATTCATTCATTCATTCATTCATTCATTCATTTATTCATTTATGCCTTTATTCATTTATTCATTCATTTCTTGAATTGTTCCTTTCTATGGTCAAGTTACTGCTTGTTGTTGAAACCAGGCATAGGGTACTTCTGTGGATGTTCATTTTAGTAATATTTTAAAGCCATTTGTAATTGAGGAATTATTCAAAGCAGGTTATATGTAAGAAATGCTTCCATGCAATTTACATTTTTGAAATGCTTCCATGCATTTTTGAGGAATTCTTCCACACAATTTATATTTGAAGAATGCTTCCATCAGTTTATATTTGAGGAATGTTTATATACAGTTCTGTTTGAAGATTAATCCATGTAATTTTATATTTTAGGAATGCTTTGACACAATTTATATTCGAAGAATGCTTCCATACAATTCATATTTGAAGAACGTTTCCATAAAGTTTATATTTTAGGTATGCGTCCATAAAATTTATATGTAAGGAATGCTTCCATACAGCTTATATTTGAAGAACATTTCCTTACAGTTTATATTTTAGGTATGCTTATATACAATTTACGTTTAAAGAATGCGTCCATGCAATTTGTATTAGTATAAGGCTTCCATGCAATTTATATTTCAGGAATTCTTCCATGTAATTTTTTTTTTTAAATCATGGAATGCTTCCATGCAATTAACATTTGAGAAATGCTACTATGCAATTCATATCTTAAGAATACTTTAATGCAGAGTAATTTTGTTCAAAGGTATTTGCACTTATTTATGCTTGCATAGGTCCAAGTGGAGATGATCAACCATTACATACATGCAGCAGGTATGAGTCCTAAACAAAGCCTTTTGGTTTTGTTTTTGGTGCGGTGTTTGTTGCTATTTATGAGTCTATTTTGTTTTGTCTTGTTTCGTAATTTCTCATCATTCTGTTGTTAGTGCTATCTGGCGATACTGTCTTTAAGAACGTATTCAGTTGATCCAAATAAAGCGGGCGGTAAACATATCTGTTGTTGGTATTTGTTTAGATTTTTTTTCGTTCTAGAGCTACGAGGTTCACCAAATGTAATACTTTTTGCGTAATC